>NW_018921827.1:13816-97817 GCF_002207925.1 Prunus avium
TTGGTAGAATTGTTTAGGGTGGATTCCGAAACCCTAGTGTTTGTTACTTGGTACTTTCACATTTTGATAACTCATCTTTGCCATTCTTGTTAAATTTAGAGTTCATTTACTTTCATGCATTAGAATTAGATCACTTGAACCAAACCAAACCCCCCCCCCAAGTGTGTTGTGTGTGTGTGTTTGAAACGTTGTATGTTTTCTTTATTGAATTATATTTATTTTCGTAATTGTTTTGGACTTTTGGTCCACATTGTGTTCTTCGTTTTTCTGTGCTGAATCCAACCGTATAAAGAACGTGAAATTTGGATAAACGGTTGGAAAGTTATAGGCAAAACACTGGACATAG
Organism: Prunus avium; assembly: GCF_002207925.1. The sequence continues at coordinate 14,163 of NW_018921827.1, forward strand.
GTCGAAACTGGAAAAACAGAGAAACGAATCTGCCAAAAAACGACCGGTCGTTACTGTTCAGGAGACCGGCCGCACATGAATCTGTCCAAAAACGACCGGTCATCACTGTTCACGACCGGTCGCACTGTTCATGGCACTGTTCACAGGTGATAAATAGGTGATAAAAGGGTGATAGAAAGTGCTGTTTCTGTTTTTCTTTGGTTTCTTGTGTTGTTTCGTTTCTTTTACCTTTCTTATTTCATTTTTAGTTCCCAATTTGTACTGTGTTTGTGTGTTGTGTTAAATTAGTGTTCTTTACGTACTCAAATTAGAACTTATAAGAAGCCGATAAGTTCTTCGTGGGATCGACCCCGTACTTACATAATCTATACGTCAATAGATTCGTGCACTTGGGGGTATTTTTAATTGGTTGTTTGCACATTAATTTTTGTCCTTTTAGGAATACAACAGCTGCCACACGTTTTGTGTAAAATCTCAAATTTATTGATTTTCTTCCTTTTTTTAGAGAGAATTATGGATGAGTATGTAGAATATGGAGTTAACAATTTGGAATAATATTATTCAAAGGTACCCTCTTCCCTAGACAAGAACAAGTTGAAGGAGAATTGAAAAATAGATCCTCTCATGTGCACATGCAGCAGAACCACCCAACATCAATCGTCTTGTTCCCTTATACCCACCACCAAGGAATGAAATATCGATATTATCGCCGAAATATCGGCGATAATATCGTTATTTGTGGCTATCAATATTTTCCTTGCATACCAGTTATGTTTCGTCATTTTATCGAAATTATCGTCGATAATATCGGCGAAATTTCGGGATGGATATTTTCGTGCAAATTCAAGCTAAAATGGTCAAAATATCGCGATATTAATATTATCGAGAATGTCGCGATATTTTGACCCAAAAACATGAAAAATGCTGAAAATTCACCTTCTTGCGCATGGAGGCAGTGGCAGATCCACCATGGGGTTTAGAGGTCCCTTGTTGGCCTTGGCAGATTTGGAAATGGCTCAGACGACCCCATGGCAGATCTGGAAATGGCTTGGAGGTCCCTTGTTGGCCTTGGCCGCCATGGGAGACGACCCCGTGGAGAAGAAGATGCAAGTTGCGAGGGAGAAGAAAAATGGAGGAAGAAGAGAGAGAGAGAGGGAGAAAGAAGAAGAAGACAGTGATTGAGAGGGAGAAGAAAGAGAGAGGAAGAAGAGAGAGAAATGGAGGAAGAAGAAGCCCGAGTCGGCAAGCGCAAACACAAATTTTTTTATAAAAAACGAATTGATCTGTTAGGGTTTTTAAAAATATTTTTACAATTATGTTGGTTAGACCTATAAATACTAAAAGTATACATAAATCATGTAAAGCTATCACTTACCATAGTGGCCTTTGAATTGAAAAGAAGTTTTTGGTCAAGGGTTCAACACCCATTATGCTCTTTTTGTTGTAATATTCCAGATATTTTATTATTTGGGTTATTTTTTGGTGTGTGTATTTATTATTTGGCTTGGTGTTATTATTTCGATTAAATTTATGGTTTACATAATGGGCTCAATTTATTGAATGATGTTTTTGTTAATTGGAATAAGTTTGGCGTGGTTTTTTTAATTTTCAGCATTGTTTTTATCCTTTAAAAAAATTCAGAATTTTAACACTAGTATTATGACCCCATGGGGTAACAATCCTGCATCCGCCACTGCATGGAGGGATTTGAACCCCTGCCACTGTGAGAAGTTCTCAGCGTCTTATCCAACTCAGCTGAGTACGTATTTGTGATTATATTTTCGACGTGTAATATTTATAACGTCTTTAAAATATTTGTAAGCTAATATTTATTATATAGGATAAATTTCTATATTAAAAAAGACACCAAGGGGATTCGAACCCCTCCCATTTTACTCATTCAACATCTTAACCACCATATCATTTATGTTTTTGTGAAAGTATGCTAAAATATTTATATATATACATGGTTTTGTTTTGAATTTTTTTTGCAAGAAACAAATTGTTTTGAATTCTTTTGACCATTCCTTGTCAAGTTTCTACTTTTGATTATGGTGTGTTTAATCTTTTTTCATTAATTACTACATATTTTCTACACTCATAGTGTTTGCCAGCTCTCTATATAATCAACTTAAATAAGTTAAATTCATCATGCAATGCATTTCCTTCCAATTTTTTATGATATATGATAAACTAATAGATAATTAACTAAATAAACATCTTGCAAAGCTTCAATAAAATTTTCCAAGTTTTTCTTACAATTTCCGTGGTTTTTATTCAATTTTTATCGATATCGATAATATCCTGATATTTCCATCGAAATTTCCGTGTTTTTGGCCTACCGATATTTTCGATATCACCGATATTTTAGACCTTGCCCACCACCACACTCATTTCATCTATATATATAAAGCAAAAGGCAAAGATTTGTGAAACATTCAAAATACCAGAAAATGCCATTGGTTAATGCAAACATTAAAAATTGAAATTATTAATTAAATGAGGATAATATGGTAAATCCACATTTTTTTATATTAAAAAAAATTAAAATTAAAATAAAATTCAAAAAATGGATCCTCTTTTTATGGAACACAACTACCCATTATCTTTTTTAATTCTAAAATAAATTTATTATTATTATGTTTTTTTAAAAGCCTCTCGCAAGCGCGGAAGCGCATGCGGAGAGGCTAATATTAACTATATGCGGTTTCTCTTTCTTAATTTCTGTTTTTTTTTCGTGGAATTTTGTTCAATGCGCAAGGTAGAAAGAATTAATTAACCCAACTTTATGTTTTTATTAACCCCACTGAACTTTTTTAAAATCCCAATAGTTCTGGGGCATTGACTTTTTTCGTTGTCTCTCTCAGTCTCAGTCTCTTTTCCTAAACCCTAAACCCTAAAACCTCTCTCAGTCTCAACCTCCTCTCCCCAAATCCGCCCCGACTTTTTCGCGCTCTCTCTTTCGCTCTCGCTCTCTCTCTCTCACTCGCTCTCAGTCTCTCCCTCTCTATTTCTCTGTCTCATCTCTCAGTTCTCTCTCTCTCTGTGTCACCACCGCCATCGATTTCTGTCTCTTTAAGGTAATATCTCGAAACCCTAATTCAAAAATTTAGGGCTTTGACAAATTCTGTTAATTTTAATTATTTTGTCCGACTCTGTTGTGATTTTTCTGGACAGAATTGATTTTGAAGGCTAAGGAAAGGATTTGCTGGCTGGTTGTGTTTCTGGTAATTTTCTGTATTTTTTGGTTGCTGCTTTATTTGTTATGTATTTTCTGTTCTTGGTTAGATGACAACCAGAAATTGTGGCTGTGTTCTTGGTTTATCCTGTTGCTTTATTTGTTCTGTTTATGGTTGCTGCTTTATTTGTAGTTTACAGAAATTTATATTTGGTAAATTTATTTATAAGTCTTTAACTTGTTGTATATGTATAATAATTAATTAATTTTTATAATCGTTTTTATATTTGTTTTTATATATAAATGTACCACGGGTCCTCTGTTTTTATATTTGCTTATGAGGTTGATTGAGACTTTGCTGCTGCGGTTTAGGGTTTAGGCCTAATCGTTCATTCTCCAACAGCTCCACCAACGAAAAGCCTTCTTCTTCATCTTTTTCAGCAGTTACTCAATTCAACATGGCAACCTCATCACAAGCTCAGGCCGTCAAGTCGCTCAACAAATCCCCAGGACGCCGCCGTTTTGTCGTAAGCTGCTTCTGAAGCTTCTTGCTCTTTGTTCTTTTTACTTCAGTTTTCTTTTTAAAGAATTTCATGATGATATTTGGTGGGTTTTTATGTGCAGTTCAAGAGCTTCTCTCAGAGACTAGAAGAAGTTGAAGTTGATGTATTCCGAAGCCTTGATAAAGTTAAATCAGAGCCACAAGCGGGCTCTACGTTTTTCCGGGACTGCCTCGTAGAATGGAGGGTATGCGTCTATTTTTCATAAGATTTTTCTCCAATTTTTAAGCTTTCGTTGTTTTTTCTTTTCTTCTTTGTGATTGTTGGTGCTGATTTTTGTTGTAGGAATTGAACACGGCTGAGGATTTCATCGCTTTCTATGAGCAAATGACGCCATTGGTCCAAACATTGCCTTTGGTGTTGTTGCATAAGGAAACCATAATCTCAGAACTCCTTTCTAGATTACAGATGAAAGCAAGGTTGTCGCTTGAACCCATTCTCAGGTATGGTAACCTATTTGATGCCAACCCTTTTGAGATATCTGATTGTATCTTTGGATTTTTTAATTTCTGAGAGTGGAGCTTTTTTTTTCATTTTCAAATTATCTATGTTTGTGAGCAGGTTAATTGCAGTCCTGTGTAGAGATCTCCTAGAGGACTTTATCCCGTGAGTTTCCTCAGCCTTTAGAATGAATTTAATTTATAGATGCTGGTGGTTAGTTGTTTTTTCTTCCTTATTTGGTCATGATGTCTGTTGGTTATTCGAGACGACTCTTTCAGTCTCTTGAAGAATTACATTATGACCCTTTGCTCTTGTTGCATGTATTTTTTTTTTTCACTTGTTGTGGGTTTCTGCCAGGTTCTTGCCAAGGATTGCTGACTCTCTAGTGTCTCTCCTAGAATGTGGTGCCGATAGGGAGCCAGAGGCTATTGAGCAGGTCCAATTTTATTTTTGTTTATTTCCTCATTATTCTTGTTGGGGTTTACATGTAATTTTACATGAACTCACAGTTTGCGGTGTTTTTGTGTGCAGATCTTCACATCTTGGTCATCTATTATGATGTACTTGCAAAAATATCTTGTACAACAGCTTGTGCATGTTCTAAAGTAAGTACTTGGTATCATTTTTGTTCTTTTGATTTTCAATGTGTCAGAGCAAACTGGAGACTTTTATTTTAGACAAAATAAGCCCTTTTTAACTTTCCTGGATTCTCTACTGTTAAGTGGATCCAAAGGTGCCCAGTCTATTGACCTTATTGTTATCTCTTTAATTTGTATTTTATGTAGAATGCATCAATATGTTAAATGAAATATTAATGATTGATCTTATTGCAGTAAGTAATATTTTTGGGAGTTTTGTTGATTTTGTTTCTCTTACTTTAGAACGTGCACAAGCTTTAGCACAAAATAAGCCCTTTTTAACTTACAGAAAGATGATAAGAATATTCATGTGACAAATTTCTGGTTTATTAAAAAAAAAAAAGCCAATCAGGCTTAAATAGTATGTTTCTTTTCTTCTTATTTTAAGGATAACTTTTGGTATTGAGTTTTCTTTGGCCCAATTTATACGAATATCTAATGATTGTATTGCTATTTCCACCGTAAGTTTGGAAATAAACTGTGAATACCATTGCATTCAATTTGGTGGAATGTGAATGAACCGCTGCATGCAATAGTTTACATCCTCTGCCTGCAATAGTTTAGTTCGGTCATTCTCTGAAATTGATCTTACAGGTTGTATGACCATACCTATAATATGCACTGCATGTTACAAAGTGAAGGAGATGGCATGTGGTTTCTAAATGTCTATGTTTACATGCTATGATCATACTTACAATATTCACTGCATGTGGGCATCCATGTACTACTATCTTTATGTTCATATTCTCTTTTCTTATGATATATATATATATCTTGTAGTGTTACTGTAAATTTGAGATATTATCCAAAAGATTACATCCAAGAATTTATGGCAGAGGGGATGTCATTCTTGCTGAGAAATGCACCTTTTGAGCAGCTTAAAAAAGGTATACCTTGCCATATTTTATATTTTCAGTTTTCGCATTTTGAATTTGTTGACTAGGGGGAAACATATGATTATCTCTATACTAGTTCCCTTGAAGCATGCCTTATTTTGAATTTGTGTAGAACTTTTTATTTCTATACGACAATTCATCTAGATGCTTGTTTGTTTTTTTCCCCATGTATTTTGTCAATGATGGATAATAATGTGTAGTTTCTAATTTGATATGCACTACATCTGATGGAAGAGTGACCTTCTTTATGTCTTTCTTAAAATATTTTAATCCAATCACTTGTAGCTGAAGATATAGTTTTAGTTTAGATAACTATAAATTGTTGGCCATATGCCATATATACTAGTGTTATGTTGAATTAAGTTTCTTTCACAGTAATTGATAAATTTTCCTCTTCATTGAATTGGTGCAGGTGTCAAAAAGATCATGTTTGAAGTTGTGAAGAAATCAATACCTGTCAGAAAATATGGAGTCAGTGCTTTACTATATTTTGTCATGCGAGGGACCTCATCAAGGTTCCATTCTAAAGCTGAGCAAGTGTTGCATTTATTGATGGACGACTTGATACTTGTTATTGGTGAAAGCTTCAGCCAGGGTAAGGTTATCCAGTTGTTGACTGTGCTTTTACATATAATTGTATCATATTCAAACGAGTATTTGTACTAATTCATATTTCATCCGTGAAAATTGTATAGTATCATTTAAGGTTCATCCGATACTTATCCAAGAGCACTTGAATATGTTTGTGATTTTGGCTTGGCTTAAGTGTGAAGGGCAAATACAAATTAAAGGTTTTGAAAGAACGGTTGGTTGGTTTAAGAGAAAATTGGTAGTATTTCTAAATTATATGTATGTTCGTGTTTACCTTTTCATTTGTTTATTTTGTTGAATAATTGCAACCATGCATTTTAGGAGTCCACAAATTGTATTAGATTTTGTGGTGAGATGTATGATCCTCATCTAGTAGTTGATATTTTTGGATTTTCCTGGATTCTCTACTGTTAAGTGGATTCAAAGGTGCTCAGTCTATTGACCTTATTGTTATCTCTTTAATTTGTATTTTATGTAGAATGCATCGTTAAGTTAAATGAAATATTAGTGATTGATCTTATTGCAGTAAGTAATATTTTTGGAAGTTCTATTGATTTTGTTTGTCTCTGACTCTCTCTCTCTCTCTCTCTCTCTCTTTCTCTCTCTCCCTCCCTCCCTGTCAACGCTGCAGGTTCAGACACTGTTGTTGAAGTCTTAATTTCTGCATTACAAAGATTATGTGATGACTTGGACTCGAAGGAGTTGAACTTAATGTTCAATTGCTTATATCAGGAAATAACTGACTGTGTGATTAATGGAGGTGTTGAACGTTTAAGCCGCCTGTTGTCATTGCTTGTTTCTACTGTTCAAGTTAAGAATGGCCAAAGGGTTTGTGGTGAGTGATATAGTGTTTTTGTTTGCTGATTCGTTTATTTTACTATCAAGCATTCATTTCTTTAGTAATGATGTGTTTGTCTGCTCCTTGCGCTACCAACTGTAACATTTGACAGATTACCAACAAATGCTTGAAATTGTGGGTTTGCTTGTGCGGACATTTATCATGCCTTCTGGCATTAAAATGGCAGAGGAACATTCATCTGATGTTGTGGATAAGGTTTTGCAGTTAATGCTCTGTATTCTTAGTGGACTGCACAGTTACAATGATATATCAACCATATCTAGTTGTTCATTGCAATGGGCTCCTGTATTTGATCTAAAGAACTCAAGGTGCTGCCTTGAACGAAATCTTTGTGCTTCTGATGTTTTTTGTTTCTGTCTTTCCCTTTTTTTTTTTCTCTGGATTAGTTTGTTTGACATAGTTGAGTCCTGCTGTTACAGCTTGTTAGGTTTTATTCGACAACTATTACAAAAGGACGTTTGCATACTAGATATCTTCACAGTTAATATTTTAAGGTAAGATCGAATTTTTTTTTTACTGGAGTGTTTCCGTATTATGATCTATTATGAGGCTTTTAACTTTTTTCAATTGAATTTTCAGGGCCATGAATGATTTATTAGAAACTTCCCAGGAAGATGTAATTTATTTGTTACTCACCTTCAATGAAAAACTACAAATGGAAACCCAAAGCTTGACCTTCTTAGATAGAACACGTGAAGGAGTTCCAAGGATTCAAGGTTTTATGCGTGGGGCTATCAGCAATTGGGTTGGGGTTTTAAAGGGTATTGTAAATGGGGATTCATCATCCACTTTAATTCATGAAGCTGACTTGGCCCTGCTGTGGGGAGTCATTAACTGCTTTCCACAAATAGCCGAATCCAAAGAAGATTTTTCGCTGTTGATGGATTTGATAGATGCAGATGATCAAATTCTGATGATTGAAGCTGGTACACTACCTCATCTTTTGTAATTTAACCTATGGTTTCTTTGTTTGATAATTTTTTGATGCCATGTTGCTTTATGTTTAGAAAAACTTGTAGACTTATATATATATATATATATATATATATATATATATGCAACATTAACCTATGATTTCACCACATTTTAAAATCTGTAGCAGGATCTCTATTCTGGCGGTTAATTAGAATGCTTGCATTGTTATATGTATCAGTGTTTTCTTATTTTCACCACATTTTTTTTGTCTGAATGAATATGATATTTTGAACTGTTGGACTGGCTGAGTCAAATGTGTTTTTGTAGTATTTATCGAAGGTTTTCAGATATGACTGGACCATTTTCTTGGCCTTGACATTTTTTTTCATATGGTACTCTTGCAGACAATATTGCAGGTTTTCCTAAACACACTTGGGAGAGCCTAATTGGTGCTACCTTAAATTCCTATTACAAACTTACTTGTGGTAAAAAATCTGAGCTTGACGAAACAAGCAGATTTTTGCATCTTGGAAGTAGACACAAATCATGTCCACAAGTGTTGGTTGCTGTTGCTGATTTTTTGGATTCCGTGTATGGGTATGAATATTCTTGTAATATAGATTTTCCCCCTTTTTAGAGTTAATTGTGTATAAAAGTATGCATTCACATAACCTCCTGCTGTTTCAAATATTAGGCCTATTATGGAAGGAGACACCAAGTCTAGAACCTATCATCCAGAACTACAAGCAGATAAAGCCATAGATGCTTTGGACATATTTGCTGATAATTTGTGCCACTCAGACAGAGGGATTCGTGCTTCAACTCTTAGAATATTGTGCCACTATGAAACTCTAAATTGCAATATTTGCACCGAGGATGAGCCAGTTGCGAAGAAAATGAGAACTGAAGTTTCTCCTACTTGTCATGTGGATAACCAAGGCTTTAATGTATGCTTCTGTTTCTTCATGTTGTGCTTGTTAGAAGTTAATATTCTATATATGAAATTCCACACTGATTTTGGTTCAAATATCAGGTTCTTCCGCTCCTTCTCTCAATCGAGTCAACTCCACTTTCAATTTCTACCAGTAGGAAAGTTACTCTATTGATTTCTAGAATACAGATGGGCCTCTCCGGTGGAAGAATAGCTGAAGCTTATCTGCCCCTTGTTTTGAATGGGATGATTGGTATCTTCCATAACCGGTTTAGTTATCTTTGGAATCCTACATCAGAGTGCCTTGCAGTTCTGATTAGCCAAAATACTGGACTTGTATGGGAGAGATTAGTTCATTATTTTGAACAATGCCTATCGAGATTTCAAGCGTCTTTTGATCAAGTTGAGGAAGTAAATTCTAAGTTGACCAACAAGTCAAGTGGTATGTCACAACTTGATTCTTTCTGTTATGTTGTATTAATCCACAATGAATAATTATCCTATGCTCATTTTGTTAGGCTTCTTCCTGGGTTGCTTTTCACCTTTCTTTCAGGAAATTCTCTCTGTCTAGGATAAAAAACGGGAAGGTTTTTTTAATACTAATAAGTGGGTTGTGTGATATTGATAAGAATCTACTTTTTTTTGGGGGAGCAATATTGGACCTTTGAAGTTTTCTTTGTATTGGTTGGACATGATCCCTTTGGATAGCCAGCATAGTCCCACATTGCAGGGGTAGTTTTGGGCTTTATGGTACATGAGCACCCTTTCTTTATTAACTGGTTTTCCTGGATCAGTTCTACCCATGGGTTAACATGGTATGCACAGGAAAGTTGGGCTGTGTTGTCTCTCCCCTCGATTGGAGGTGGATAGCTGACTAGCCTTGGCACTTAGGGGGAGGGTTCGAATAGTCTCACATTGCCTAGGTATATTTAAGATGTTTATTGTGTATTGTATAAACACATGGACACGCTTTTGTAATCGGTTTTCAAGGATGACTTCTGTCCATCAGTTTCTCATATATATATTTGAAATGTGAATACACTTTCACTGAATGGCTACAAAGTTGTTCCCTTGGATTATCAGTCTTATCCTGTTTCTGTTTTGCAGATCTGGTTGAAGGCTTTAATTTGTGCATTACTTCCAAGTCTGATAGTACGCCTTCCACAGCAGTATTATCTTCTTTGCTTCAATCTTTACAAAGAATTCCAACCATAATTGAATCCAAGTCTCGTCAGATTATACCTTTGTTTTTAAAGTTTCTGGGCTACAATTGCAAAGACTTTAAAAGGTGATTGTCAGTTGGCATTATACTTTTTACTGCATACTTGTTCTTGGGTGTTTTGAACTTTGTACAGCCTTTAGTCAAAATATTTTTGTGGGCTCATTTGCCTTTATTTTTTTCACTGCAGCATCGGGTCTTTCAATCCGAGTGTTTGTAAAGGGAAAGAGTGGAAAGGTGTCCTCAAAGAATGGTTAAACCTGCTGAAACTGATGCACAACCTTAAGTCCTTCTATCAGAATCAGTTTCTTAAAGAGGTCTTACAAAATAGGTTGGTGCAAATTTCATATATATAATTTCCAATTTTTGACCCCTTATTTGACCGATTAATTTTCTCATGGGTGCCAGGCTTTTGGATGAAAATGATGCTGAAATACAGACGAAGGTTCTTGATTGCCTGTTAATCTGGAAAGATGATTTCCTGCTCCCATATAGTCAACAACTGAAAAACCTAGCCAGCTTCCATAATTTGAGAGAAGAATTAACAACATGGAGTTTATCCAGAGAGTCTAATCTAATTGAAGAAGAACACAGACCTGACCTTGTGCCTATGGTTATCCGTCTTCTGATGCCCAAAGTTCGCAAATTGAAGAAACATGCTTCTCAGAAGGTATGTTCAGTTTTAACTTGTGATATTGTTTATCTTAATCATTCTTGGACCTGTGGTTCTCAAAAATATGTTCTATTATGTTTTTACATACATGTATATATTTGTATAATGTATCATATGTAGAAGGTCTTCTATAAAGAAGGCCTTCATCAGAATTAAATGATCAGTTCACACCTTGTGGGTCTCTCGAGGAGAATCTTGTGTATGATTAGATAAATATTAGGATTGAACAAATTTATTTGTTAGTAAAACTTAGTCTTCTTAAACAACACTTAGCACCTAACTTTACAAAAATTTAGTTTATTCATTTTGGCTTAGCCATGGTGTGTCTGAGACAGGGCCACTGAAAGGGTCTCATACTCCTGCATAATTCCTTCAAGCTTAGGTGTAACTTAAAAGATTATGGCAGGTTTGATCTGAATGTGCAAAGGAAATGAATAAACATATAAGTATCATCAGTGATATACCTACAAGGCAACAAATCCTCTCAAACATCTAAATGTGAGACCACCATCAGTTCATTTCCATAGTTTCCCCTTGGAGGGATGTATGTGGTGTTTAGAATGCTAGGGAAGTTAGATGAGTTTGTAACTTGGGCTTCAATATTTCGAATGCCTCTTGGTTGATAACAGTTCAGAACCGGGGTAAAAGAACATATTGTGGAAAAGATAAACACACCCTTGATAAACAAGATTGCTAGTATGAATTTTAAGAACTTATGGGCAGATAATTTAAAAATATGTTATGAGGTTGTCATGTACCTAAGGACTAAGGGTCCAACTTTCTCATGCTTGGCCTGAGATCAAACTGGACTAGGATAGTATTTTATGTAATTTCATAAACACGCACACACACACACACACACACACACACACACACACACATACCCGCACTAGCACGCACATGCACACGCACAAAAAAAGTATTTGCATATTCGTACTCAAATTTCATGGCCATGTGTACATAAACTGTTTTCCCCCTTGACATGTCTTATTGTTGTTGTAATTGTACTATTTTATGAATTATATGTTTAATTGGTGTGTTATGGGTTGATTTTACATTCCCAAATGCTTCACTAGAATACGTGTTCATTCGTCTTGGTTTATTTTATTGATAATTCCATAAATTTTTCATGCCAATTTTTCCAGCATTTTTCATCATTATTGCAGTTTAAATTACCATGGATGACACTTTTCATACCTTTCTCAGCTTTCAAGAGTAAATCATCGGAAGGCAGTTCTTGGTTTCATAGCTCAAGTTGAAGTTGAAAAGCTTCCTCTTTTCTTTGTGCTGTTAATAAAGCCCTTGCAAATTGTTTCAATGGGAAGTGACGGTGCTGCAAGCTGGTTTTGGACCTTGCCAAACGGTTCTTTGGCTGAATTTCAAGCATTGGATTTCTTAAAATATTTCACTTTGAGCAATATATCAGCCCTATCTTGGAAGAAAATATCTGGTTTTCTTCATGTGATTGAAGATATCCTTGGAGTTTTTGATGCATCGCGTGTTGGTCCCTTTCTTGATTTTCTAATGGGGTGTGTCGTTCGGATATTAGGAAGCTGCAGTTTAAGTCTTGATGTGGCAAAAGGCAATGGATCTTCAGTTGAAAATTATACAGATTTGGACCTTACTTTGCTTGGAAAAGAAAGTGCAGTGGAAAATAATGTTTTGGTAATACTTCATTTGTCTATTTACTTTTAGAAGAAACAAATACTTTATTAAATAATAGTTAGTGAATTACACAGTTTGTCTGGTCATGGACAAGATGTCCACCATCTTGACAGTAAATTGAGTTACATGGAATATGAAACATAATTTCTTTTGGCTGTAAATTGAGTTAACAATTTCTTTGTAATTTACTGAGCAATTTATGGTCTATGTGCAGGTCTCCACAACTTTGAGGCAGTTCAAGGATTTGAGGTCTTTATGTCTGAAAATTGTATCCTTTGTTCTCAATAAGTATGAAGATCATGAATTTAGTTGCGAGTTCTGGGACTTATTCTTCATGTCATGCAAGCCTTTAATTGATGGTTTCAAGCAGGAGGGACCCAGCGGCCAGAAACCTAGTTCACTATTCTCTTGCTTTCTTGCTCTGTCTAGAAGCCAAAAACTTGTACCACTACTGTGCAGGGAACAAAAACTTGTTCCTGATATACTCTCAATTCTAACTGTCACGTCAGCATCTGAAGCTATTGTATCTTGTGTTCTTAAGTTTGTTGAGAACCTTTTGAATCTTGATCACGAGTTGGATGATGAAGATAGTGCTGTAAAAAGAGTTATACTCCCGAACCTTGAAGCACTTATTGATAGCCTGCACAGTCTTTTTCACAGTAATAATGCTGCCAAGAGGTAATAATGGGGTCATTTTCTGTGTACACGGACACACATGCACAAAATTACAAAGCAGTGGTGTCACCTTCATAATGTGCTTGCTATGAGACATTTTGCTTTATTTGAGTATATCTGCAGAGAATTCCTTTGAAGTATTTGCTTTTCTTGCATTGAACTCAACCTTCTTGGTGTTTCTTTTCCCTTGTATGACACAATGGATGCTTTCGTGCGGCTTACAGGATTACATTTCCAAATCCACCCTAGTTTTGAGCATTTAGAAGTATCTATGCTAGTTATAGGCAGCTGACTTACTATTTTTCGTTAATGCTTATAACATCTTAAGAGTTAAGACTCTTATCGTTACATTAACTCTACAATGTGTGATTGTTGCATGTATGCACTTCGATGTTCAGTTAAGCTGATGAAAAAAAAAATTAGTAAGGACATAGCAATTTGCAAACTTGATTAACATTGTTTTGTTGTTAAATGAATAGCCATGAAATAGATTGCAGGTTGAGTACAAATTATGTGTCCCGTTATACAATGTGCTTGAAAGTTTTTACATACGGTTCGATATGCGGAGTCCCTTGCTATGCTTTCTTCTAATAACCAAAAGGACTATCTTTTCAAATAGTTTGTTTCATTTCGTTTACTGGATGGAGTTTTTGGGATGCTGTTTTCAGACAGATGTCTTTTCTGTGATGCTGCCTAATTGATGCTAAGTTGGCTACCACCTTGTGTTATCTGTTAGTTTCTTTATTGGTATTAAGATGAAGGCAGATTAAGAATAGTAGCATTCCCCAGCGTTCATTTTGAATATTTATTGAATGTCCATGAGATAAACTTTGTTGATCATTTCTTACCATTAAGCATGATGATTGACGAATCTTCTTGTTAATGCCGACCTTGATAGGATTGACAGCCTTAGCCTCCATTTTCCTGATTTCCGTATTAACCTTAAACCACATTTCTCATCTATATTCTGCACTGCTAATTTCCTGTTTTAAGTATTTTGTGGAAAAGAAAGGATGTCATCTTATATGCCATGTTTGTCTCATGCTATTTTACTGCCAGGAAATTGTTTAAACACCCAGGAGACACAGAAACAAGAATTTTCAAATTTTTACCAAAGTATATAAAAAGTGCAGTGCCAGCCAGGAAATTTGTGGATATATTGCTTCCAGTTTTAGCAAATGGAACTCAAAATTCAGGTAATTATATCTTGAAAAATCTCAGCTTTCGTACTTAATGAAGGATTTCCACCTCAGATACTTAAAGTCTTCTGTTTACCTTGCAGATTTTTGTTTTGAAGTGGTGCAAGTATTTCGTGATATTGTTCCAGTATTGGGGAGTGATATTACAAATAAAATTCTTAATGCAGTATCTCCCCTACTTACTTCTACTGATCTAGATAAACGTGTTTTTATTTGTGATCTTCTGGATGCTGTTGCTAGAGTAGACCCTTCTGTTCACTTCGTGGTACTGTGTGAACCCCTCTTTATCTCTCTTTTATTAGAATTTCATTGGCTTTGTAATTTTAAATTTTGTCATTATTTTCTCGTAACTCTTCAAAGGAATGCAGGCAAAACTTGTCCAGGACTTGAATGCAACCTCTAATACAGAATTGGGTAGCCTGGATTATGACAATGTTGTCAATGCTTATGAAAAGATCAGTGTTGATATATTCTATACAATTCAAGAGGATCATGTATTGGTCATTTTGTCTCATTGTGTCTATGACATGTCATCTGAAGAATTAATCTTGAGGCACAGTGCTTACAAGTCATTGCGTTCATTTGTTGAATTTGCTGCCCTAATACTTGGCCAAGTAGTGAACAACCACTGTGAAATGCCTGATGTGCCTGACAAGATGTTGGCCTCTGATAATTTTTATTGGACAAGAGCATGCATTCAGAGAATAACAAGCAAGTTTCTTTTGAACCATATGGGTAATGCTTTGAAGAGAGGAACTTCAATTAGAAAGGTAATAAGTTTGTTCTTATCTTCCTGCAGGACTGATGGTATATCAATGCCAATTAAACACAAAGTCAAATCTGCACTATCATACAACATCCTGTAAATACATTAACAGACCATGCACATGCATATGCATCTGTAACTAGAACTTTTCAAAGAGTCAGTGCCGATCTAATGTTGGACAAATATTGCAAAATGTGTTAAAAATTCAGTGCAATAATAATGCCTAAGTTAATGGCCAAAAACAAAAAAATGCCTAAATTACTGGCAAAAAAATAAAATCTGATTGGTTGCAACTCCAAGATACACTTCTTTCTATACTTCACACCCTCTTTATGATTGACTGGTGTGGTTTCAGGAATGGATTGATTTACTAAGAGAAATGGTGTTAAAACTCCCAGAAGTGGCAAATCTGGGTTCATTGAAGCCTCTTTGTGATGAAGATGCTGAAATTGATTTTTTCAACAATATTGTTCACTTACAGGTGAAGTTTTGCATCATATCTGTGGTCATTTTTTCTTAATTAAAACATGTTATATTCTTTTTAAAAATCAACTGCTGATCAATTCAGAGGAAATGTTTGTCTTGAGAAGGAGTGATGAGTCTCCTCACATATTTACTTTTCTTTGTGCAGAAACATAGGAGAGCCAGGGCTTTGTCACGCTTTAGGAATGTTATCAACGCTAGCTATATGCCAGAGGTTATTTTTCTCTCTGTTTTTATTCCTCAAAAAATAATTTGGTGATTTGTTTCACATCTCAGAGTTTTCAAGAGTCACTAAAATCTACTTTGCTGATATCACATCCAGGGCATCACAAAGAAAGTGTTTGTACCCCTTTTTTTCAATATGTTGCTGGAGGAGCATGAAGGAAAAGGCGAACATGTAAAAAATGTCTGCATAGAGGCCCTTGCTTCAATTTCCAGTCACATGGAATGGAATTCATACTACTCATTGTTGATGAGATGCTTTAATGAGATGATCAAGAATCCTAATAAACAAAAGCTCCTTCTGCGGCTCATCTGTTCTATCTTGGACCAGTTTCACTTTTCAGATGCCAAAGACTCTTTGGATAATGTTTCCAACAAAGGGACCACCGATTCTGGCACGTCAATCTTGCGTAGATGTAGTAGTTCTGTTTCGGCAAATGAAATACAGACATGCCTTCAAAAAGTTGTGCTTCCTAAGATACATAAGTTACTGAGTGATTCTGAGAAGGTCAATGCTAACATCAATCTTGCTGCACTGAGAGTATTAAGGTTGCTACCGGGAGATGTAATGGACTCACAGCTTCCCAGCATTGTTCACCGAATTTCAAATTTTTTGAAGAATCGATTAGAAAGCATCCGTGAAGAAGCTAGGTCCGCTTTGGCTGCTTGTTTGAAGGAGCTGGGGCTGGAATACTTACATTTTATAGTCAAGGTTTTGCGAAGTACATTGAAACGGGGATATGAGTTACATGTGTTGGGATACACACTGAACTTTATTTTGTCAAAGTTTCTTGTCACTCCAATTAGTGGGAAATTGGACTACTGCTTGGAAGATCTCCTTTATATTGTGCAAAATGACATTCTTGGAGACGTTGCTGAGGAAAAAGATGTTGAAAAGATTGCTTCCAAGATGAAAGAAACTAAGAAGCAGAAGTCTTTTGAAACCCTGAGATTGATTGCTCAAAGCGTAACATTCAAAAGCCATGCCTTGAAACTTCTATCCCCTGTTACTGCTCAATTTGAGAAACATTTGACACCAAAAACCAAGACAAAATTGGAAAGTATGTTAACTCACATAGCGGCTGGTATTGAATACAATCCAACTGTTGATCAGACTGACCTATTTATATTTGTATATGGTCTGATTGAAGATGGAATAAATGAAGAAAATGGCCAGGGTGAGAATTTGTTTATTACACGGGTAAATGGACGCCGTCGAAATGATATGACTGGAAAAGCTGTTTCGTCAGGCTGTGTTGCAGGTGCTAAATCAGTATGTTCACATCTTATTTCAGTGTTTGCTCTTGGGATATTTCAGAAGCGCATAAAGAATTTGAAATTGGGAAATAAGGATGCACAAATGTTGTCAATGTTAGATCCGTTCGTCTTACTGTTAGGGAAGTGCTTGAACTCCAAGTATGAAGATGTCGTATCTGCATCACTTAGATGCCTCACCCCACTTGTCAGGTTGCCTTTGCCTTCCATCGAATCTCAGGCAGATAATATTAAAGCCGCACTGTTTGGTATTGCTGAAAGTTCAGTTAATACTGGCAGCTCTCTAATGCAGTCATGTCTGAGGTTGTTGACTGTACTTTTGCGCGGCACCAAAATCACTCTGTCATCTGATCAGCTACATCTGTTGATTCAGCTTCCACTGTTTGTTGATCTTGAGAAGAATCCCTCCTTTGTTGCTCTTTCACTTCTAAAGGCAATTGTTAACCGCAAGCTAGTTGTTCCCGAGATATATGATCTTGTAACTAGAGTTGCAGAATTGATGGTAACAAGCCAAGTAGAACCAATTCGACACAAATGTAGCAAGATTTTATTGCAATTCTTACTTGATTATCGTCTCTCTGAAAAACGCTTGCAACAGCATTTAGATTTTCTGCTGTCAAATCTGAGGTGAGTGCCTAGTAGTGCCTTCGAAAAATTCATCTTTCCTTATTGTTTTGTTTAATGATGGCTTGACTCTTGTCACAGGTATGAGCATTCGAGCGGAAGAAAATCTGTGCTTGACATGCTCCACACAATTATTGTTAAATTTCCAAAAGGCGTTGTAGATGAGCAATCCCAGACTTTTTTTGTCCATTTGGTGGTTTGCTTGGCTAATGATCAAGATAATGAAGTTCGTTCCTTGGCTGGTGCAGCTATAAAATGTCTCACCGGCTATATAAGCCTACATTCATTTCGTTCCATTCTTGAGTACAGCCTATCTTGGTATTTGGGTACGAAGCAACAACTGTGGAGTGCTGCAGCACAGGTAAATTTTTTTCATTTATTTCTCAAGTTTAAAGTTATTTAGCCTTCTTATTTGAATGATGTGATTTCTTACTCTTCTCCCGTGTACTGTGTCGTCATTATAGTTCCCCACTAATTGTAGAGAACAATTAGCTTTCAAGAATATCACAATATAGGTATATGTAAGGTTGTTATCTGGACAAAAAGTGATCTTGGAAGACAACTGAATTTTATATGTATTTTTTAAAGAACTTTTTCAGTATGCTAATGTTATTAGCACTTTTAAATGAATGTGGTTGGTGTGCTGGGGGAGTTTTAACTGATACAATATGCCCAATGCTCTATGCGATATATTCCAAAGCTCTCTCAAATTTTGCCATCTGGAGTTTGTTAAATAAAAAAAGAATGTGGAGATAGGGTCACATTTCCTGAAGTTTCATATTTGGAGTGTATACTGTATGTCAGAAAGCATGTAGAAAGGATGGATGACCCATGTGTTTTCCTGAGTGATGCAGGATCTGATTAATGTCTACAAAAATTGGATCTGCATTCTTCCTTGTCTCTGTTTTTGCTATCTCATGTTTTTGTGTCAAACGTTGTAATCCTAATTTTGAGGAGATTATCATAGTTTTCCAAATCCTTTATCATAGCTTTATACCGACTTTACTTTCTGTGGTTCATTCACATTTCTCTTGGTTAACGCCTTATATCTATTTGATAGGTTTTGGGATTACTGGTTGAAGTCATGGAGAAAGGATTTCACAAGCATATCAACAAAATGTTGTCAGTTGAAGTCATGGAGAAAGAATTTCATAAGCATATCAACAGAATATTGCCAGTGACTAAATGTATCTTACAGTCTGCCATCAATGCAGTCACTGATGGGCAACTAGATTTTTCTAATGAAACTAACATTCCTTTATGGAAGGAGGCATATTATTCGTTAGTTATGCTGGAGAAAATGCTGCATCAGTTCCATGGTCTATGCTTTGATAGGGATCTTGAGGTATGTCATTAGTTAACACATCATAAAACATAGCAATGACTTGTGGTATTTCAAAAATCCCTCAAACGATTTTTAACTTTATAATATAGTAATTTAGAAATAGGTAGTCCAGAAGTTCTATATGTCAAATATGCTATCCTTCATCATAAAATATTAGAAAAGATGATCATAATAGATAAACTTATATTCATAATCTGGGCATTGAAGATGTTCAAATCCCTTTTTCTCTGTTGTAACTGTTCCATTCTTTTGCTTAAATTTAGGATATATGGGAAGCAATTTGTGAATTACTCCTGCATCCACACATGTGGTTACGTTGCATTTCCAGTCGCCTCGTAGCTTTCTACTTTGCTGCTGTCACAGAGGCATGCTCCACAAATCATGAAAAACCATTTGGGACTTACTATCTTATTAGACCAAGTAGACTTTTCATGATAGCTGTTTATGTCTGCTGCCAAATGAAAACACAGCTCGTTGATGATGCTGCCAGTAATCTGATTACACAAAATCTTGTGTCCACTATTTGTGGGGTGCATTCGTTGGTGGGACAAACAGAGTGTGCAGATCCCACCCAGTTCTGGTCCACCCTTGATCAGCATGAGCAGGGCCGTTTTCTTAAAGCTTTTGAGTTGCTCGATGCTAGAAAAGGAAGGAGCATGTTTTTATCTCTTACCTCTGGAATATGCGACAAAAATAATGAAAGCCCCTCAAAGAATATTCGGTACTTGCTTGTCTCCAGCCTGCTAAAAAAAATGGGAAAAATTGCCCTTCAAATGGAGGCTATTCAGGTTTGTCCCAAAGGATGATTTCTTAAACTTTCTATTTTTTGTGTGTAGATATTTTGGAACATTTCTTGTCATAGGAGCATTTTTTTTAAATTTGGTTGTTCACTAAAATAGCTATTACTATTGGTGACATTGTAATTCTTTAGTATGTATTTTTTTTTCCGATAAAATCATAGTGTAATTGTTCCGTGCAGATGAAAATTGTCTTTGATAGTTTTGGAAAAATTTCATCCGAAATAAGTCAGGAAGACTGCCTGCTTTATGCCTATGAAATCTTGCTGCCCTTGTATAAAGTTTGCGAAGGATTTTCTGGGAGAGTGATTCCTGGTGAGTTTTCTGTCTCACTATTTTTCCCCATGTTGCCATTTTAATTGCATACAGTAGAAGTATCTAGAAAGTTTGTCCTGCATATCCTAAAAGCCATAGGCTCGTGCTGCCTAAATAAATAGCTTGCATTCGGGCTCTTTGCATGCCATATCTGCATCCCTCTGCGACAATCCTAATACAGCTAGAACACAACAAATTATTGTTATGGATCCTATTGTACATGGCCTTTTTATGCAACATTGCATTGATGAGGGCTCAAGTGTTTGAACTATTAATCTTTCGGTCAAAGTGGAAGAGTATACATCCACTTTGGTTTTTTCTAAGGAAGGCCATTTTATAAATTTGCTTCAAAAATCAAAATTGAGTTACCTGTGAAACCTTTGTTTCAAACTTTATTTATTTATTTATTTTTGAGTAGTTATTTTTGGTTGAATTCTTGAGTGGTTTAATATCATGGAATGTCAGAACAATCTTTATCTACTATATTGAATAGAATAAGATAGCTCCCTATTGTTTATCTATATTTTGAAGTGCTATCTGACAAGTTGCTATCTCATGGTCTTATATTGACTACCAGAAAATATGAAGCAATTAGCGCAAGAAATTTCTGAACGCATACGAAATAAACTAGGCGTACAAAATTATGTACTGGTTTACAATGACATCCGGAAGAATCTCAGGGCAAAGAGGGATAAGAGGAAACATGAAGAAAAGCGCATGGCTGTTACTGATCCTATGCGAAATGCAAAGAGAAAAATGAGGATTGCGGAGAAGCATCGTGCCAACAAGAAAAGGAAGATGATGACAATGAAAATGGGGAGATGGACGCATTCCAAGTCAAAGTAGATGTTGCAAAAGGCCAATGCCCTTCTTGGACCACTCACTCTGATGAATTTTCTGCTTTGGTCATTAGGCGGCTACGATAGGACGCTACTTCGGTTGAGAGATTAATTTTTGCAACGGCTCTAGTTCTGTTAATATAAGTTATCATTACAGTTTTGCTTAGGTAGAATCTATATATATATATATATATTTTATTCCCAAGTCAGCACAGGATAGGGATATCATAGGATGTAAATACCGTTTCAAGATGTGCAGACATGATGCTGAAATTGGCAGCATTTACAGTATTTTATATTTCTGTTGGTTATGACTTTCATAGCCCCAGTATCCTATTGTTACACTATCAATTCTCTCTCTCTCTCTCTCTCTCTCTCTCTCTCTCTCTCTCTCTACAAGCCATAGATTCTAATCTGTAGTAAGAATTGCAAAGGGACAAGTCTACCCTCTTTCCCATCCGCCTTTTAATAAAGGCTTATTTATGTACATGCCCCCTGTGCTTTCAAACTTGTCTCATATTACAATCTGGGTTTTGATAAGTCTCAAAATACCCCCTACACTTTTAAAAACCATCTCACGTTACCTAATCCGTTAATATTATAGACATTCTGTTACGTGCTTTGGGGCCCACTTCGTTTTAATCCTTAACATTGGAGAATAAAGGTTTTTTCAGCTTCAGAAAAGGGGAAAGGGGGTATTTGGGTGAGAAGGGGAAATTTGGAGAAGAAGGCTGGGGCTTATGAAAATCTGAGGTGGGGTTCGAATTTTGGGAGAATCTGGAGAAGAAATCACTGTTTGGGTTGGGTTGCTGCTACTGCAGCTTGTAATCTATAACCAGTTCCTAACACTTCGCTTGAAGATACAAACTAGAAAGAACAAATAGTTGGGCACAAGTCGGGCAAAACTGGTCTCTACTTCTGGTTGCTTGTGCTCTTCTTCTTGACTAGACTTCCAAACTTGCAGAGTAAAGGCTTCTTCTTCTGTTGCTACTACTGCTTTGATGGAGAGATTCTGCCATCATCAATGCTTTCGGTTGAAGTAACTCCATTAATCTGATCCAACACCTCCTCACCACCCCCAACCTTTGAGTCCACTTCCTCTTCAAAGGATTCCTGCTCTTGTTCCCTCTCCGGCGAGAATTCCTTCTTTTCAATCTTACAGCTCTCCCACATCTTATATTCAACTTCTACAGAGTCATCCTCTTTCTCTTTGCTCTCATCTTCTTTTGGTTTCCCATCCAAATTTCCCCTTCTCACCCAAATACTCCCTTTCCCCTTTTCTGAAGCTGAAAAAACCCTTATTCTCCAATGTTAAGGATTAAAACGAAGTGGGGCCCAAAGCACGTAACGGAACGTCTATAATACTGACGGAATGGGTAACGTGAGACGGTTTTTAAAAGTGTGCGGGGTATTTTGAGACGTTTCAAAGCCCATGTGGTAATATGAGACAAGTTTGAAAGCACATGGGGTATGTACATAAATAAGCCTTTAATAAACATGGTAAAGACAAGTTTACTCGGGTATAAAATGACCTTTGAAGACCTAAGAAAAAATGTTTAAAAAGAATCCTCTCCCGCCAGTGTAAGTTGTACACACCTGAAACTTACTACGCTCACCAAAGAAAATATCTTTGTCAAAACATTCAATGGAATCTTTATATTTAATTAATTATCTGTTCTTTGGTAAATTGTAATTAAATATTTTTGCTATCTAATAAAATATGAATGCTAGTTTTCTTGTTCTCCGTCATTCAGGGCTTAGGGCCATCGCCCTTCCAGCCTTTCACCTCATAAATGGACAACAAAACCTTGAACCCTACACATTTTCTCCTCCTCTCTCTCCCTCTCTATACCCTGTTCTCTGTCTGTGTTGTTCGAAGCAGAGAGAGCCATGGCCACAGCTACTTTGCTCTGTTCCTTACAATGCCGTGACGTGGCTTCAGCCTCCCTCTCTGCCTACCGTTATGTAAGTGTCACATTCTCTTCAACTTCCATACAACCTCTTATTCTTTAGGGCTTGTCCAATATAGGTTCCTACATTTTCTATTTCCTAGACATATATCCATCACTCTATAAATCTATGTGTAAAATCTATTTCAAATTTAAATGACCAGTAGGATATAAGAGGTCAAAGTATTCATATGTTTTTACATCGTTGCCACCAGACTTCATATTTTATTTCTAACTAACCTCTCCGCACGCGCTTTCGTGCATGCGAGAGGCTTTTTTAAAAAAAATTTAAATTTACATATTATCCTCATTTAATTAATAATATCAATTCTTAATGTTTGCATTAACCAAGGGCATTTTCTGGTATTTTGAATGTTTCACCATTCTCTGCCTTTTGCTTTATGTATATAGATTTATTTCAAGCATTTCATTAACTGCCATAATTGTAATTAATACTCCCTATTAATAGCATATCAATCACGTCATTTCTTTTGGTTGACATTCCCTCTAACATATTGCCCCTAAAATTGCAAACCCCAAAAAAAAAAATATTCTGTAAATTACATATCCAATAATGTACCTATGAAAAATATAAATATAAATATATACGTATAAAAATATAGGTATATTATTTACCAGAAAAATTTAGAGAAAAATAGTTACACAATAATCTAAAATAAAAATATAGATACACAATAATTTATAAAAAAATAATAGGTAGATTATTATCCATGAAAAAACTAGATACAATAAATGGAATCCAAGTTCTAAAATAGGTAGATTATTATCTGAGAAAGATGGAACAAAATTTCAAAAAGGCAATAAGGAAAATTGCCTTTTTTCGGACAACACATTATTGACTGTATTAATGAATTTTAATAATAAAACGGATAATTAATTGCAAACAAAATTTTTAGAGGGAATCACCACAATAATTTGGGGAACCAAAAATTAAAACACCACCCCATTACACGTTGAAATATAAATAGGGGTATTTTGGCAATCAAAAAATTATAATAAATCAGATATTGAGCTTAATAAGGTAACTTGATGAGTTGGATCCTAGTCATGGGTTTTTACTTATAAAAATTGGGTATTATTTATAAGAACAAAAAGTGAAGGGTTGAAGGTAAGGTAAGTTGAATTTGAAGGGTGTAAGCCAAATTTACTATATTCTCTTTATAAGCTCCACAGTTCATTTTTCTCTATTTGATCTTTAAAAAAAAAAAATTATTATTATTATTATTATATTCTCTGCTTGTTCTGGGAGTTTTTGGATGGATATCACTTTGTATTTTATATCTATCTATCACATACTGATATCTATTTTTTTTTTTTTGGGTTCTTTTCTCTGTTTGATATCTATGGGTGCTCCTCCTAAATTTGGTTGATTTTATTTACCTGTATTTTTTCTGATTGTTACGTTTGTCTGATATTACTTATACTTAGGACGTCGATTAGTTTCGTTTTGTTGTCATTTTCGATAAGTTTGTGTTAGGGGCATTATTGTTGCATAGCTTGATAGTCTTCGATTAAAAAAAAAAAAAGAGTTGGGTCAAGGTGGGATTTTGATTTCATGCGCTTCAATCTAATTGTATTTTGACAAATATGGCGGTTTGGCTTTTGATTGAAAAACATAATTCACGGATTATCGTAAATTTTTCGTACATGTATGTATACGACATTGCATGGATGAGCTTTTAGTTATGAAGAAAAATACATGGGGGATGGTATTTATTGTATTTTGAGTCTTTGCTGAAGCTCTTCTACTGGTTTGAAACTTTATATGATAGTTCAACATGAACCGAACAGTTTTACAAGGAAACTTAGATGTTGGTTGTTTGTTTGTTCTTTAATAAGGCTAGGGAAAAATAAAACCACGCTTTCTACATGAAAATTCATACGCTCTTTTCATCTTCTTCTTATAGAGTTTTTCTCTGCTATCTTTTCTATAGGTTATTCTTTTCACTCTTCTCCGGGTATCCATCTCTCACTCTCTCTCATTCTCTTCGCTCTTCTACAGGTTTATTATTATTATTACCCAAGTCAACGATATTAAAAAGTAAATTAGTAATGGTAAATTTATTTATTTATATTTGGTGTTTTATCGGTTTCTTCGCTTTTATCCAGGAAATCCTTATTCTTTATAATATGAAAGTCTTGGACACCAAGTATTTTTAACCGAGCCACCCAAATGTTTGTTGAATTTTCCTGAAAATTAAATTATTTTTTGCTTTTCTAATATCACTATCAATAGTTTTTTTTTTATTAAAAAAAAAACAGCTCATTTTGGTTAATTTTTTTGCAGAAAAAATATATATATCTTTTAGTAGAAAGTATTAATCACAAAGGGTTTTTCTTTTTCTTTCCCATCTTTAACTTCCAAAAATCTATTAAATTGAAAAAGAAAGTGAAGGGGTAGTGTTGGTAATATCAAGCACAAATGCCCTGAATTGTCATGGTTATATATATAGACGAGAGTCGTCTGGTTGAGTTCGTTTCGTGTTCCTTTTCTTTAACAAATGGGTGGGTGTTCGAGCCTGCTTCCTGCATGTTAGGTCAGTTTTATTTTTCTCTTTTTTTTTCCTTTTTGTAGCAACAACCCAAAAAAAAAAAATATAGGGTTTAAATGTTGTAAGTTGCCTAAAAGTATAGAATAATGTGTATTTTTTGCTTTATGTCTCACATTGAATCTTTTTTTTTCTTCTTTTGTTAGAGAATTTCAAGGAATAGTAACAAAAGTTGTACTCAAGTATGGCTGTCCAACCAAAACGTACTATCTTTTTTTTTTTGGTCTGAATCATGAGGTGGTCCTGGATGGGCCCCAACTATGGGGGGCACCTTTAAGCCTTAACCACAACCCAGACTAATCCCCACTCACACCAGGTCGGCCCGTAAGGGGTAAAGTGTTGGCCAAAGTAGTGACTCCGTACGAGAGCAGGGATCGAACCCCTGACCTCTCTTAAGGAATGAGAGTGCCGAACCACTCACACCAACCACCTTGGTTAACCAAAACGTACTATCACTATAACAAATTTGTCCCTTTTTTTTTTTTTGCTGCAAAAGATTTTTAAAAAACGAAATAAAATGAAAAAAACATCTCAACTCACTTGTGGCCCATCCAGGACCACCTCGTGGTTTATACCCAAAAAAAAAATAAAATGAGTAGAGTAACCCAAACTCAAGTCCCAACTATCTCAAAAGATGAAGAAGTGAGAAGCGAAATTCTATAGTGAGGATGTCACATATAGACTTTTCATGTGGACCTTCATATTAGCTATATAATCAACTTCAATGAAATTTCTATTCAGATGAATCATATGGCTAATATATATAGATATTTATAAAAATACCAAATCCTAGACATGTATTTATAAAAATACCCAAGCACTATTTAAACATAGAAACATACCCAAAATGGGTTTTGGGTATGTGTGTAATGATGGGTTTTGGGTATGTTTATAAATGGGTTTTGAGTGTGTGTAATGATGAGTTTTGAGTGTGTGTAATGATGAGTTTTGGGTATGTTTATAAAGTGTTTTGGGTGTTGGGTATTTTTATAATTTCAACCATCATTTTGGGTATTTTAGTGAAACTCCCTAATATATATTGCACCCTCACCCGAGAACGACTCAAATGAAGAAAGCCTTCTGGATTAGGCCTGCTTACTGGGTACGCGCCACGTGGGGCGCTCCAATAGTGTACTTGTCACCAACCTCTTTTCTCTCCTTTTTTTTTTTTTTTTCCTCCAAAATTTTAATTTTTTTTAATGGTAAGTTACAAGTTACCCTAACCTTTTGTTTATGTTCATAAGTACGATTTTTCTTTTTGGAAAAGTGAATATATGCCCGTTTGTTTTACTTTTACTTGAAGCAAAAGAAAAGTAATTTTATTTATTTATTTCTGGCATTCTAGGATCCAAGCACAAACATATCTTATAAATGAATCAATTTACAAGTGCAAGACCCTAAATCCTAACTGAATATATACTTGTGATTCTTGGAGCTTGTTTTTTTTTTTTTCGAAATCTCCTGGATCCTTTCTGTTCATCTACTCAGAAAGAGAGAATTTTAACTTTGTTAATGGCAACGAAAAATTTCATGTTTGGACTGCTTGGAACAACTTTATTTAAGTTTATATGAGCTTGCTTATTTCATGTTTGGACTGCTTGGAAAATGCACGATCGTGCCTTGATGCAATTGCTTATTGCAACTATTTCTTCCACTGCAATTTCTTATGTCATTGGGTGTACTAGTTCTCAAGATATGCGGGTTCAATTGAAAGATTGATTTCCTACAGTTACAAAAGCTAGCATCTTTCAGATGAAAAGTGAGCTTCAAACTATCAAGAAGGGTTCTGAACTGTCTCTCAATATCTGCAAAGGATAAAAGATGTTCGAGATCATCTTTCTGCAGTAGGGGTTTCTTTTAAAGATGTTCGGGATCATCTTTCTGCAACTCCTTTTGTCTCTGCAATGATGGCTAAAGATCAGACATTTACAAGCAAAACTCTCGTTCTTGATGAAGGTTCCTCTAATCCTGTTTCGTCTCATACTCAAAGTTATCATTCTAGTTCTGGTTTTGCTCAATCTTCTCATTTTCCCTTTGGTAACAATGGTGGTTTCCACACTGGTGGTTATTTTACCAATAGAGGTTCTCATTTTAGGGGTCGAGGCAAAGGTCGCAATCATTATCCATGTGGTCCAAGAACTCATCAAGCTCCACCGAATTCCAGCCCTGTCATTCTTGGTCCTGGCATTGACATTCCCACTTGTCAAATCTACAACAAGAAAGGCCATGTAGCTACTGATTGTTATCAAAGGCATAATCAACCCTCTGCTCCTACCTCATCAGTTTAATGCCAAATTTGCTGGAAGTATGGCATTCTGCCATTCAGTGTTACCACATAGGCAATTTCTCCTATCAAGGCAAACCTTCTTCAACCAATCTTACTGCAATGCATGCCAACTTCCCATCTTCTTCATCTCATGAGCAATTTTGGGTAGCAGATACTAGAGCTACAACTCATATGACTTCTGATTTGTCTCAACTTAGCTTAGCTACTTCTTTCTCAGGGAATGATAGGTTGGAGCATTTCTAATGTTGGTTCTTCTACTTTGGTTGCTCCACAGTGTTCTTTACAATTAAAGCAAGTTTTACATGTGCCAAAGCTTTCTTAGCATTTGCTTTCCATTCAAAGGTTATGTAAAGATAACAATTGCATATTTATATGTGATGCCTTTGGTTTTTGGATTCAGAACAAGATCACATGGAGTGTTCTTCTCAAGGGACTGTGTAGAGCCGACTTGTATCCTATTCCTTTCTTCATTCCTCAACCTAATCTCAAACAAGCATCTTCTTTCCACAATAATCATTTTTGCTACCTTGGACATCACGTCAACACAAGTCTCTGGCACAAACGATTAGGTCATCCCTCTAATAAAATCACTTCTGCTCTTTTACATCAATCCCGGTTTCTTTTTCTTTCGACAACACCAAATCTGTCTATACTACTTGTTTAGAAGGCAAACTTGCCAAGCTTAATTCCTTTTCCTTATCCAACAGTCAAATATGTAAAACCTTTAGAAGTAATTCATAGTGATGTGTGGGGTCATTCTCCCACATTATCTGTTGAGAGTTTCAAATATTATGTTAGTTTCATAGATGAATGTACTCGATTTACTTGGATTTTTCCAATGATCAATAAAGGAGAAGTTTATCCTATTTTTGTCCATTTTCATGCTTTCTTGGTTACTCAATTCTCTGCTACTCTTAAAAATTTTCAAAGTGATAAGGGTGGTGACCTTAGTACTAAATTCAGACATTATCTTCTTGCCAAGGGTATAGTTCATCAAAAATCATGCACATATACACCTAAACAAAATGGTCTTGCTGAAAGAAAACGCAGACACATTTTAGAGACTGCAATCATTTTGTTACAAACTACCCATTTACCTCCCAAATTTTGGTTTCATGCTTGTGCTACTTCAACCTACTTGATCAATCGAATGCCCTATCAAACTCTTCATTTTAAATCTCCTTATCTTTTATTGTTTGGTTCTACCCCAGTCATTACTCATTTGAGAATTTTTAGTTATGCTTGTTTTCCTCTGCTCAAGCACTACAATATTCAAAAACTTTAGCCCAAAACTTCTACTTGTATTTTTCTAGGCTATGCAGGTCAATATAAGGGGTATATATGTTTTTCCCCCCAAACAAACAAGTTGTTTGTGACTAGACATTTCATATTTGATGAAACTATGTTTCCTTACACATCTGTTAATCAAGTGTATGTTCCTCCATCTCAGTCTCCCACTACTTCTCCTTCTCCACCATTTATTTCCTTGCATAACACTGTTTTGTCACCTGTATCTCATCTCCATGTTCCCTCTCCCTCTCCCACCACCTCTAGAGCCATTGAATCTTTGGATAAACTGCCTCCTAGTGCTTCAGAATGTTTGATCTCCCCATCATAGAATCTACCTGTTTCAGCATCTACTACACAATCTCTTCTCCATGTGGATCCTGATTTTCAGGCTGAGACTCTTTGTGTTGTCTTACCTCTTCCAGCCGTGAATCTTCACCCTATGAGAACGAGGTCCAAGAGTGGGATTTCCAAAAGGAAGGCTTATTCTGCTTCTGTCCAGTCTATTGATTTCTCCCATATTAAACCTAGTTCTTTCAAGGTTGCTTATACAGTTCCAGAATGGCAGTCTGCAATGAGGGAGGAAATTGAGGCTCTTCATGCTCAAGGCACTTGGAATTTGGTTCCTCTCCTAGCTCATAAGAATCTTATAGGTTGTAAGTGGGTATATAGAATCAAGAAACATGCAGATGGTTCTATATCTAGGCATAAGGCTCATTTGGTTTCTAAGGAATTTAGTCAAGAGAAAGGTATTGACTATAGTGAAACCAACCACTATTCTATTAGTCCTTGCTCTTGCAGCTCAGTTCAAATGGTCCTTATGGCAACTCGATGTAAAAAATGCATTTTTGCATGGTATCCTTCAGAAGGATGTTTACATGACCCAACCCCAAGGCTTTGAGAGCAAGCATCGTCCCTCTGAATTTGTTTGCAGACTAAGGAAGTCTTTGTATGTAGGTGGCAATATTGTACACGACATGAATTCGCACGAAAAATTCAGTATTCGGGTTTGAGTTATCGTGTCGTGTTGATATCGTGTTAACCCGTTAGCCACCCGTTAAGCTATTGTGTCGTGTCGTGTCAATTCGCGAATACCGGTTAACCCGTTAAGCTCAAGGGCATTTTTGTAAATTTATCTTCTTCTTTTTTCTTCTACTCTTTCTTCTCTTTTGTCTCTTCTCTTCCTCCCCCATTCCCCCGATTCTTTCACTACTCCATCTCTCTCTCACTCATTCTCTCTCTCTCTCTCTCCCTTCAAAGGCCAACAACCTTTGAGCTTTCTTCTTCTCTCAACTTGAGAGTCTTAAGCAGCCACCACACCACCCAACCACCATGAGCCATCCCAGCCACCTCCCCCTTCTGTCTCCCTCCCTCACTGATCGATCCCACCTATTCCCTCACCTTCTTCGATGACTCTTCCTCCTCCACTCCCACCATCTCCACTACCCAAACCTTTGAGGGCCACTCGCATGGCATCTCCAATCTCACCTTTGAGCTCATCTATGGACTGTGTTGATATATTTTTGTTCTCACTGAGGTTGATTTTTTTAATAGTTTAAAATTTCTGTTTCTATTTTATTTTATTTTATTTTTAATTCTTAAAGGATTATCGTGTCATGTCGTGTGATTTGCAAATTGTAACGGGTCGTGTTCGTGTTCGACAGTTTCAACCCGTTTTCTTATCGTGTCGTGTTGTGTCAACCTGTTAAGAAAAACGGGTTAACATGAAAACGACACGAATGCCAGCTCTATTTGTATGGTTTAAAATAGGCTCCTTGTGCCTGGAATGAAAGATTTACAAGTTTTTTTTTTTACCACGTTTGGGTTTTCAAGCGTCAATTGCAGATCCCTCTCTCTTTGTTCAACATTCTTCTCTTGGCACTGTGGTCTTACTCCTATATGTTGATGATATCATCCTCACAAGAAGTGATTCCTCTCTTATTACATATGTTATTGAAGCTTTGACCCAAAAAATTGATATGAAGGACTTAGGCCAGTTGAATTATTTTCTGGGGCTGCAAATTTCATATCAATCCACTGGTTTATTTGTGTCTCAGACTAAATATATCAAGGAATTACTCAATAGAGTTGATTTACAGGATTCAAAACCATGTGCTACTCCTTGTCTTCCCTATCACAGATTACTTAAAGATGATGGGAAGCCTTATTCTCATCCAGAACTATATAGAAGCATTGTTAGAGCTCTGCAGTACCTCACCTTCAACAAGGCCAAACATTGCCTTCTTAGTGAATCAAGCTTGTCAATTCATGCATAATCCCATGGCATCTCATGTTGTGGCGATTAAGAGAATCTTGAGGTGTTTGAAAGGTACCATTGATTTTGGAATTCATTTTCAGCCTGGTATTCTTAATCAGCAGGCTTACAATGATGCTGACTGGGCTGGGGATCCTAATGATTGACGGTCTGTCTCTGGGTTTATCGTTTACTTAGGCTCTAGTCCTATTTCTTGGGCTTCTAAGAAACAAAATACCGTATCTCTTTCATCTACTGAGGCAGAATATAGGGCCCTTGCTATTGCCGCTGCTGAGCTTGCCTGGATTTGACAATTGTTCTGTGTTCTTCATGTGCCTTTACACATTCCTCCTTTAATTTGTGACAATATATCTGCTATTTCTCTTTCGTCTAATCCATTTTTACATTCAAGAATGAAGCATCTGGAAAATAGTTGTGACAATATATCTGCTATTTCTCTTTCGTCTAATCCATTTTTACATTCAAGAATGAAGCATCTGGAAAATAGATTACCACTTTGTCAGAGAGAACATTCTTCGAGGTGATTTGCTTGTTCAACATGTATCTTCTACTGACCAGTTTGCTGACATTCTCACTAAGGGTCTTTCTACTCCACCGTTCTAGCACCATTGTTCCAACCTTATGCTTGGCTCCTCCAAGCATGCGATTGAGTGGGGATGTAAAGATATCAATGCTCCTAGTGCTGCCACATGTCAGAATATTAAAGAGTGAAGATGTTGAGATATTGTTAGTCTTGTTTGGCAGTTTAGGAAAACTGTTAGTATTGATAAGAGAAGGTTAGAGATGTTAGAGAGGTTAGAAAAACGTGAACAAGGCTTTAACTCAACAAGTATAAAGACTGTAATTGTGCTCAGTTGAGCTTAATCAGAAATACAACAATTCTTTTCTCTATCTCTGAAATTCTCTCTGCTTTTCTCTATGCTCTATTTCTTTTCAGTCTTCCTATCTTAACAGATTCATCATCATCATCTAGAACCATCTCAGTAGGAGCTAAAGCATAATTTCCGGTTGCAAGGTCCTTGCCAAGTACTTTTCGAAGCCTATCAAACTTTGTAAAAGATTTATCTCTCCACCCGATAGCATCACTATGGTGCTGCAATAAAATAAAACTAAGATTTGTTAATTCAACCAAAACATACACTAAATTAGAAAAAGGCGAAAAGTCATTTTTGGTCCCTGTAGTTTGTCACTTTTACCATTTTGGTCCCTGTTGTTTCAATTTGGTCAATTTTGTCCATATGGTTTTAATTTGAAGCAATTCAAGGACAATCCTCATTTTTTGTCAAATTTTTTAAACTTCTGTTAGTTGTGGAGGAGCATTTCAATCAACAAATTATTTAAAATAAAAATAAAATGGGTTAATTACTGTAGACGTCCGTGAACTATGGCGCTAGTTGCAATTGGGTCCGTGAACTAAATTTCGTGGCAATTTAGTCATTTAATTAGACAATAAGGTGCAATTAGATCCTGCCGTCCAACTCTGTCAATTTGTCCGTCAAAATGAGGGGTAAAAACGTCCTTTCGTGGAGAAAAAAGTGAAGAAAAAAAAAAATTTCATCTTCTTCATCGCTTTACAGGGCCACATCTATCATGGTTCTACTCTTCAAATTGAAGAACTTCATATTGGGATCTGGGTTTTGAGGGGGGTGGGATAAGGAGGGAGGAATGGGTTGTGAGAGAGAGGGAGAGACAGAGTTAAAGAGAGGGAGAGACAGAGCGAAAGAGAGAGGGATTTTTTTTTTCACCTTCGTCTCTCTCTCTCTCTCTCTCCTCTTGCTCTCTGCTTCACTTCGCCTTCGATTTCACTGAACGATCTGAGATTCTGAAAATTGGATTGCATTCGTTCTTGATTTCGATTTCACTAAACGCTCACCGTTCAACCTGATTATTGTCCTCTGAGGCCCACCTGACACCGAATCCGACCTGGGAAGCTTCGAGCTTTACTACGATGACGGAGCCGGTTTGGGCCTCCGCCCTCTGCCGTCGTCCATGTCGGACTTCTTAATGGGATTGGGTTTCAACCGGCTGCTCCACCAATTGACCCAATTGGAAAACGGCGTCGCACGGCTCGACCACGTCTCCACCGAGTCCTTCACTGTTACAGCATTACAGCTTGTCAAGGTGTAACAGATACCGGGCTTGAAGCAGTAGGGAAAGGCTGCCCGAATTTGAAATAGTTTTGCCTTCGCAAATGTCTATTCCTTTATGACAGTGGGTTGGTATCATTTTGCAAAGCAGCAGGATCGCTTGAGAGCCTTCATTTGGAGGAGTGCCACAGGATTACCCAACATGGGTTTTTTGGTGCTCTTTCAACTGGTGCAAAATTGAAGGCTCTAGCATTTATCTACTGCTTGTGGAGCAGCTATGGCGTTGTGATATCATTTCCTAGGCTAGGAAGAAAAAGGGGTAATTGCCCACTCTGGAATCAGAATCAGCACCTACAACGATGAGGGTTGAATAGTCAGGAAGTCAAGAATCGTAGTCAGCTTTTGTGAGTAACCACAGCTTATTTAGTTTTTTTTTTCTTTTTTGGTAAAAGGAGGGGCAAAGCCCAGCAACAGAGAGACTACAAAAGAACAAAGCGTGGTCTGGAGGTGCCAGTGGCATCAGCAGCCAGAGTGTCAATAAGAGACGTCGGAGGCAGATCAAAAATTTGAATGCTAGGAGCCAAATCAGCACACATTGCAGCCAAGGCATCTGCAGCAGTATTCATCTCGCGATAGACATGATGGACAACACAGTTCCAATCACCATGAATCTTAAGTTTGCAACAATTGATGATATTAGAGAGTTGGGTCTATCAGCAACGGGTCTTTAGAAGAACCTCAGATTGGGATCTGGGTTTTGAGGGGGGTGGGATAAGGAGGGAGGAATGGGTTGTGAGAGAGAGGGAGAGACAAAGCGAAAGAGAGAGGGATTTTTATTTTTAAGTCCCTTTTTTTTTTCAAAAATTAGAAAATGTCATTACCTCTGAAATTAGTTCACGGACCCAATTGCAACTGGGCCATAGTTCAAGGACGTCTACAGTAATTAACCCTAAATCTAAACGACGAAAAGTCGAAGATACCCCGAACAACAAGAGTGTTGGTATTAAACTAAGTTTTGCTTGAGAATTTGATTGAGAAGAATAATGATTTTCTCATAGCGTAAATTCAAGATAAAAGATCTAGGCTATATAGCCTTTACATGAACTGAAACCAACAGAAAAAGCTGAAGCACTATCCCACGAATAACAAGTCCTAAACTCATGGGATACTGGCTAGAGAAACAGTCAGAGATAAACCCAACTACTTCCTATAACTTAGGGATAATTCAAACAACTCAAAATAAACAACTAATAATAAATAAACAACTAATAATAATATCTTCACATCCTCCCTTAAACTGAATGCGATTAAGCAATCAGTTTACATCTGAACTTGAACAGACTCCAAGTGAGCTGCGCATCCTTCTAAAATCATCCAGCTTCAATGGCTTTGTTAGAATATCTGCAACCTGTTCTTGAGTTCGGCACTGAACCAAATTCACCACTTCTTTTCCAGTGAGCTCCCGCAGAAAGTGAAATCGAACATCTATATGCTTACTTCTTCCGTGCATAACTGGATTTTTAGATAACTTAATAGCTGAACTATTGTCACAGTATATCAGAGTAGATTCATACTGTGAATAATGCAACTCATTAAGTAATCTTCTTAACCAAACAGCCTGACATGCGCAAGAGGCAGCAGCAATAAATTCAGCCTCAGTTGTTGAAAGTGTAACAATTGGTTGTTTCTTTGAGGACCAAGAAACAGCTGCTGAACCGTACATAAAAACATACCCTGAAGTACTCTTTCGATCATCTAAATCACCAGCATAATCACTGTCACTGTATCCTAACAGAAATTCTCCTTTCAATCCTTTCTTGTAGAACAAACCATAATCTGTGGTTCCCTTCAAGTATCGAAGTATCCTTTTTGCTGTTTGAAGATGCACTTCAGTAGGTGATTCCATGAACCTGCTTATTAGACTAACTACATACATTAAATCTGGACGTGTATTAGTCAAATACATTAAGCTCCCCACAATCTGCTTGAAATGAGTGCTATCAACTTTTTGTCCTTCAGTGTCTTTAATGAGCTTGGTTCCTGGAACGATTGGGTTTTGTACAGCATTGCAATCAGCCATACAAAACCTTTTGAGCACTTCTTCTGCATATTTTTTCTGCCCAACAAAGATTCCATCCGTAGATTGCTTCACTTCAATACCCAAGAAGTAATGCATCTTTCCTAGATCTGTCATCTCGAATTCATTCATCATGGAGGTTTTGAACTCAGTGAACATGGTTGTATCATTTCCTGTATATATTAAATCATCAACGTAGAGACAAATGATCAATATTTTACCTCCCTCTTGATACTTTATGAACAAGGTATGTTCATATGGACACTTCACAAAACCTGTTTTCAGAAAATAGCTTTCAATACGGCTGTACCAAGCTCTAGGAGCTTGTTTCAGTCCATATAGAGCTTTCTTCAAACGATAAACCTTCTGCTCTTGCCCCTTCTGTTCATAGCCAATAGGTTGATCCACATAGACTAGCTCTTTTAATTCTCCATGCAAGAATGCTGATTTTACATCAAGTTGATGAATATCCCAGACATTTTTGGCAGCTAAAGCAATTACTAATCGAATGGTATCATGTCGAGCTACAGGTGCAAAAACTTCTGTATAATCAATACCATGCTTTTGAGAGTATCCTTTAGCTACTAACCTGGCTTTGTACTTGTCAATCTCACCATTTTCTTTGATCTTTGTTTTGAAGATCCACTTGACTCCAATAGTTTTTCCTCCCACAGGCAGATCAGTAAGCTCCGATGTATTGTTTCTTTGAATGGCATCAATCTCAACATCCATGGCTTTCCTCCATTTTGAGCTTTTAACAGCTTCATCAAAGGTGATTGGATCACTATCAATGAACAAAGCAAAGTGAGCGCCTT
Organism: Prunus avium; assembly: GCF_002207925.1. The sequence goes on from NW_018921827.1 coordinate 50,616, forward strand.
CATCTGTTCCATTTTCTTCATCTGTTAGTTCTTCTCCAGTCACATAATCAGTTAGCCATCCAGGAGCTCTTCTTGTTCTTGTTCCCCTAGTCATTGCTTCATCAGGTTCTGAGGAGTTGTTCCCTAATGAGTCATTTTCTGATAACTCATTTTGAGAATCTTGAGGTGTGATATTTTCAATTTCTTCAGCTCCTTCTAGGTCAACAGTGACATGTTGATCTTTTCCAGTACTCCAATCCCATCCTTCATCTTCACTAAAAACAACGTCTCTACTAATAATAATCTTCTGTGTATTTGGGTTGTACAACCTGTAAGCTTTTGATTCCTCACTAACACCAAGCATTACACATTTCACACTCTTATTATCAAGTTTAATACGTTGAGAATCACTTACATGAGCATATGCCAGGCACCCAAATATTCTGAAGTAGCCAACATTAGGTTTCTTTCCACTCCAAGCTTCTTCTGGAGTAACATTCTTCACTGTTAGGGTTGGACATCTGTTGAGGATATGGTTGCTCCAGTTCACAGCTTCTGGCCAAAACCTTTTGGGAACTTTCTTCAAAGCGAGCATACTACGAACCATGTTCATGATGGTGCGATTCTTCCTCTCGGCTACTCCATTTTGCTGTGGTGAATAAGCTGCTGTCAACTGTCTTTTAACTCCATTCATTTCACAAAAATTAACAAACTCTTGTGAATTGAATTCTCCTCCACGATCAGTTCGTAATGTTTTGATGAACAAACCAGTTTCCTTCTCCACAGCAGCTTTGAACTTCTTGAAAACAGCCAGGGCTTCTGACTTTTCGGCTAAGAAATATATCCAAGTCTTCCTGCTATAATCATCAATAAAGGTAATGTAATACCTTTTGTTGCTGTTGGAAATAGGATTTATTGGTCCGCAAATGTCCGAATGAACAAGTTGTAATACTAACGATGCTCTCCATGTGCTTTCCTTTGGAAAAACTTCTCTGTGTTGTTTTCCCATCATACATTCTTCACAAACCCTAACTGGAGGTTGCAGCTGAGGTAGCCCTCCCACCATGCTTTTCTGCTGTAAAGTCTTTAGGCCCTTGAAATTCAAATGTCCATATCTAAAATGCCACAACCAAGTATCATCTTGGATAGTGGATTTCAGACAGACTTGCTTGGTTAATGCAGCTTGTGTTTGTAGTGGAAACATTCTATTTGAAGCCATTTCAACCTGCATAATTAAACCTTTCTCCGGATGATGAATTTGACAGCAATTCTTTTGTATTAAAATGGCAAACCCCTTCTCTTGAAGCTGACCAAGGCTGATCAGATTGCTTCTTAATTCAGGCACATAGAACACACCTGATATGGTTTGCACAGCTCCATTGACTTTAATTTTGACATCTCCTTTTCCTTGTACTTTTAAGCTTGAATCATTACCAAGCTTTACAGTCTCCCTGAACTTCTCATCAAGTTTGATGAACATCTTCTTGTTTCCGCTCATGTGATTGCTACAGCCTGAATCCAAATACCATGTGTTGTTGATTTGTTCTTCCTTGACTTCCACATATGCCATCAACAACAACTCTTCTTCAGTTTCAGCTACATTGGCTTTTGTTTCATTCTCCTTTTTGGGACACTCATATTGAAAGTGTCCCATTTCATGGCAGTAGTAACACTCCACATTTGATTTATCAAATGATCCTTGGCGTCCTCTTCCACGTCCTCGTTACTCTTTTTTGCCTTTTAGTTTCTTCAATATTATGCAGGAATTTCCTGCATACTGCTTGATTCCATTCTCCACTAGGCCCCAATATTCTTTGGACCTCAAGAAGTTTTCCATCAACATGCTCCAGTGATCATAATGACCATCGAAGCGTGGAATTGCTGGTTGCACGAAGCTACTTCCTTCTCCCTTATTATTTTTGAAGGGTTGCTTTCGGTTGATTTTGGTTTCTGGGTTTTGGGTTTTGCTATGTGGGGATTGAATGATCAAATGGAATTGTGGGTTTTTCTGGGTTTTGGGTGCCATTGTTGTCTCTGTTCTTTCTTGTTCTTCCTATTTTGTTTTGTTCAAAACGACGAAAAGTCGAAAATACCCCGAACAACAAGAGCACGTAACACTCACATGGTCATTTCGACGGATTCAGTTACGGCAGGACCCAATTGCACCTTATTATCTAATTAAAGGACCAATTGCCACAAAATTTAGTTCACGGACCCAATTGCAACTGGCGCCATAGTTCACGGACATCTACAGTAATTAACCCTAATAAAATCTATAAACTAAAAAGTAATTTATTTATTAATAAAAACAAAACCCAGCAAACCCAATACCCCACCCCCTAAACGCAGCAACACCTACCCTCCCCACATGCCCGACAGCCCAGTTCAAACACCATCCTCCTCCCTTGCTAGCCCATCCTCCTCCCTTAGCGACCCCAACCAATTCTCTCTCCCCTTCTCTTGCTCACCAATTCCATTTCTCAAAGCCCAACAATATCATTTTCTCAACTCTTGCAGATCTCCCTCAGCCCCCACTTTCTCAACTACTGTGAATCGATCTTCATTCTTTGGAAGAGAAAGATGAAGATAAACGAACCCGATCGATCTTCATTCAAGTAAAATAGAGAAATTTATGAGAACAACAGAGGGTCGGGAGGCCAAATCCGCTCAGATGGCATCAAACGAAGAGGGAAGAAGAGAAGGGTGAGTTGGGCGGAGGTTGGATGGCGGCCTGAGTGGGTGTCGCTGGGTTGTTTTGCGAGTGAGTTTTGTAGTCTGGGTTGGGTTGTGAGGGAGTTGATTGCTATGAGGTGGGTTGAAGGGTAATTGGCGAATTTTAGCTGTGGGGCGGGAAAATTGGGGTGTGGCTGAGGTTGGGGTATTGATAGGGTTGTTTGAGCTTCTTGAATGCTAAATGTTGAAACTTTTGTTGCAATGCGGATGCTTTTTTGCATTAATATAATAAGATTGCTTTCTAAAACTTATTTGAAAAGTTTTTGTTTATAAATTTTTCATTCAAGAACACCCCATAACATTTTGGTGGGCACGGGTGTTGGGAGGAGAAGGGAGATAGATGTTTTATTTTTATTTTAAAACTTATTTTTTAAAATTTATATTTGTATTGTTTATTTTTTAAAGGAGTTAATTTTTTAATAATTTGTGGACCGAATTGCCACGACTAACAGAAGGTAACAAAATTTGATAGAAATTGAGGATTGTCCATGAATTGCTTCAAATTGAAACCATAGGGACAAAATTGATCAAATTGAAATGACAGGGACCAAAGTTGTAAAAGTGGCAAATTACAGGGACCAAAAGTGACTTTTTGCCTTAAAAAAAAATAAAGAAATAGAATGATGTGTTTTACCAACCTCTGCATAAGCATTCCACACTTCATCGTTATCAACCTCTACACATTTCTTCTCGTCATTCCAAGCAAAACCACTTTGGTTTAACATGTCAACAACAATACTATAATCTTTCTTCAATCTCTTCAATTTAGAATCCAAATAGGGTTTAACTCTAATAGGTGTATGTGGGATCAATAGTCTGAGTTTAGTTTCTACCAATTTTATCGTCCCCGCTTTGAATATGCCAACATCACAACGTTGACCACTCGCAACTAATTCATCAAGGATATTTAACAATGCTTCCTCTTCATTGGCTTGCCATACATATCTATTAGCCTTACCCTTAGATATCAACATAAAGTAACAACCACGCATATAAACATAAGATGGGTTGCTTAACTTAATTAGATGTAGCAAAACAAAAAGCTTCCCTTTTTATTTTAGTCAAAAAGCAAAAAGCTTCCCTTTTTCTTTCTCAAGCATTGTAGAGGAACTAAAAGCTTTTTCAGGTACCTCTCTCTCTCTCTCTCTCTCTCTCTCTCTCTCTCTGTGACAGGACCCTCCCCGAATTCCTCGAAATTCGTGACAAACCCTGTGGTTTTTCCAACATCAAACCGATATCGGACCCAGTTACTAACAACATCCTCTTCTCCGAAAACAAAGGAAAGGAGGGTCGAGACTCCTACCAAATTTCAGCAATCTCTCCTTAAAAATGAAATTTACCAAAAAATTTCTCGTGTGAAAAACAACAAAAATAATAGTCCAATTGCCAGCATGCACAATGCAATAGCACACAGATTACCTTAAATTCAACCCCACATAGGCAATATTAGAGCAATATAAGAATCTTTAGTTAAACAACCAAAGTAAAGGTTTAAAAGAAATGGACAACAAGTGTCCTACAATTTAGTTGAGGCGTGAGAAGAGGAAGGCTCGGCTTGACTGTTCGATTCGCGTCAACTACTGCCTAGGGGGCACAAAACATACTAACCCCACCGTTTGGAAAACGATGCTAAAAACATGCAATTGAAACCATTCATACATAATCAATTTAAAACCAAGGTAATCCCATAATCCCGATATAGTATAGTAATACCCAAACTCAACTCTCTCAACTAAAACCAAACCCCTTCCCGAAGTATAAACGTACAAAACGTACAAAACGTACTATGCAAGGAAAGCTTTTCAATTAGTTAAGCATATATATATATATATATATACCACGAAAACTCCCATGACTGTTTAGGTATAAACTCCAAAGTCCAAAAGTATAAATATAATATCTATATAAGATAACCTCACACCATCACAAGTACTAGGGAAAACAATCCAACACGGGGATTGTTTGGGATATTAGCATATTTCAATAAGTTTGGGATGTTACCCTTGTGTAGCATCTAGGGAGAAATAATGTAGTCATGGGTATCTCAAGTTCGAGAGCCTAAGCAGTCTTGGAGTCGGCTAAGGCTGGCAAAGATAGTTGAGAAATGAAATAGCTAAGCAAGTTGTGTGTCCTTCGGGATGTATCAATGAAAGTTCTTATGGGTTGTCATACCCAAAAACAACATGTGTTGAAAAAATGATTTCTTTGGGTGTGTGTGTTCAGTGGAAGGATTACTGGTGGAACCTCTTAAAGTGGAAGCAGTGATAGATTGGGTGCAACCTACTAGTGGCGCTGAAGTAAGGAGTCCTCTTGGTTTGGCAGGTTACCATCGTTGTTTTGTGGAAACGCATCTCTACGATGGCTGGACACCTTACTTAATTGGTGAGGAAGGGAATGACGTTCATGTGAAACAAATGAGTGCGAACTGAGTTTTCAGAATTTCAAGGGGTGGTTGACGACCACACCATTGTTATCTCTTCCCAATGACAAGGGAACTTTGTGATATGCAGTAATGCATCATTGCGAGGCTTGAGATACATGGTGAGGTATCATATTACGGCAGAATTGGGAAATGATTAAGAATGAAAGTTACTTGCTGGTTTCCATGGGAGACCCATGCTTGTTGAACGAGTGTTAGAAACCTAACAGAAGGATCATGTGCTTTGCACGATGAGATTTGAAGTGGAAGTGTTGTGGACTATGTAGGAAGCCACTTGGGGACCTGAGGCGCAGGTGTAGGCCCAGTACCCTTACCTCTTCGAATGACAGGTACAAAATTTCGAGGACGAAATTTTTATAATGGGGGTAGGTTGTAACACCTCTGACCCAATTTAATCATTTTACTCAATTTATTTCTATTTGCGAAACTACAATTTTTTGCCCTTAGGTGTAAAGGCACTTTAGTCACTTTTTGTTCTGGAAGGATTTTGGGGAATTGAGTGGCACCGTTGTGTAGAGCTCGACGTTACGAGTTCTTAGACATGCGGCATGTTCAATTCGGAGTTAAAACGAAGGAGTTGTGGCCTACGAAAGTGCAGTGGCAGAATTGTAATTTTTGCAAAGTCAAATTTTTAAATACTCTAGCTCTCTCACTCTACACACGACACTCTCTCTCTCTCTCTCCACCGTGTGACACCACCGTTTCAGGTGGCGATTTCATTACCATCCGGCGACCAAATCAAAAGAAATTGGTCCCAAAATTTTCGTCTCCCTCTCCTCTACGTACATAATCGACTCTTCTTCACGAAGCGACTTTTCCCATTTCAGTGTCGGTCATATATTTTTATGAACGAACACCTCAATGATTATAATAAAATACTTGCTGATTTGGCCAACCTTGTTGTGCAAATTTATGATGAAGATAAGGCACTATGTTTGTTAAATCCATTGCCTGATAATTATGATCATTTTAAAACTACTCTTTTGTATGGGAAAACTGAGGTGAAATTTGATGATGTGTCTGCTGCTTTGGTGAATCATGAATATCGTAAGAAATATCAAAAGACTTATGTAGACAATGAAATTTTGGTGAATTAAATTCCACTAAGCAAGAAAATAATTAGGGTTTGGTGGATTAAATTGTGGGGCCCATAATTCGCCCATGTGGTGTACGACTCATCAAAATCGGATTAATTGTTAAAATTGACATGTGTCGACATCCGGCGGAGTGCATCAAACGGTTCAAAGTGAAGACAAAATTAAAGGAAAGAACCTTTTGTGATTGACTTTGATTTAAATCAAATATTAATCAAGTCAATCAATCGAAGATAATTTGGTTAAATTGCCAAATTATCGAAATTGATTTTAAATCAAATCAAAATCCCACAAAGCAAGGTCCTAAAGAAGGAAAGCTATTTAGGTCAAACATCCTTAAGGAGCCTATAAATAGGAGGCCTCAAGACAAAGAAAAGGGAGAAAAAGGAAGAGCTTAGACAGACCCAAGCACTCAGAAGAAATAGAAAACTCTCTGCATTCTTCACCTCACTTTGGAAGAGCCACCAAGCACAACAAATACGTGCCGGTTCCTCCACCCTAGAAAAATCCAATCACCAAACAAGCTTTGTGCTACCCGTTTGATCAAGATCAAGTCTCTACGACCCTTGTATCAAACACAAATTTTCTTTAAACACTTTGGAGATTGAATCAGAGGATTTCATACAGAGATTGTAACCCTAAATTTCATTAATACAAATATTATTTTGTACACGTGTTCTTGTCTCATTTGTCGCAGGATTTTCGTGTTTACAACTTATAATTCTTTATTCGAGGCACTTGTAGTAAGAGGTCAATCTAATGATAGAAAGTCTGGTAAGTGGGGTAAGTCTCGTTCTAAGTTAATAGGAAAGATCCCTGCTAAAAATGAATGTGCCTTTTTGTCGCCAAAAGGGTTATTGGAAGAATGATTGTCCTAAGTTGAAGAACAAAGAGAAAGAAAAAGTAGGTTCTGAAGCAAATGTTGCAAAATCTGGAGATGATGATTTTGAGTTTGCTTTGGCTAGTTCATCATGTGATAGTCACTTTAAGGATTGAATTTTGGATTCAGGTTGCACCTATCATATGTGTCCCAATCGGGCGTGGTTTTCTAGCTTAAAAGAGTTAGATGATGGAGTTGTGTTGATGGGCAATGACAATGCCTGCAAAACAAAAGGGATAGGTAAAATTTGTTTGACGATGTATAACGGAACAATCAGAGAATTGAGTGATGTTGAGAAGAATCTAATCTCATTAGGTGCTTTAGAATCGAAGGGTCTCAAGATCATCATGGAAGGTGAAGTTCTTAAAGTTGTGTGCGAGGCACTTGTGGGGATGAGAGGTACATGGCACAATAACTTGTATTTCTTGCAGGGAATACATTTATTAGTGGAGTAGCTGTGATTGAAGTTGTTAACGTAGTTGGTTGTAACACTACGAGGTTATGGCATATGTATCTTGGGCATGCTAGTGAAAAGGCATTGCAAGGGTTATGAAGGAAGACTTATTGAAAAGTTCAAAGACTTGCAAATTGTAATTTTGTGAACATTGTGTTCTGGGTAAGAAAACAAGAGTGAAGTTTGGCACCAGTATTCACCATACTAAATGCATTCTAGATTATGTTCACACTAATGTTTGGGGTCCTTCCAAGAATGCTTCTTGGGGAGATAACCCTTATTTTGTCCTTTGTTAATGACTTATCTAGAAGTGTATAGATGTACACCATAAAGCATAAGGATGAAGTCTTGATGATATTCTTGAAATGGAAGAAGATGATTGAAACTCAAAGTGGTCGAAAGATCAAGACTCTCAGATCAGACAATAGAGGTAAGTATAGGTCTAATCATTTCTTGAAAGTTTGTCAAGATGAGGGTATTGTGAGGCACTTTAAGGTTAGAGAGACACCGCAACAGAATGGGGTGGCAGAGCGCATGAATTGTATTTGCTTGAGAATGTGCAATGTATATTGTCTAATGTTGATTTGGGAAAAGTGTTTTAGGTTGAAGCAGTCACTTATGCAAGCCATCTTATTAATCAGTTGTCTGCTTCTGCGAACAAGGGAAAAACGCCTATGAAACCATGGTTTAGTAAACCCTGTATTGATTATAAATATTTACATATATTTGGTTGTCCTGCTTACTTTCATGTCATGAAAAGCAAGTTAGATTCAAGAGCAAAGAAAGCTCTATTTATGGGCTTTAGCACTGGCGTGAAGGGATACAGACTTTGGTGTCTAGATAAAAAGAAATTTGTTGTAAGCAGAGATGTGAGTTTGGATGAGATTGTTATGTTTAATCAGAACAAGAATAAAAGTGATATTGATATGACCAAGAGTTACTGAAAACTCCAGTTGTTCCAGTGAGGTCTGATGATTCAGACACTAGTCTTATAGTTAAATTCTGATGATGAGGACAAGAGTAAGGAAGAGGAGGCACCCAACCAAGAGCCTCCACAATAACAAGATTCTATTGCAACTAGTAGACCGAAAAGAGTGATTTGAAAGCCTAGTCGGTATATTGATATTGTGGCATATGCATTTCCAATTATTGAAGATGACATTCCTTCCACATATAAAGAAGCAACTAGAAGTTCAAAAAGTGTGCAGTGTAAGAAGTCTATGGATGAGGAGATGAAATCTCTTCATAAGAATGAAACTTGGAAACTTGTTCAGTTACCAAAGGGAAAGAAAGCAATTGGGTGCAAATGAGTTTATGCCAAGAAGATGGAATCTTCGGGAAAAGGCAATGTAAAATTCAAAACTAGATTGGTAGCTAAAGGCTATGCTCAAAAGGAAGGCATTAACTATAATGAGGTATTCTCTCTTGTTGTAAAGCATTCCTCAATTCGTATTTTGTTGGCTTTGATTGTGCAATTTGACCTTGAGTTGGCTTAACTTGATGTCAAGATGACATTCTTACATGGTGATTTAGAATAAGTGATTTATATGTCTCAGCCAAAAGGTTTTGGTGTTACTAGAAAAGAAAATTAGGTTTGCAAAAAAGTGAAAGTCATTGTATGATTTGAACCAGTCTCCAAGACAATGGTATAAGCGATTTAATCTGTTCATGATTGGGCAAAGGTACACAAGGAGTCAATATGACCATTGTGTTTATTTTTGCAAGCTACAAGATGGAACCTTCATCTACTTGTTTTTATATGTTAATGATATGTTGATATCATGTATGAGCAAAGTGGAGATTGAAAAATTGAATACTGAGTTGAGTAATGAATTTGATATGAAGGATTGGGGAGAAGCTTGGAAGATACTAGGTATGGAAATTGTAAGAGATGGAGCAAATGGAAAGATTAGTCTGTGTCAGAAGTAATATTTGAAGAAGGTATTACAAGGTTTTGGGATGAATGATATATCAAAATCAGCTAGTACATTTCTTGCCTCTCATTTCAAACTTAGTGCTTCTATGTCTCCCAGCACTGATGAGGAGAGTCGTTACATGGCTCAAATTCCATATGTGAGTAATGTTTGTAGTTTGATGTATGCTATAGTGTGTACTAGGCCTGATATTTCAAAGGTTGTTAATATTGTTAGTAGGTACATGCATAATTGATGTAGGACGAAATATGGGTCAATTATGGTGTGAAGGATTAATTAAAATATAGTAGCTCAAAGTTGGAAGGAAATCGTGCAAGAGAGGAAAATTCCAATTAAATGTCAATTATGGCGCTAGGAAAAGAAGGAAGGCGTATCATTGGAATTTTCAGATTGATTGAGGAAGTTTGAAGAAATTATGATTCTGTCACGATTTGTATTTAATTTAATGTTTTATTTTATATTTTTAAGAATAAGTTATCTATTAGGATATTATTTTCCTAATATGATTTTAGCTATGATTTTTATTATTTTCTTGTTAGCTAAGTTTAAGAATGCTCTAGAACATAGGGTTTCCTATGGTTTTAGGGTTTGTTTGTTTTCTATTTAAGCCAACTTGTATTTGTCAGTTTTATCATATTATGAATCAAATTTAGAGTTTTCTCTATTTTATGTTGGATTTCAGTTTATCTTTTCAAGTTTAGACGTTTGTCAATCTGTAAACTCGTGCTTTTGTATTGCATCAAGTGGTATTAGAGCAGTCATCATTCAAAGCAAGGATTTACCTTCTCAATGATGAGCAGCGATGAGAGGTACGCAAACCTCATCAACGGTGGTCATGGGGAAATATCAAATATTAAAGGGGAACGCACTGGTGGTTTTGCCCAAAGCCAACCTCATCAATTCTATGTTGTAGACATTCCATGCTTTATGGGAAGTGACTATATTGAAAATTTTCTCATATGGGTTTCAGATGTAGAGAAAGTATTTGATATAATAGCAATCCCAGAAGAGAAGATGGTGAAGATTGTCGCTTATCATTTGAAAGGCTATGTCGTTTTTTGGTGGGATCATATGCAAAAATCTAAGAAGCAATAAGGTTTTAAGTCCTATCACTTATTGGCGTTGGATGAAGAGACTTATTGTGAAAAATTTCTTTTCTTTTGAATATGATATATATTAATTAAGGAATGGTTACAATATTTATCAACCCACAATTATGGAGAGCCAAGAAAAGATGGAGGAAGATTTCGAACAGGAAGAAACTGTGATGGATGTTGAATTAATTAAAGATCCAATAATCCACAAGATGGAGGAAGAGATGCAAGAAAAACAAGATATTGCGCCTATTGAAACTCCTATTGTTATTGAAACAGATATTTCAAAAGATGAAGAACAACAATTGGATTTCTCTAAAATTCAAGATATGGATAAATCTGAAGTTGGAGAGGAAAATAATTCATACAAGGAGTTTGATTCTCAACTAACATATTCTAATCTTGCTTATGGAATAAATTATATGATTATTCCATCCAAATATGTGCAAGTCCAGACGCCACAAATTGAAGAGCTTATCTACACATCAAGTTCTATGTCTACTCAGGTTCGTTTTAAGGAGAACTCGAGGTCGAGTTCTTTACAAGTGAAGGGGGCCAAATGTAGGACGAAATATGGGTAAATTATGGTGTGAAGAATTAACTAAAATAAAGTTGTTCAAAGTTGGAAGGAAATCATGTAAGAGAGGCAAATTCTAATTAAATGTCAATTATGGCGCTAAGGAAAGAAAGAAGGCGTATTGTTGGGATTTTCATATTGATTGAGGAAGTTTGAAGAAATTATGATTGTGTCAATTTAATGTTTTATTTTATATTTTTAAGAATAAGTTATCTATTATGATATTATTTTCCTAATATGATTTTAGCTAGGATTTTTATTATTTTCTTGTTAACTAAGTTTAAAAATATTCTAGAACCTAGGGTTTCCTACGGTTTTAGGGTTTCTTTATTTTCTATTTAAGCCAACTTATGGCGTTGTATGTGTCAGTTTTATCATATTATTAATCAAATTTAGAGATTTCTCTATTTTATGGTGGATTCCAATCGCTGATGGATTCCAGTTACTGATGGATTTCAGTTTATCTTTTCAAGTTTAGACGTTTGTCAATTCGTAAACCCGTGCTTTTGTGCTGCATCAATAATCCTGGAAAAGGACATCGAAAGATTATGAAATGGATTCTATGATATATTCTGGGTACTGTGGATGTTGACTTATTGTTTCACGGAGATAATGATATTGGTTAATGTGTTCTTGGATATGTGGACTCTGATTATGCAGGTGATTTGGACAATCATAGGTCCACTACAAGTTTTGTATTCACTCTTGCTGGAGGACCAGTGAGTTGGAGGTTGACTTTGCAATCTACGGTTGTTTTGTCTACTATTGAGGCAGAATGCATGGCGATAACATAGGCTATTAAGGAAGCTATTTAGCTTCAAAGGTTGCTTGATGACTTGAGGTTCCTACAAGACCATGTGGATGTTAATTGTGATAATCAAAGTGTCATTCATTTAGCAAAGAATCAAATTCATCATGCAAGGATGAAACACATTGACGTTAGGTTCCATTTTGTTCATGAGATTGTGGATGAGGGAGATATTCTTCTTTAGAAGATTGGAACGGCTGATAATCCTGCAAATATGTTGACAAAGAAAGTTGGTTTGCTCAAGCTTAAGCATTGCTTAAACTTGATTGGCATTCGTAAAATTTGTTGATTGTCCATTAGGGGATTGGGAGACGATAGTTGGGTGTTCTACTTTGGGAGCTCGATTCAATGCTTGAGCCAAGGTGGAGATTATTGACTTATTAGCTCAACATTAAAACCCATCCCCTTTTGTATTGTGTGGTTTTATATTTGCCACGTCACCTTTAATTTGGATTGGCTATCAACTAATTGAAATGGCTTGTTTGAGAAGCCACTTGGGGTTGATGAAACTATTATTAGTGTAGATGAGGTGTTGGACAGATCAAGGTGAGCAACCTAAGTTGAAGAATAGCATATCTTGTCGTGAGATATTCAGTGAGAGTCTTTGAGATAGTTTGTAGCTGTTGCACTTTTGTGTGAGGAAGAGAAAATTGCAAGAAAGCCAATTGGCTAAGAGAGAAGAAATTAGTATCTCTAATTGTTCTTGCTACTAGATACATTTTGTATTAGTGTTGGTTTCTCTTCTAATTGTTTGAGCGTGTGAGCTTGGGTGTATTTGGGGTTTGGGTTTTCTTGAGTGAAAACACTTTGTATTGCTCTCATTTGATTATAGTGGATTGCTTCTTCACCTCCAAATTGGACGTAGGCGTATAAAGCCGAACCAGTATAAATCTTGGTGTTCTTATTGTTGTTTGGTTTGCTATCTTTGTCTCTTGCCTATTGTTGTTTGTTTACACTCACAGTTTTGCACGTATTGGTTGATGCTTCTGCACAATGAAGGCGTTGGGGTTCGATCCTGCTTCCAACATGTTATGTTAGCAGTTTTATTTATTTATTTATTTTTTCCTTTATGTAGCAACTAAAAAAAAAGGGTACAAGGTTTAAATGTTCTAAGTTACCTACAAGTATATTTTTTCACATTGTTTTTTTTTTTTTGGGAGCTTTAGTTTTAAACCATAATATAGTTTACTAATTTAGTAGAAAGAAATACAATTTAGTCTAATTAGCAAAAGGCCAAACACCAAAATGTAAGAAAAATACCATTACAAAATATGAAAATTACAACATATGCCATTTTCATTATTTAGTTTTAAACCAAAGCTGAAAAACGACATCAACTTCACCTCCAGAAACCTCCTGACCACCAACGATCATCAAACAGTTTTCTGCATCGCAGTTTCGTTTTCTGCATCGCAGTTTCAGTTTCTGCATTGCAGTTTCAGTTTCTGCATCGCAGTTTCGTTTTCTGCATCACAGTTTCGTTTTCGTGGAAAATAACTCCGAAATTAACCAATTAAACCTCAAAATTTCTGAAATCTTACTCAACTAACAGCTAGATCGTGGAAAATAGCTAGAAAATCATACCTCAATCGAAGGATTTGATACACAAGAGTTGAGAATCTCAAAATTTTCCAGTAAATTCTAATAAACATTCTATAATTTCAACGAAGATAAAAGCTATTTTCTGTGTAATTACATCCTATCAAACTCCTTGAAGCTCTTCAGTAAGCCCTCCACCTCCGCAGTGCTCGTGAACACCATCGCATCCAACGCTCCCTCCTTAATCCTCTCCACCACTTGCTTAGCGCACCCCGGTCTGGCCCACCACGTCTCGTACGCATTAACCCTAACCGGAACCCAACGCTTGGACTCCAAATCTCTGAGAAAATCCGGGACCACATGAGGCTCAACCAGTCCCACCACGACCTTGGAGTTACCGGCGAAGGCCGAAGGGATGAGCAACTTGAGAATTCCATCGCAGCCGCAAGTGAAGGCTATGGTCGTCGTTGCTGCGGAGAGAGAGAGAGAGAGAGAGAGAGAGAGAGAGAGAAAGAGATCTAATCTGATAAAAAAAAAGGAGACCAATAAATATTTTAATAAAAAGGATATAATTGTCTTTTCAGTGATTAATATAAGGTGGGCCAACGAATCTGAGCCTCCTCTTTGGCTTAATCCAAAATAACAATTCTTTTATAGGTATTAAAACCCAAACTAAAATACCAAATGTCTCAAATACTAATTAATAAAGTTAATTATGTCTAATACCTAATTTTCCTTTTTTTTTTTTCTCTTATAACTTTTGAAACAATACCATTTGGCTCTTTTTCGAACGCCATCTCCTTAACGGTTCTTAGGAGGTGGACATAGAGGAGGGCTTAGTTTTAAGACATATATTATTAAGCTCCTTAGGTATAGTTGTTATTCTGTAACCGCTTCTTCAAGTTTATAAAGTCAATTTCTACGTTTCTGATCAAGGGAAAAAAGAAGAAGAAACAATATTGTTGAATACTTCACAATCATAAACTAATGAATTAAATATTTATTGTTATCAACATTTGTATTAAAAAAAATTATCATAATACACAATTTTTATTTAAAAATCATAAATTTAATGTTAAACAGATAATTTTTAACTCTATAAAACTAGACAAATAAAGTTAAATGAATTAAATGTCTAGGACGGTAAACGGAATTGGCACTTGATGGATTTACTTGGAAGTTATGTATTTATTTATTAATTGGCTCTTGGCATATTGATCCAAACTTTATCTCGACATTTTCATTTTGCGGGTTGACATGCATCACTTCATGTCCCGATTTCACTTGTATGAAAATGGTATGAGATTTTAGTATTTTTTAAAAATTCAAAAGGAATACTTTGTACATTAATTAGAAGTAGGGGTCAGTACGAGTCTGGGTTGGGTACATTTTGGTCCCACCCTGTAACTCAACCCATACATAGCAATTTATGATTTCTTGAGTTCAATACCTTCTCATTATTAGGCCAACCCAAATCACCCCGACATCTCTTGTGATTTTGTTGGGTCGATCGGTTTCAACAATTTGGGATTCAAATTAAACTATTAAAGGTTTAGTTTTTTTTCTTTTTAATTTTGTTTTAAATTTTATATATTCTAATTATCAAATTATATGTAACCATATTGGGATTCAAACACAAATATTAAATATGATGGTTCATAAAAAAAATAAAAAATTAAACATGACAATTTCAAAACAATCTGCCATATTGTATGAAAATGCATGATGACAAACTTTAAATTATGAGCTATGTCCAATGTGACCATGTTTCAGTTCTTTGTCTTTTGTGATTTTACAAGTTTGTCATCCCTTTATCAATCGTCCGATATAAGAATTTCATTGGTATACATAGTTTGATAGTGTATGTATGTGACTTAACAACTTCATTTTTAAAATAGATATTTATAAAAATACCCAATTCTAGACATGTATTTATAAAAATACCCAAGCACTATTTAAACATAGAAACATACCCAAAATCAACCCCACAATCAACAATTGTATATTTTTTGGGTGTGTTTATAAATGGGTTTTGAGTGTGTGTAATGATGGGTTTTGGGTATGTTTATAAAGTGTTTTGGGTGTTGGGTATTTTTATAATTTTAGCCCCCATTTTGGGTATTTTAGTGAAACTCTCTATTAAAAACTCATATACATTTTTCTATGTAGGGGTGGGTAGGGTTAAATTGGGTCGGATAACCCGACATTGTGCTCAACCCTAATTAGAAGAAAGAATGAAAAGGCAAAGTAAAAAAATACAAAAAGAAAAAAAGAGAAAAAACAAAGGCAAAATAATCCTCTCTAGCCCTCCTTTACCAAAAAAAGCAAAAAAAAAATCCTCTCTCTCCTCTTTTTTGGGTTTAAAAAAAAAAAAAAAAAAACTCCTCTCTTGAGAAGAAAAAAAAGTAACAAAAGGAATAGTCTCACACGCGGACATAGAAACTCCTAAACCTCTCTTACCCAAAAAAAAAAGAAAAAAAAAGAAAAGGAAAAATCCTAAGAACTTCGAGGTCTTATTATATTCTCTCTCTCTTTGCTTTTCTCCTTCACAGTAGGGTTGCAGCAGATAAACGCCACCATTTTCTCCTCTCTCTCCGAACGCAGCTCTTCACCACAAAAACACACTCTCGGAGACCTCTTCAAGCGCTCTTGGACTTGAAACTCTCTCTCTTTCTCTTCAACAATGGGTGCCTCACTCCCCCCCAAAGAGGCCAACCTCTTCAAGCTCATCGTCGTAAGCTCCGATTCCTCTCTTTCTCGTACTAATAATCACTAGGATCCAAGTTAGATAACTTATTCTCACTAACACAATCACGGAAAAGTAAAAAGAAGCAAAACCCTAGATTTTTGTGTCCGATTCTATGCTTTGATTGTATACTTCTTTCTCTTTTGCTCAGAAATTAGAGAACTTGAGTAAAGTGTAGTAATTGGGGCTCTTTGTGATTGATGTTGGGGATTTTAAACAAAATGAATGGTTAAGTCTACTGGGTATTCTGTAATTTCGTTAGCTTAGTTGAATTTTTTGGTTTTATCGATAAGGAAGCATAACAGTTTAAGTTGTGTTTGTTTTCTTTGGTTTTAGTGAGTGTAAAGGTTTAAACTTTGGTACTGCATCGGTTATTATGATTTAGTGTTTGAGCAGAAGAAAGTGATTAAGAAGTGAAATTTTGAACTGGGTAGTGATTATTATGTACACAAAAATTAGTAAGACAAGCTAATTTGAACAAACTCCTTTTTCTGGTAATTTGTTGTGCTATGGTAGTGCATTCTTAAGCTTATTGAGAGTGGTACAGTGTACACTTCAAAGCTCTGTGATGCCCTTGTTCGTTGAGTTGAAATTGGTTTAATAACAATATGTCTAATTTATATGGTGCTGATTCTGATGCCGGATTCGTAATTTGGATTGCAAGCATTTTACTGTAACTTTAACTGAGGTTGACACTACCATGACTACATTGCAGACAGTTAACTTCTGAGATAGTATTGTTGACTGTATCAAACAATCCTCTTAAAGTTTTACCTTTTTTCTTTTTCATCAAATGAGCTGCCTTGGTAGAAGAAAGAAATACATCAAAAAAATTCTAAGTAAATTTCTTTTGCTGGGTGCATTGATGAGATTTAGTATCCAAGTTATTACCACAGATTATTTTTAATTGAGCTGTTTGACATTTCTAGTTGAAATATGATTATGCTACCAGGTCTTGTTGGTTTACTCTATTATTATATTAATATGGTGATGGTAATTGGCAATATGATCTGTATCTCTTCTAATGTACTTATCACAAATTATTAGTGTCAGAAATCTTTTTGCCACGACTAATTCAAACCTGTTTTTTCTTGTTTACATCATGGCAGAAATCATATGAAACTAAACAATATAAGAAGGGACTGAAGGCAGCAGATGCCATATTGAAAAAGTTTCCAGACCATGGAGGTATGCTTATAGCCTTTACTAAATGCAATGTTTAATTTAGAAGTGCTTATCTTTTGGCCCAAGTAAATTTTGATGTTGACTTTGCTTTTCTAACCGGGCCAATTCCTTTGATTTAATGTTATAATTCTCAATTTACATAAAATTTATATGAAACTCTGATTGTCTACTGAAAATGCTTTATGTACCCCACTGAGTATTCTGGCTCAGTTTCATCTGTAGTAGATGCATGTCGTATTTGGACATTTTGACTTGTTTAATGTTTTCTTTGTTTAACTACACAATAAAAGATACAAAGCACGTGAGCATGCATAGAAGCTTAATACTATGATTGCTAGGTGGGATGGAACATGAGGGAGGGTGGAATTTTCATGCCTTGAGTCGTTCGGTAGAGTGGAAAGACAAGAGGAGGGAGGGATATCCTAGAGGTTTCCATTTTTCTATATATTTAAACCGTAAGGAGATTTTTTGTTTTGGTTTCGCCACTCTCTCACGAGTGCAGGCACCCGCACATATTCCCCCAATTCTTACAAACGTGTGGGCCTGAAGGGGTTGTGTATCCCTCTTCCACTCATTTCCATGATTCCAACCTTCCATTTTTCCCTTCTAAAAAACATATTTTAAAGGAAGAGGAGGGCATGAGATTCTTCATGGGAGTTTCGTTTAAGGTAAATTCTGAAAAATGGGCAAATCTGGTAGAACAAGTGATATGACAGAGTACTGTTCTGGAAAGATAGGGAACCAGTACAACTTGAATGAAAGTGTGGGATGGTAGAAGTTCTTGAGCTCAAAATATGATTGCTTAACCACTTGAAATGCTCTATTATCTATCCCATATGTACAAACACTTACATTACTAAGATAATTAGCACTTCTCAGAAAATTAAGACTGTGATACTGAAACCATGATCCTGGTGATATAGTCGTTGTCACCATCATCTTGTGGGTATTGATGTCATTAGTTAGGTTATCCATTGTGTAGGATTCCTCTGACGTGAAATATGTAATTTAAGTGATGATGCTGTTGTCTGCCTTGTCAAAAAATATTATTAAGTAGTAGTAATCTTTATGTATGTGTAGCACGGCCCATGAAGCTGAAGATATTGGAGATGGTGATGGGTTTAGGGTGCTTTTATTTGATATGTTTTGTTTTTATTGGGGCTATGATACTTTACTTGTCCACCCAAAAGTTTCCTTGTTTCTTTTCCCCCAATTTGCTGTGGTTTCCTTGTGATATGCTACTTATGGTGTCTCTTGAGTTGGTAGTTGATTTTATTTGCTGTTTTTGTTTATGGTAGACTGCTTAGTCATCTTGAATATCTTGTGACCTTTTCAGAAACTTTGTCGATGAAGGGGTTGACATTAAATTGCATGGACCGCAAATCCGAAGCATATGAACTTGTCAGGATTGGATTAAAGGTCAGGATGTTGTTTTTCTTTTGATATTTTAGTATTGTTTCCAAGATAATTGCTACGGCTTTGTAATTTGTCTGGCTTACTTTTTTGTCTTTGTTTTCCCAGAATGACCTCAAAAGTCATGTTTGCTGGCATGTTTATGGTCTACTTTATCGGTCAGACAGGGAATACAGGGAGGCCATAAAATGCTACAGAAATGCGCTGAGGATAGATCCAGACAATATTGAAATATTACGTGACCTGTCACTCTTACAGGTATGCATTAGATGCCACTTAAAGCTTGTAACCAAGTAAATGTCTGTTGAATAATTCTTATAAATTTGCGCACAAGAAGACAGTAGTCTTGCCTAAGAAAAAGGTAAACATGACATTGTGATTTTTTAGTGTCTGACATTATCGAATGACTTCACATTTTGCAATCTATCAATTGCAACATGGCTTCTTGTGTGGTTTGAAAATGAAATGTTATGTATTAAGAGTGTCTTGGTATGCTGATGCTAATATTTACTGTTAGCCCTTGTGGTAACAGTATTGGATGTTTATGCTTGTCTGGAAAATTGACAAGGTTCAAGGGCATCTTCTACCAGCATGTTTACTATTTCATGTTTATTTAGAGTCATTGAGTTGTGATGTCATTTGTCACAGTACTTTTTTGAGGATATCATAAAGTCTGACTTATGAAGAATTAAAAGATTATATGTAAAGAGTGACTTTATGTTTGAGATAGCTTAGAAGAGAAAGTCTCCAAATCTTGTGACCTCATTGCTCTAACAGGCCTGTAACTAAAGTTGTGAATTAAACTTGGTACAACTTGGATGAGATTTGGACACATTGGCGTATGTGAGGAGAAAGGGAAATGCATAACTAGAGGTTATATATTTTTGACACCAATAATGGGTTGCAAATGGAAGTCAACATTGGAAATGGCTAAACAGCACACATCTGTTTGGCTACTATTGGATAGATGGTTCACAGTATGTTGAATTTGGCTATCTGCCATTGCCTATTCCCACCTTGCGCTTAAAATCAAATCCATCTTTCTTATGAGTCTCTGGTCTCTACCACCAAAAAGATTTTGTGCTACATTTCATTAAGAACTAAGTTGAAGTGCTGGGGATTCACCTCTATGTTATATAGACTGCAGATCATGGTCGTTTGAAATATAGCACACTTGTTTAGAAAGTGGGCAGTAATGATAGGCTCATTTGGACTTATGTAAATTGCATTTTTATTTTCTAGCTATTAGGAGTTTACGACACTGTAAGGTGGTCCATGGAACCACGTTATTCTATCTTCTGATTGCCCAACAACGTCATAATATGAAATGTTTGTTAACTAATTTCTAATTTATTTATTATAGGTACCGTTAATTATTTATGTAAAATATATAATATACATAGAAATGTATATGAAATATAATAAAATTATGTAATAAAATATTTATGTATTTATTTTAATAGTAGATGATATTTCGCCTGGGGTCTCAGACTTGCAGAAATGGGAATTGATATAAGAAAATATTCTGATAGCTAACATTAGTGTTCTGGTAGCGTATGAGGCATCTAGTCAACACTCCTGTATAATAATCTATTTGAAGTATGAAATTGCAGTAAATCTTTCCCACCTGTTTCAACCTATATAGGATGAGTCCACCTTACAGGTTTACAACAGCTTCAAAAGTTTTTCAGGACCGGGGTGTTGAAGTTATGGATATTCCTTTGACTCTTAAGTCTTCCAGGGGTTTTTTTTCCCTGTTCATGTACACTTTGCGCTAGTTGCACTTGTTTTGTTGCTATGGTTATGATGCTTTTGTTACATTTCTTTCTTTTCTATTGTGATCTATACAAACTTTTATACTTGATTTATTTATAAACAAATTTCAATCAGCTACTGACGCATTTACCAATCATGTGTCAGGCTCAAATGCGGGATTTGACTGGTTTTGTTGAGACAAGACAACAACTTCTGACTTTAAAACCAAATCATCGCATGAATTGGATTGGCTTTGCTGTTGCCCAGCATTTAAATGCAAAGTATGATCTAACCTTTGATTTGTTAAATTCTGTAACGAGTACTACGCTAAATGAATGTTCTTGTTATCTATTAGTGCTATAAAAGCTGTTGAAATTCTCGAAGCATATGAAGGGACACTAGAAGATGATTATCCTCCAGATAATGAGCGCTGTGAGCATGGGGAGATGCTTTTATATAAGGTATTTTTCATTGATGTTTTTCATATAAGCTCAACTCCTCTCCATTTGCAGTACAAAATGGAGAACGCCTGTATAATCTGGAACCATCTGGCCATGGGGGGTCTGCTTTCAGTGCAGGGGCAGTGTGCATTGAACAGTCTGGATCAAATACTTGTACATCCCCATTTCTTATACAAATAGAGAGGAGCCTTGCCCTTTAATATAAAGCTTTTGTTCAGATACCCCTTGCACTTATCAGACACTTTTGCCAAGTTCCTAATAGGTTACTGTTCTAGTCTAGAAAACATACACTTGCATGCATTCATTTATGATTTTTTTTTTAGGCTTGATACTGTCAAACATGTTGGAACTAATGAGTTACTTTGGTTCGAAATAAATTGATTCTTCGGAGGTCTTTAAGTAATTTGCATAAGTAGGTTTTTTTTGTCGCAATCGTATAGTTTATGTTAGATATATGCGATGAATATATTTAGAAGTTTGGATATGCCATGGGAAGAATCAACAGAACTTAAAAGGCTGAAATTGGAAGATAGAGTTGGGGAAGCTCGATTTGCTAGATCAAGTTTTCATCAGTACCGAGCTAGTATACCACAAGTTAAAATACTTTTGTCTGAATTACTGTCTTTCTGTTCACTGGTAACAGTGCCATTAAAATGATTTGTTTAATAAAAGTCATAAAATTTTAATTATCATTTTTTAAAGTAAATCTTTATGATATGGCTTTGTACAGTGATTTACAAAACTTTTTGTTGTTGTGGGAAATGGTGCCTTTGCTCAAGATAGGAATAACTGAAAATTTGGCTTATCTCCTTTTACATAATCATCCCTAGTTCTTTATAATTCTTTCAGCCATGACTCCATTAACTTGTTATGGTACAAGACCTTTCTAATTGTTAGTTGATGCAAATTAATGTTATTTTTTAGTAGCTACCTCATAAGTTTTTGATGGTTGTTGCATATTAATGTCTGTAGATTTCATTGTTAGAGGAATGTAACTTAATTGAGAGAGCTCTTGAGGAATTGCACAAGAAAGAGACAAAAATTGTAAGTGTGTGTTTCAATTTTCTGGTCAATATGGGCTGTTTAACTTTATGCTTTGACTATTAGGATCCTATGGTACTTACCATTCTTTGTTGATGCTTTTTCTAGGTTGATAAGTTAGATTATAAAGAACAAGAAGTTTCTCTTTTGGTGAAGCTTGATCACCTGGAAGAAGGTGCTGAATTGTATAGGATATTGCTTTCCATGAATCCTGACAATTATAGGTAATTTTCTTTTTTCACTTTCCACGTTTGCAAAATGTTTACAGAGATGGTTTCAAAATTCTTTTTTTAAAAATTGGGAGATCTGCAAGAATTTTTTTGAGGGAATGGAGATGTGCTTAATTTGAGTTGAGATTATAGAGAACAGCGGTTGGATTTTCTTCATTGTTTTTGGACAATAATATTGTTGATCATATGCTATCCTAGGACTAAAGCTTTATTGATTAAGTGAATCAATGGGTTGTGACCTTGGTCATCTCATGATTGTGTTCATCTTTTCTGCTTTTAATTTCTTTAATTTTGTATACTAAGTTTAGTATTACCATGTATTATGTATTCTCTCTCTCTGTCCCACACGCGCGCACACACACACACATACACTCTCTCTTTCTTGCTCTCTCTCTCTCTCTCTCTCTCTCTCTTATTTGTGCGTGCATGCACACATTCCCTTATTGTTTAAGGTGAGTTTATTGTAGTTGCTTTTTCAATGCTCAGATATTATCAAGGCCTGCAAAAATGTCTTGGGCTGTATGCCGAGAATGCCCAGTATTCACCTGATGAAATTGAACGGTTAGATGACTTATACAAATCACTTGGGCAGAAATACAGTTGGTCGTCTGCTGTTAAGGTAACATTTTCCATCTATTTATGTTTATAGTTTTATTGAGGGTGTCCCAGATTCACGTGGTATGTAACTTATGTCCAGCATTTATCCTTTGCATGTTATTCTTCATTCTCTCTGTCACCTCTAAAGTATGTTAGTGATTATCATTTATTAAAGTTGCTCATTCTTTTTGGCAATAATAGCACTCTAGATTATCAGGTGATTCTGAACTCTGACAGAAACCTTGTTCTGTGATGCTTTTTGCAATGTAGGAAGTAGTGTTTTTGCATCTTCATTTTGTTTTATTGTTGGAAATTGGGATATCTGGAAAAGAACCAAGGGAACTTTTTTGCTGTTAGGAATTATTTTAGAGTTTCTTTTTGGTAATGCAGTGGTATCAAGTGTTCTGAGTACCTTTTTACGTTGGAAAATGTGGAAGGTCATAATAGAGTTTATTTATTGTTTTGTTCTCATGGCAAAGAGAGATGAACGATCAGTGTGATATTTGGTGTGACTCCATTGGTACCTTCTTGGTTGGGAAGGATGTTGTAGTTTACTACATAAGAGGATAAAGGGACTTTATCATCTTTGCTGCTGCTGCTGTTTTTGTTGTTAGTCTAAGATGCATGCTGAAGATTTCTTAGTATATCTTATAACTTTTCTTTGGTTTCCCTTCTCTTCCATCAGAGAATACCACTTGATTTTTTACAAGATGACAAGTTTCGAGAAGCAGCAGATAATTATATCAGGCCCCTCCTTACCAAGGTATTTAGGGTCATTTGCATACAATTCTTATCACTCTGCCTAATTTTTGGTGTTCAACTTAAATTGACTGATCTTGTTGATGCTTCTAGGGAGTTCCTTCATTATTCTCCGATCTTTCACCTTTGTATGATCACCCTGGAAAGGTAATTCTTATCATCCTTATTAATCATTTGGTATTATTGTTTGGATTTGTTTATGGAGGTTATGAAACTGAATGGTATTTTTTGTGGAATCATTAACTCATTGGGTTTTGGAATTTTTACTTTGGAAACTCTTGTCCAGGCAGACATTCTGGAACAGCTTATTCTTGAGTTGGAACATTCAATTAGGACAACTGGCCGATACCCTGGGAGGTAATATATGATTGTAAAAAATTATGTGTGATGTAAAACCAGTATGTGTTGACGCTTCCCTATGTGCCAATGATGCCTTGTGCAGAATAAAGATTGAAAACCAGTCAATAAATTCTCATGCAAGTTTAGCTAAATGGAATCACAGATGTTTCTTTTCGGTGTTCTCTTTTTAATACTGGTCCCACATGAACTCCACGCATATTAGATGGCCAATTTTTTCTTTACTTGTTCCATTATGATTTGAGAAGAATGAGCTTGAAGAGTTATGCTTTGGTTAGATTGCATATCAGAAATTATATTTTGAAGGCCCAGGTAACAGCATACCAGTTCTAAAGAATGATAAATTTAGAGACCAAAAGGGATGTTGGCTTTCTCAATGTATAGATTTGGAAGCTGATTTAGTTTTCGCTTCACTTGTTGGAAAGATAGGAGTTATGCAATGAACATTATGTATTTTTGGGCCATCCTTTCTTGAGGTGTTTTTCTGTCTCTACTGGCAAGGCTTTTACATGTGCTAAGAGGATACTATTTGAACTCTGTGCCTGACCAGTCAGTTGCACTTATTAGTTTGGTAGTAGACCATAGTTATCACAATACAATGAATACCATATTACCCTAACAAACAGTGATCCGGGATCACTCAATCATAAATGCGATACCTTTTCGTTCCAATTCTCTACTTTTAGTGATCCAGGGTATATTTTTTTGTTTTAGTTTTCCCATCTCTTATTTATCCTTTCCTAAAAGAAAAATTATAACCAACACTATCTAATATATTTCATGAATTTAGTTGTATTTGTGCCTTTGAATTCTTTTAGTATTTATTTATATTTATGTGCTGTTGTTTTTCATCTTGAATGCAGGGCAGAGAAGGAGCCCCCTTCAACACTTTTGTGGGCCTTGTTTTTGTTGGCTCAGGTTGACTGTCATTCTTCGACTATATGGTTTTTATTTTTATTTTTCTTTGGTGCTTCTACGCCTTCCATCCTTATTTATCTGAATTCACATGTACTAATGGATTCTGTGCTGATGCAGCATTATGATAGACGAGGCCAATATGACATCGCTTTATCTAAAATTGACGAGGCCATGGAGCACACTCCAACTGTGATTGATTTATACTCTGCCAAGGTTGGTTTGATACATATTACTAAGTTTATCAGCTTGTGCTGTTTATGCTCTCTTCTGATTTCACTTTCCATGGCTTTAAATAATTAGTTTCCCGTAGTGTTGCTATTCTATATTTTATCTTGAGAAATATAACAATGTGTTCAAACCATAGAGATGTCGAGATTGATATTGTTTATTGAAGTAATGCATGTAAGCAATGGGAATTAGTACATAAGCATATTTTTTTTTGCTTTTTGAATTTTCAATTAAATTATTAAAGTGGTGCGCAAATGAGATTCAGTGTAACGTGTAAGAACCTGGTACTGAGAAAATGGAAGCCTTGATAACTTCTGACATGCGTCATTATCAAAAGGTCAAACAATAAGTGCTGTATTCTGGTATTTTCCTATGTGGTTTGTTGGAATGCATTAAATAAAAATCTTTCACCCATCATATTGGAAGTCCACAAGCAAGGCCTTATGCAGACTCTCTAAATTTTCTTCCTTAGGTTGTAATTTTTTAATTTATATTTTGCATTAATGTCAGTTCTAATTATCCAAATTAGCATCCTTGGGTAATTATGTTTTTCTCATTATATTCTGTCTTGGACGTATGTAGAAAAATAGTGGATTATTTAAACTGAATGATGTTTTACATGGATTGTTGGAAAGCTTTCATTTTGTACCAAAAAAATAGTTCTCACATGTGTTATGTTCGCAGAGCCGGGTTTTGAAGCATGCTGGTGATTTGCCTGCTGCTGCTGCATTGGCAGATGAAGCTAGATGTATGGATCTTGCAGATCGCTATATAAACAGTGACTGTGTTAAGCGTATGCTGCAGGCTGATCAGGTTTTAATCTCCTTTTCTTACTTTGTTATTTTTTAATAGAAAAAAAAACTTCATAGAAAGAGGGAACACATTGCAAAAGGGGGTGGACAAGGGGTCCATCTGAACCAAACCACCTAAAACAAAACAAGTAATGCCATACTTAGACCAAAACAAACAAAACTATATAGGCGGGCACACCTTCTATGCATTTTTAATGTGAAATTAGTTTTTGATTTGTGTTGCTTTCTTCTCTATTTGTTCCCTATACTGACTCTGTTTCTACATGCTTTTTTCCTCCTTTGTTAGGTTCCTTTGGCAGAAAAAACTGCTGTATTGTTCACAAAAGATGGTGATCAGCACAACAACCTTCATGATATGCAGTGCATGTGGTGTGTATCGATTTTGTTTACTGCTTTCATGAAATATCACTTTTGGTGAGGATTAATGTTTTATATTTCCTTTTGAAGGTATGAACTTGCTTCTGGTGAGAGTTATTTCCGCCAAGGTGATCTTGGACGAGCTCTGAAAAAATTTTTAGCCGTGGAGAAGCACTATGCTGATATTACAGAAGATCAGTTTGACTTCCATTCTTATTGCTTAAGGAAAATGACTCTACGTGCCTATGTGGAAATGCTTAGATTTCAAGATCGGTTGCATTCACATGCATATTTTCACAAAGCAGCAGTTGGTGCAATCAGGTGAAGTATTTTCATTAGAACTGTGAAGTAAGTTGTAATGAGTATAGATACTTTTGGAGTTTGTGAGTTTATTATTATTGTTGTTATACTTTTTAACATTAGTTTGTGACTTGTATTCCTTGATTTCTTGTTTCATTGAACGCGCTCCCAAATTAGGTAAACTCTGAGGATTTTGTATATATATTGTTGGCTGTAAAAGTGGTTGTGTTGTTGCATTACTGATTATCGCATAAGTTGCTTCAAAAGTGGAAAGAAGGCCTGACTGAACATTCTTCTTTTGATTCCATTATCACAAATAAAGTCTTATTATCTTTTATTTTTAATGACGTCAGAGGGGACTTCTATTCCATCAAGGGCCCCCTAGAAAAATTTTAGGTGAAAGAGGATAATTAATCTGTCCAGTTTTCACAACTGCATCCAAATAATATTGTGTTATGTTTGTCACTTTGCAATAAAGCTATATGCAGTTCTTTAAATATTGACCCACACTCATACTTATGATTGTATTTGACTTGCAGATGCTATTTGAAGCTGTATGATTCTCCTTTGAAATCTACCTCTGAAGAAGATGATGAGATGTCTAAGTTGCTCCCTTCTCAAAAAAAGAAAATGAGGCAAAAGCAGAGAAAGGCAGAAGCACGAGCTAAGAAAGTATTGTATTTTGTTTGTGTTGCTCGGGGTTATTAAGCATTTTTTCCCCATTCTAATGTTTAGCTTTCTTTTAGGAGGCAGAGGGAAAAAATGAAGAATCTAGTGTGAGTGGTGTATCTAAGTCTGGGAAACGACATGTAAAGCCTGTTGATCCAGATCCACATGGGGAGAAGTTGTTGCAGGTTATTTTTTCTATTCCCGATTGCTTCTTACCCCTTCGCTTCACGTTTCTAACTGCTGTACGGGCATAGAGTAAATGGCATTATCCTGTCTCTCTTACGCTATTACATATTTACTCAGGTTGAGGATCCGATGTTAGAAGCTACAAAGTACTTGAAGCTGCTTCAGAAGAACTCGCCCGAGTCCTTGGAGACACACTTGCTTTCTTTTGAAGTAAATATGAGAAAGCAGAAGATTTTGCTTGCCTTTCAGGTAAAAATTTGTTCAAATGTTGAGTGAGATGTTTCTCATTAAGTTTGATTTCCTTGAAGCACTCCCATTTTGTTTATTGGTTCAAAGAGTTAAAGCAAAGATTTGTCACAAATATTAATACCGAAGACATCTGTCAGAAACGACGACAAAAGTAATACTTAGAATTTGTACTTGTTACTTTTTCATCTCTAACAAAGAGCAGTCTGTCAGAAATGGAATTTCATGTTTGTTAGTTAAATCACTTCGCAAGATTTTACAGATGTTTGTTATAGTTAAACTTTCTTTTGATTTATCACAGCTTTTTTTTTAAATTAAATTTTTTTCTTAACTATAGGCTTTGAAGCAGCTTCTGAGGTTGAATTCTGAACACCCAGATTCGCATCGCTCCTTGGTATGTTTTACTTGTTTAGTGTCTGCTTGCTTGTTTGTGTGTGGGTGTGTATGTTGCGATCTTTCTGTAGGCCCTATTGTAAGATTTCATGTATTGCAGATTAAATTCTTCCATAAAGTTGGCTCCATGCCTGCTCCTGTGACTGATAATGAGAAACTCATTTGGAGTGTGTTGGAAGCAGAGCGCCCATTGATCAGGTTCTCTTTTAATGTGCACTTTGCTCTCTCTCTCTCTCTCTCTCTCTCTCAATCTCTCTGTGTTTGACAATTTTAATTTCACTTACCAAACATCGTTTTTTTTAATCTAGTCAATTGCAAGGGAAGTCTTTAATTGAGGCAAACAAGAATTTCTTGGAGAAACATCAAGGTGACTTTTAGGATTATCACTGTAAAAGAAAAATGCATAAGCATTCGTTTTCCTTACGTCTTCTGTTGTTTTTGTGTTTTGTTTTTTCTGCAGATTCCTTAATGCATAGAGCTGCAGTTGCAGAAATGCTATATACTATGGAACCAGAAAAGAAATCTGAGGCTATTAAATTAATTGAAGAGTCAACCAACAATATGGTGCCCAAGTAATGCCCTGTTCCATTTCCTACTTCTAAATTGCCTTCGAAAATTGTAAATTGGTTTACATGTCTGTAAGAGTGATTGTTCTTAAATGTCTGCATGCATCAAATCAGAAGTGGATCACTTGGACCTGTCAAAGAGTGGAAACTCAAAGATTGCATTACTGTCAACAAACTCCTTGAAACAATAATTGTTGACCCTGTGGCTGCTCTGAGTAAGTAAAACAGCTAGAGTCTATTTCTATTCTTTTTATATTCTACAGGATGTTAAAAGCAGTTGTACATTGGTGTTTGTTGGCATATTTTAGCCTACTTATGTTTGTATATTAAAAGCTGGGTTACTTCTCACAAAATTGGAGATAACAGTATAGATAGCATCTTGGATTGCTCAAGTTCATGCCGCTCTAGTTTCCAGTTGCTATTGACAAAATATGCTACCTGTGCTTGTTTTCTTAGTGATTTTCTCCCTTCTGGGTAGTAATCAATGTTGCAAAGATGACACATTTTTTGTTGGGGGAAAAAAGGCCCTTAGGGAACTGTGAAGACAGCTGGGATTTTGTATAGCTTTTTACATGTCTTCATCCAATTTAAGAATATGTAAATCAGTAATATGTTCATCTGGTTCAAGATATGGGCTCCTATAATTCTTTAATTCTTTTGTAGGATGGAAAGAGCGATGTGCTGAGTACTTCCCTTACTCTACATACTTTGAAGGGAATCGTAGCTCTGCAGTACCCAACTCAGCATACAACCAAAATGGAAGTGCAAACCACTCGGAAGGTGGGCAAAGTGCAGAATCAATCGCAGTAAATGGGAAATTAGAGGCATTTAAAGACCTCACCGTGCAACCATAAAGTTGAAGAGAAACATTAGCCAAGGAAACTTGCAAGTTCACCATGTTTGATTGGTGAATCCCAAAACCAAGCTGCAGGTCAGAAACATATGCCCAGAGGGTTGCAGCTCGTTGAAGAGAACTATGCTGGGGTTTTGTGCACAAAGTTATGGTTTCCTTTTGAGATCAGGTTTACTTTTCCCATCAGTTCTGCCTTTCCCAATTGTGAATCTGAAAATGTGTATAATCTACTTTTCCATTGTGACTCTAGGGTTTATTTTCTTTCTTTTTGAATTTGCTCACATTTTTTGTGAGGATCTTAGATGAGGTTACTTATTGGGGATGTGCGCCTAAATTTGATCTTACTAATAGGTTGAGGGAGGAGCTACATAATATCATTTTTTTTGGCACTGGTTTTAGATCCGGTCAGAATAGATACCGGAGCATGTTGTACTTTTCCCATTTCATTGACTTCATTATTATGTATAAACCCTAAATTATTTGAAAATTTTTGCCATGGATTCCATACAATTTGCAATTGATAATTTGATATTGCTTCTGGATCAGCGTTGGTGGTTTGTGACATACAGGCCATGAGACTGAACAAGTTTTATTTTCATTTTTCAATTAAGCTCTTCGGGATTGCCTTTTGAATTTCCTTACGTTTTTCCGAGCTCATGTTTTCATTTCAAATTCTTGTTGCAACTTATACTAGTTTAATCGTTATAAGCTGAACTCAAATTTAAACTCGGATCTTACCGCGTTGCATGCAAGCATGTCTTTTTGGTGTCACGCTTGGGTTAATCTTTATTTTTCTCTCTTTGGGGTCAAAATTGTGGCTAACAATTCAGGCCAAGGTGAAAAGAGAACTCCGGTTGTATTTTATGGGGTCTGGAACAATGTTGTCGGCTGAGGTATCTGGCCAATAGCGAGGAGAGAATTTTAGCTCTCTCCGGTTGAATATGCCCATGTGCGGCCTATAGCGCACTATTGTCGATACAGGGGATATACAAACCGGTTACAAGGCGGATTCTCTCAATGGTGAGCCACTGCCGCAGTTGGAGTTGAGAGTTGTAGACACAAATGGGATGTGCCAAGGCAGGCAGATGGTCTGAAATGGTGAAACACTGATGCTTGCTCTAACCTCAAATTTTTTTCTTTGTTCATTTGATGCAAGTGATATTGGGTGATGGATTATTCGAACACAAGACCTCAGGTGCATGAGTAAATTCTCTTAACCACTTGAGTTACAAGCCCATTGTTTTCCTATCTCACTTTTACAAAGGGGGACATTATGCATTGATTTATCAACAATTTGTCAACGCACTCCACATGAAATCATGTAAATATGGTAGCTCTCTTAGCTCAACCTCATCTGCATACTTGGCCAATCAAATACAAGAAGTCTGCACCATATTGAAGGAGAAAAGCACATCAAATATTGAATGACGACAATTGTGGATACTTAAATTATTGTAATTCTTCTGACCGAAAAATTTACTGTGATTCTTGATTTCCTCTTTGTTTCTCCTAGTTTACGCATATAGAAAATCTTTCAACTCGCATGTTTAAACATGGACCTTACCATGTTTGCAAGCATGTACTTGGAAATGCTATTTGTTTGGTGTCTTTAGGTTAGCGGTTCTGGTTATTAAAATAACATTATAAAAATAAAATAAACAATTTTTTTTATTTATAAAAAAAACCCCCTAAAATCTCACTCTTCCGGTTAGCGGTTCTGGTTGTTTCATATTTTGAACGGTCTGGTCTACATACGATTCCTTCAAGAATCAATTGACCATCATTCTGAATCTTGTGGTCACAAAAGTAGAGGATATTCCAAAGTTCTAAACCTCAGTATACATCAGTTTTAACTTTTAAATAAGAAAGCCAAAAACTAATGTATCAGGCATTTGAATATCCTGGCATGTTCAAATGTTAGCAGCTCAATATCAGAACCCGAACGGAATGGAATTTCGATAAAATTGCTTCTTAGGTGACAAGGTGTACTTGCAGACTGTAGTTTGGACATGAGACATGTTTATCATTTTTTTCCTTCCATAGCAAGGGCTCCATGAATGTGCCCACCAAACAAAGAGTACAGGACAAGGTACAAAACTCACCTGTATATTTGAATAGTATATATGAAATTTACAGATATACTGAACCGCATGTCCCCATGACAGAACCTGAGACAACAGACTCGGTTGTCAAAGGCTCTTCTGTGAAACAATATGGAATTTTTTGCACTTCGACGAACCACCCCAATTGGGGTTTGACCATCTCCCTCACCCTACTGCTGGTCCGAGTCTCTGGCCAATGGTGAGGCACTGCTGCTCTCTCCAACCTCACTTTTACAGAGGGGACATGATGCATTGATTTTCAACCATTTGTCAACGCACTCCACATGAAAGACATGTAAACATGGTAGCTCTCTTAGCTCATCCTCATCTGCATACTTTGCCAAGCAAATACAACAAACCTGCACCATATTGAAGGAGAAAAGCACATCAATCAAATGAAAATTTTGGAAATGGTCTCATTGTTACTTCTACTTTGCAACAATTTAGTAATATATAAACAGGCACCAGGTAGTTGATTCAGAAAGGAAAGTTACAGATAACCAATATTTTAATAATGAGGAAGGTAAGTTATATAAACAGGCACCAGGTAGTTTAGATAATTTATTACTCTACATAAACCCTTGTTTCCCATAATAAACGTACTGTTATAGATAACAAATTAATCCACAATATAACTTCTAGTTTTAGCTAACCCAAAAAATTATCATAGCCAATTAACCAGTATCAACATCGATTGTGTTTTATATTTTCATTAATATTATATTCAGATTATAGCAATTCAAATTCTATTTGTTCCAATACTAGATGCACCCAGCTAGCCTAATAAGTAATGAGGCAAGTTAATCAAATATTGAGGGATGTCATGGCAGCATCTTCCTTAAAGCACTGGAAAAATGAAGTGATATCTGGATACAGATACAGAAACTGTTATGAGAAAGGGATGTTCTCAACATGAATACTTCATATTCAACATAAAAGCAACTTCTACCAGCAAGCTATGCAGAAGGAGCATGGATTTTAATTTCTGTTAGGTAGAGTTTCCTGAACTTGATGGTGAAAGTTGGTGTGAGAATCCAAATTTGGTTAAGTGTAGCTTAATTTCAAGACCATGAACTCAGCAGGCACCGAACCTACTCACCGCATCTTCTCCTGATATTGCGCGCTCCTTTTCTGTCCCTGCAGCCAAGAGCCCACCTTCACTATCCATGTTGCACTCGTGATCATCACTGGTCTCATTTTCCTTTAACTTGAATTTGTAGGTTGGGAGAGCATTAATTGATTCCACAGTGGCTCCTCTAGTCTGAGAAAAATCCCCTCGAAATCCCAGGACGGAGATGATGCAGGGCAGGCAGCAACAAATTGTTGCACATAGTATGAATGGCATGGCATATCCGATACAACTAAAGGTTAGGAACACTATGCATAACCTATGAGAAACCCAGAAAACATTAGATGACTCAATAACCAGTATATATTAAACATTATGTTATTAAGAGGTACCTGTACAATTTAGGAGCATCAGAGGGAGAAGAGTGACCTCCAAAAATCCACACATTGCCTACCACAAACCAGACTGCAAAAAAGCAATCTAAGGCCATCTTGAAATGATCCACTAACCCATTAAGTCTGCAAAATACAAGCAGCTTCTTCACTTCACTACATCATCTATAAATCATGTGTAAAATGTAGGGAAACACAAAAAGAAAAGAAAAGATGCTTAAAACTTAGAAGATAGCATTTAAATTGTTTGATGTAGCAAATAGGATTTCAAATCTTAGTGTAGTTATGAAAGTGTGTCTGTGTGCATGTGTAATTATCAAGAACAAACACAAATTAATGAATTATACCAAATCCATTCCCCTAAAAGCAACCACACCAGGAAACTTTACAGCTGATGATATCAAGTAAAATGCAATACATCACCCATCAATTAAAATATAAAATGGAAAAATGAAGGAAAAATTGAAAAACCTTGCACTTAAGGGTCCTGCAATTTGAGGGTTATTTGTGACTGTTTCTGAGGTGCGATTGTTTTCTTCATCAGATGCTTGAGAAATTGAAATAGCTGTATATGACATTGGTTCAGGAGGATTGCTTTCAGAAGACCCTTGATGCGATTGAAAGGATTCTTGCTCAGCACCTCTGTTGCGGTTACGGAACCTCCAGTAAAGAATAGGAAGTGTTGCAACACAACCTGATGCATAACCCACAACCCATGCAAACAAAGGGGCTTGTGGATTTTCATTTGTTGACAATGACAAAACAACAATAGATGCTATAATCTGACTCACAGTGACAACAAGCTCAACAGAAATCCATAACCCTGAATTCAAAGGGCTTCTTCGGCGACGACTGTACCCATCACCTCTCCTCATAAATGACGAATTCCTAGAATTTAATCTGTTTGAGGAGGATGAAGCAGCTTGATAGGTAGGGGCATGTGTACTAGCTGATGGTCTCTCTTCATGCTGAGGCAAGTCCACTCTAGGAGGTTGGTCATCACTAGATGAACTTGCTGAAGTATCACGATTCCTTGTTACATCAATTATGTGCACATGATTGCTAGGGTTTTCCATCTGCTCTAGTAGCAAAGGAAATTGGTCACTTTGAGCGTCACTATTTGGTTCTGGAGAGGGAACATCCATCTAAGTCCGCCAACCAAATTGGAAGGTGAGGATGCATAGATTATACTTAACTTGCACTTTATCTACAAATCCTCCTCCTTCTTTACTTTCAACACTGTCTGAAGCGAAAAGATTCAAATAATTTATTTCTATTCATATGTAAGCTGCAACAGAATCAGAACTATAATTAGGTTTTTTTTAATCATTTCTATAAAACACAAATTGAACAATGCTACACTTAAAGCATTTTTAAAAGAGTAAAAAATAAAATGCAGGAGAGCAGGATTGCAATATCACATAATTGGTAAATGAGCAATGCCAGCCCACCAAAAAGATGATCAGGATCACATGACCAAACAGACTAATTGTCGTTCATACATTATGAATTTACTCAAACTTTTGGGTACATCACCACTATACAGAAACAAGAATGGGAGCGAGATACATAACAAACAAAACCATGTTTCAACAAAAAGATAAAACCAGACAAGTGGAAGGTGAATAAATCTATCCAACTGATATCATGAAAAACTAAAGACTTGCTATCAAACATCCCTATGTGGGTGATTATGGGCAAGTATAAGTTGATCGGATATGCATTACATTTTCAACTAATTCTTAGTTCTCAAACCAGTACTACAACACAAGTCAATACACAACAGCCTCAAAACTCAGAGACCCACATAGTGGAAAAGCAAAATAAATCCAATTTCAGAAAATCAAAGACATATGTCAAGCATAGAAGCAAAACCCATGTCTCAAAAACTTCATATACACTCAATTCACACACTAAATTACACTAAAGATAAGAAATTTCCCAAGTTGACCATCCAAAAACGATCAAATCAAGCAATGATATCAACTCCACGAAAAGCTTAAAACCCACTAATAATCCTTCTAATTAAGCAAGATATTACAATATTTCACAGAAAACAAAACCCACAACCCAAAAACGATGATGAAAAAGAAATGAAAGAAGAAGAAAATCGTAGCAGATTCAACTAGTTTATACCTGATAATATAAGACGCAATGAGTATCACAGTCAGACGACCAGCTTTAGAGCTTACTTTCTTCCCATGTCTTCTATTTTTCTCTCAGATTTTCAGTTTTCTCGAGAAAAAAAATATATAACGTCAGCTTTTTTGCTCCATTGCTCACGCAAACTCATCATAGATAGAGAGAGGGACAGAGTAAACGTTGAAATCAAAGCTGAGCTGTGGGTAGGGAGCGATATGAATTTTTGCACCGTTGGATTGTGGACAGGGATATCATCATGTTGTTGTCTTTGATGGACGGTCGAAATTCACTTGGTTTGGTTGGACACGCCGTACCAAATCCCACTACAACTCGGGCTTGTCACGACTCACGAGTCAAAAATCGGAGCTCCAGTCTGCTACCAAACTCAAGTCAACTCGCTTACTTGTCCAATTTATTATAATATTTAGAGGCAAAAAATATAATTGGCTTTTTTTTATCGCGCAAAAATTATATATATATATATATATATATTTATAATTACTCTTATTTATTGAAGTTGTTTTAATATTTGATAACAACTTGTTAATATATATTTGTGTTTACCATTTATGTGTTGACAAAAAAATATTTTTTTGTCATATAAATGATTACTACAAAAAAAAGTGGCAATAGTTACTATTATGTCACCAAATTTGATGACTGTTGTGGGGTTACTAAAGGCTTTAGTCACTAAAAAAAGCAAAAAATGTGACTAAAGTCTTTAGTAACCCCCACAACAGTCATCAAATGTCCCTAAATAATGGTAACTGTTGCCAATTTTTTTTTGGTAGTGGATGAAGAGCTATGCAACTTATCAATTACCGTTTCTTTAATAAAACGGGTACCATAATATGAATCAAACGGGTAAAAATTAAAAGTTAGTATATAAATGAATGAATGACATATGTTTTGTAATGATTAAATTTTCATCTAATAACTTAGAAACGTAGTTAGTGTACTATTAATAAACTACAAACAATATACATATATACAGAGAGCTTTAGTTAAGGATTCCCTCAAATAACTTGAGGGATATCTTTATAGGTCCCACAAAGCATTGTATTTCAATAATCTAAACTATCTAGTTTTTATGTATTTCCTCAAAGATCATTTTTGCAAAAAATCACTTCAATCCAAAACTATTTGACCACTCAATTAGATGGTTTTTATTATAGTCTTTTCTTGAAACACTATATTCGTCCATTTTGTTGATCCCAACTAGATGCCTTAATGATTTTCAATTTTCATGATTTTTTGCAAAGATGATCTATGAATGAATACTTGAAAAATAGATAGTTTTGATTGTTGAAAAAAAAATCGTAGGGAACCCTAAAGGGTGGCCCTCAAATAAAATTATTTGATGGATCTCTCAATAGAAAGAGACTGTACATATATATAGCATATAACAAGCAATGTCTTTATTTGACCAACTAATAATTTTGGTTCAGTAATACTTTTTTTTTTTTGCTTCTATTGTTGAAAGATGTCTCAAGTTTGAATCTCCAATCATTTAATGACAAAAAAGTAATGTGTTTATTTTTAGAAAAAGTAATCTTGTATATAATAGAAGGTAAGTCTCTGTTTATATTTTATTATAATATGATTCTTAACTTCATATTAAGAAGTCTCTGTTTATATT
Organism: Prunus avium; assembly: GCF_002207925.1. The sequence continues at coordinate 87,564 of NW_018921827.1, forward strand.
TTGTTATAATTATACGTTTAGCTGAGGACCTTGCAGTTATTCAGTTCTTAGATGAGGGCCTCCTTGCAGTGCAGCAACCCAGGAATGTAGGTTACAATTGATAGATATGTCTTTGTATTGGTTCTTTGGCTCCAGACTATACCAAACTTAAGAAATGTGCTGGCCAGAAGGTTGGCAGATTATACAACACATGCAAATATGTCTCTAAGCGTTTGGTATTGCTATGTTAAAAAAATAAAAAAAACTATTTCTGCCGTGTTGCGAGAATAATCAGTTATAAAAGAAAACAGTGAAGTATTTGGTAAATTGTATTTGTAAAAGTGTTGTGAGTGATCAAAAATTTAATGAGTATTTTTTTTGGTACTTACAATTTCTATAGTCTTTCTAGAAATAAAAGTAAACATTAAATCATATAAATTTAACCGCGCTAGTTCATAGCTCCATAAACTAATTTTCAATAAGTTTTAACATAAACCAAATAGGGTTTAACACCATAGTGGATTGAACATCTAAGGCTTTTTACCTAGATTGACCTTACTTCCTTCATGCATTCATATCATACATGACAAATTGTTTTATGCAAAAATATTGACTAAGTATGAAAAATGGGTTTTCGGAATAATCATTTTCTCAAGATAATTTTTGGCGGCTTTTATTCCTCACACATCAAATAAGAAAACTTGATTGTATGAGATTTTAGTATGAAGTATATATTGACTTAATGAGGCATCATTTTTAGCCTAAATCGTATTTTGCACTAAAACCGATTTTTCATATTTTGATTTGTTGGGAATTTGATTTTCTAGTATTTTTATTTGAATCTAAATGGGGGTTACTTCCTTATTTACATTGTAAACTTAAGTAAATGGAGGAATATAAAAATAAATAAAAGTAAAATGACAAAGACATTTACTTAAATGTTGAAAATGGAAAGCCACTAACACCGCAACTGACTGGGCTAATATTGAAAATAAGTTTTATATTTTTTTTTTCTTAAAAACAACCACACTAGGCTATAGCCCACTGTAGCCCTTAGAGCAAGTCCACCCCAAAAGGCTAAGGCAAGGCAAAGGCAAGGCAAGGGCTGCCACTATTCACATGAATTAAACAAGCTTTTCATATATTATTTTCGGTTGCCACGTGTCACTATTTATTATAAAATTATCACCTAAAATTTCAAATAACATTTTCGGATAAAATTTTCGAATTAAATTTTCGGATAAGATTTTTGGTTGCCACGTGTCCATCATTTTTCGGATGAGATTCTCGGTTGCCACGTGTCTTATTTCAGATAAAATTTTCGGATATTTATTTTAAAAAAATTGTAATCTCAGATTTCAGATAATATTTTCACCCTCTAAAATTGCGCCATGTGTCCCATGTCAGATACGATTTTCAGATATTTTAAAAAAAAATTATAATCTCAGATTTCAAATAAGATTTTCATCCTCTAAAATTGCGCCACATGTCTCATGTCATATAAGATTTTCAAATATTTAAAAAAAAATTAAAATCTCATATTTAAGATAAGATTTTCACCCTCTAAAATTGCGCCACGTGTCCCATGTCAGATAAGAATTTCAAATATTTTTTTTAAAATTATAATTTCAGATTTCAAATAAGATTTTCACCCTTTAAAATTGCGCCATGTGTCATCTCTATCTTTTGAATCCCTCTATTAAACTACACCATCAACTCATACCTCTCACACTAGATCTTATCTATTCCTTCATTTCTCAGATTTTACAAAACACATTCTACTCTCAATGTCAAACTTGAGGAGGGTGTTGGAGAGGCAAGAGCGAGAAGAGGAAGAAATATGGCGCAGACGTGCTAAGGAAGATTGGGAGGTCGATGAAGAAGAGGAAGAAATGGTTGTAGCGGTGTGTATGCTTAATGAATCAAGGCAACACCACCGTCGTCGTGCCCCGAATGTGGACAGACATAGGCAGTCTCAGGGTAAGAATCTCTTGGAAGATTACTTTATCCCAAATTCGTTATATCATGTTTCTAAGTTTCGAGAGAGATATAGAATGCAGCCACATTTGTTCCAAAAAATCATGCAAGATATTTGTAATTACGACACATACTTCATTAAGAAGTATGATGCTGTTGGAGTTTTGGGTCTTCTCCCGGAGCAAAAACTTACAGCTGCTTTGCGGATGGTTGCTTATGGGGCATCTGCAGAGCAGGTGGATGAGATTGCAAGGATGGGAAAATCAACTATCCTAGAGTGCTTGGTGAGATTATGTGATGCAGTAGAAAATCTCTACACGAGGGAGCACCTTCGCAAACCTACGCCTAGGGACCTCCAAAGGCTTCTACAAAAAGTTGAGGCTCGAGGTATTCCAGGAATGATTGAAAGCATCGATTGCATGCACTGACAGTGGAAGAATTGCACAACTGCTTGGCAAGGAGATTATAGGAATCGAAAGGGCCAAAAAAGTATAATTCTGGAGGCCATAGCTTCATTCGACACTTGGGTTTGGCATGCCTTCTTCAGAGTTGCCGAATCTCAGAATGACCTCAATGTGCTTGGTCAATCCCCGGTGTTCAACGATGTATTGCGAGGTCATACCCCCTAGATCACGCACCAAATCAACAATACCATATACTCTGGTGCGTACTACCTTGCCGACGGAATTTATCCTAGGTGGACGACATTCATGAAAACAATTCCGAATCCCCAATCCGAGAAGGAAAAAAGCTTTGCTGCATTTCAAGAAGGTAACAGGAAAGACGTGGAAAGGTATTTCGGTATCTTGCAAGCTCATTGGGGTATTATTAGGGGTGCTGCTCGGATGTTTGATGAGGAGGTGTTGCAGAGCATTATGATGACTTGCATCATCCTCTATAACATGATTGTGGAGGATGAGTATGATTATGATGCTCCAGAGGTGTTCGAATCGGATCCCATGAACACGGCCTTGATAAGAATTTATGAAAGGCCGATGGGACCAAATGGACATCCATTGGAGCACGAACCGTTTCTTCGGGATAACAACCCCATGATTGATCATTACCAGGAAATGCAATCTTTGTATGGTCACGACAGGCGTCAAGTTGACTTGATCGAGCACTTGTGGGAGATGAAAGGCAATCACAATGGATGAAGTCAAGATTAATACTTTGTTTTCAAGTTTGCTTTATTTTGTGTGTGGTGTGTTTGGAATTATGTTTTGCTTTTAATTATGTTTTATTTTGTGTGTGGTGTGTTTGGAATTACGCTTTGTTTTTAATTATGCTTTTAATTATGCTTTGTTTTGTGTGTTGTTTGCAATAAAATAAGGTTTGGTTTTAATTAAATTTTGTTTTCATGTGCAAATATTTTTAATAAATAGTCATATTATTTAATACTTTCTTTGTTGAATAAAAGGGAAACAATACAACAATTCTTAATACATATGGCAAATCTTTCAATCCAACCTAATGGTTTTGATCATTTAACCAATCCGTATGGCTAGGTCCGTCGTCATGGAAAAGTTTTCTTCTCATCACATCCCTTCGTTTCATCTTCCAATAAGACTTTGTTTCAGGAGACATATGGGTGGTATCCATGGCCATGATTTTCATCTCTCTATCCTCCATGTCTTCTTCTTGTGCTTACTGCCTTTCAATTGCTAATGCTTCATGTTGTGCCTTGTCCGCTTCTTCTCTTTTCAAGTCTCTCTCAAGTCTTAGTGCACTATTCTTAGCAATTTGCTCCAAAAACTGTGCACATTCGTTGTTCGAAGTGCTCCCTTTCTTCGCCTTTGCCGCCTTTCTCCCAATAGGTCTCGGTGCACGTGGGAGTGGTGAGTCTTGATCCATTGGGGAGTCCAATCCCGAATTGTGGAGCGGCGTCTCATTCAACATAACCATTGGAGCAGTGCAAATAATTGGTGACTCTAGAACAATTCTTTACAATTTCCCAATATTGGTGACTTTAGAAACTTTTTTTGCCTTGCCCCATGGCACCGAACCACATTTGTGCTTGTACGATCTATTAAAAATAAATAATTGGAAATGCAACCAAAAAATGAATATGGAAGAAAATATAAATAATTTGGAAATGCAAGAAAATAAAATTGATTATGCAACAAAATAAAAACAATTTAGAAATGCAAGAAATAAAATGATTATGCAACAAAAAAATAAATATGTAAGACAATATAAACAATTTACGAATGTGTGAATAAAAATTATTATGCAACAAAATATAAATAAATTAGAAATGCAAGAAATAAAATGATTATGCAAGAAAAAAATAAATATGGAAGAAAATATGAACAAAAAAAATGATTATGCAACAAAATATACAAAAATTAGAAATGCAAGAAAAAAAAATTACATTAAATTGAATAAAATGAGAATTATAAATATTTTACCTCATCGGTAAGATTTTGACCGCTTCGAATGTTGTCCCTCGCTTTTGCCAAGGCATCCCTCCATTTCCCTAACTTTTTATTCAAAATTTTCCACCTGGAGGCTAAGGCCATTTCCGTCCGAGCCGAACCGGATCTTTCAGTAAATTCTTCATGAATTTTTCTCCACATATGAGAAAACTTCATCTCATTGCCTGACATAGGGCAATGACTAACTTTCACCCAAGACTCACACAAGACAATATCTTCCACAGTAGTCCAAGCGCCTCCGGCTTTGACAGAAGAGGCCATTTGTTTTTTGATACAAATGGAAACTAGTAGAAAAATGTGAGTGGAATGGAAAAAATATTGGAAGGAGAAGAGTTTGTATGAAGATTTGGTGTGGAAAGTGAATAAAATTGATAGGTATTTATATGGAAAAAAATCCAGTATTTTTTTTTTTAAAAATTCGAATTTTTTTGAATTTTTTTTGGATTTTTTTGGCCAAAAAAACGAGGGCCATTGGATTTCTGGAAAAAAAACCATCGCAGTGCCCAAGAAGAGCCACGTGGCATTTTTCCATTGGGTTCTGTCAGCACTGACATCAGTGCCTTCGAGCTTCAGCCCAGGCAGGATTTGCCCGTGGGCTTGCCCAGGCTGGTGGGTCCTAGTGCTTGTTTTGTTGCGCTGGAGTAGAGGTGTCAAACGGGACGGGCCGGCCCAGCACGGCACGAGCCCAGCCCGTTTAAATGAGGCACGGCACGGCACGAGCACGAATATTAATGGGCCGTGTTCGGCACGGCACGAAAATTTGGGCCGAGCCGGGATCAAGAAATAGGTCCAATGGACCGGGCCGGCCCATGGCCCGACATGGGCTGGGCTTGGCCCGAGCCCGCTTCAAGCACGGCACGAGCCCAAGCACGGCCCATTTAGCTTTTTTTTTTCTTCTCAAAATGTCAAAATGCAATAATTTGACATCTAATGTCATTGTTTATATGTTTTTTTTATAAAAAAAAAATCATAAACATATATTTGATGTCTTTCATTTTAGGAAAATTACTTGGGTCCTTAGTTAATTAAACATATCAACTACAAATTAATTAAACAACATTGGACTTGATATCTAATCAATACATATGACATATACGCTTCCTATAATCAAAGCAAAACATTTCTTCACATATAAAATAATAAGTTGTTTAAAGATGAAAAGTTCAAGTGGACTTTGTGGAGTTGGATATTTTTTGCCCTCCGCCCCTTCATATTGTTTGGATGTTTGATTGATTAATATTTTCAAATAGTTCATAATTTCTTGCCTCTAATTATATTTTTAATGTTTATAAATTGAATTATCTAGTGGAAAAAAAAAATCAAGTGAAAAAAATTCAAATTAAATGGGTTGGTTCTTGGGCCCGAGTATGGCACGAGCACGAGCACGGGCACGGCACGAGCCCGGCCCGGCCCGTTTGAATATGGACATGGGCTTTGGGCCGGGCCAGGATCAATGATTTTATTAAATGGGCCAGCACGGCACGGCCCGATAAATTAAATGGGCCGGCCCGGCACATCACGAAAATGTTAAAAGCACGAGTTTAAATGGGACGAGCCGGCCCGGCACGGCCCGTTTGACACCTCTACGCTGGAGGGGGATTTGGGCTCTCAGGGGGCCTGTTGCCAGGGCAGGGCCCCTGCGCTGGACATGCTCTTAGTGTGGTTCCGCCCTTGTAAGTAGGGGGGGATTAATCCAACCATTCGAATGTGGGGACACCTTGCGATATTTAGCAAAAAAGGAATACATAGGGTCATTGCCTTGTTGCCACGCTGAACAAAAGGAATATTAAAAAAATAATAATAAAAACAATAAATTGAGCCTACTAGAGGAGTGCTGTTTGTTGTTTAGGGAAGGTCACATAACAATTAATCAATCAATGTACAAAATAACTGTTGAGAATTATGAACCAAAAATTGTTAGTTAGTCCTACATTAGGGAAGGGGCCATTTAATATTAAAAATATTAAGTGAAATGTCGCCTTTAAAGTTTTATTTATAATTAAAATCTCGCACGTAATGTAAGCACTACGAGGTGATTTGGTAGCATATTCATAAAAAGTGGGCTTAAGGCTATAAGTGGTTTGGCAGGCTACATGATGAGCGCCCACCAATAACAGTAACAGCATGGATTGTAATTAAGTAATCTCACCCCATGAACTTATATATAAGTTTGTTGCCACCCTTTTTTTCCTACAACTTCAAAACTAGGTATGAAAATGCTTTCATGATTGAGTGTGCATAAGTAATTTGTTTGCTCATAACCCATCGTATATTTTCACATTTTTTGTTTTGGCAGATTAGAATTTGATCTGATTTGCTTGAATATCACAATGGCGCTTACATCTGCTCCACCAACACTCCCCATGCCAAGCTTGCTATCAACCATCCCTACAAATAAATCAATATCATGTTGTGGAGGAACAAATTATGGCTCTAGTCAAAGTAAGCCTAATTCTGCACGTGCTATTAATTTTCAAGCAAAGGTCTTTCCCAAAGAAAATGTCATCACTTCCCCCAAACAAGAAGATGATAAAACTGTCACACCCGCAGCAGCTACTAAGAAAATACCACAACATTTGAACCGGGAATCGAGGAAGTTGGACGGGGTTTATGACACTTTTGGTGGAAAATTGGGGCAGGGGGGCCTTGTTTTTCAACAGAACTTCTCAATTAGATCATATGATTTAGGCCCTGATGGCAAAGCAACCATAGGGTGCTTGATGGAACGCTTACAGGTAGGTTTTGGATTTCTTTGTCTTTATTAAAAGATAGCATAAGTAGTGTGCTAAAACTAATGCTTTATATGTGACTAGTTCTTCATAGCTTTTGTGAAGGAAGTTGAGGTTCCACCCCAAAACCAATTGGCAATGGGGGGAGTAACCCAACTCCTTATAAGCCTTGCTAGGTTTCTCAACTTTCCAATGTAGGACTCTTTACCTTCACATTCTCACTTTTTGTATGTGTAGGAAACATCAATTCAGCATTGTAGGAGTGTTGGGCTCTATGCTGGTGGTTTTGGTTCGACACCAGAGATGGGCAAAAGAGGCCTAGTATGGGTGCTGTGTAAATTGCAGACTGTAGTGGAAAAATATCCTTCTTGGTAAACTTTGAATATTATTTGTTTATATAGCTAGCCTTTCATTGTTTATAACCTCTACTACTCTAAACATATTTTTTCTTTCTTTCTTTCAGATATATGTATATGAACAGCCATTTTAACTTCTATGTTTGGAACTTAATTTGTGGAAATTATTTTTCATCAAACAATAATGTTGTGTTCTGTGTTTGAAGGGCTGATGTTATTCAAATAGATACCTGGACTGGTGCATCAGGAAACAATGGTCTGTTCCGGGATTGGATCTTTCGTGATTACAGCACCGGAGAGATCTTAATTCGAGCAACTGGGTTGGGATCCAAACTAAGATTCTCAAATGCAATACTATCTTTATTTTTTGTTTTTTTGGCTGTGATTTGATATTGGTCCTATGCAGTTTTTATATGATGATGCACATGGAGACAAGGAAATTTTCTAAAGTTACAGCAGAAATCACAGATGAGTTAAGATCTGGTGGTCTCATGGATTCTGATCCTCTCATTGACATCAAAAATGCTAAACTAGGACGATTGGATATTGATGCTAGAAACTATTTTCAAACATCAGTAGCAGTAAGTATATCTTATGCTTAAAACATGGAGACATTGAAGCATTGTTTTTTGTTCTTGAAGCAATTGACTAACACATGCTTATCATCTTAAAATCACAGAAGCCTGGTTGGAGTGATTTGGATGTCAATCAGCACGTGAGCCATGCAAAATACATAGACTGGGTTTTCGAGGTGAATCCTTTTCCAGGGCTACTTTTTCATAACTTATAGTTCATGTTCATATATATACATATATTAATTGTTTCAAAAATGCTCTCTTCTAATTGGAAATTCATGATCATGGTTTCAGAGCATTCCCTTCTCAGTGCTGGAGACTCATGAGCTTTCGTCTATGACGTTGGAGTATCGAAGAGAGTGTCGGAGGGACAGTGCGGTGCAGTCTCTGACTGCAGTTGCTAGAGATGGAACAGGTGACTCCACTCATAACCAACGGGTAGAGTTTGATCACTTGCTTCGCCTTGAGACAGGGTCGAAAGTTTTGAGGGCAAGGACCGCGTGGAAGCCAATATGTGATGGCTTTATTAGCACACTGAAGATTCCAGCTACAAATGGATGTACATAACGTATTTGGAGAAAAATAATAATTGCTACTTGCACTTGATGGAACCCTAAGTTTCTAATTGTACTATGTTTTACTGAATAACTGCTACCCGCACCGCAGTCGCTTGTATCCTGATATATGCAACTGGTTTTTAAGAAATGTACTACGTTTTTCGAGTATATTTTACTTGGAAATATGCCAAGAGCATGTATAGATGCATCACTTCAAACTTGATAACTTTCTTCCATAACTGGGCAAAAGCCAATTTCAAAATGCATATAGCTATAGGGCAAAAGATATATATATGTCGAAATCGCTAAACTAAAGCATTTGATCCATCGAAACAATTATCAAACTAGTAAGAAATGGCAGACCCAAAAGGGTTGGCAGATTTTAAGTGGTGCAAATTTATATCAAAATAAGTTCCATTCTTAACATTCTAGTTCTACCGGATGCTCTGGTTTGCACTCTCTTTCTAGCTCAAATTAAGTTTGGGAGTGATTAACATTTTATTTTTATGCATCAGAAATTTTGGGAGTGATTAAGGACTTTTTGCTAATCCCAAGCAGCTCGAGTCGCAAACAGAATAACTTGATATACAACTCCCAAGAAGAACTTGTATGTCATGGGGATAACACTGTTTTGTTATTTCTATTCAATCACATTCCGCCATGTGGGCTTGACAGAACATGGTTGTTTAGGGATAGCAAAACAATGTTATTCCCGAGATATGCAAGTTTTTCTACTACTTTTGGCACAAACTTTTGGCACAAATACCTTATCTTTTACTTATGTGCTTTTAATTAAATACATAAGTACTTTCAGCAATATTTATTTAAGTTGATGGGCATATATTCCCGAGACATGCAAGTTTTTTAACTACTTTTGGCATAAATATCTTATCTTTTACTTATGTGCTTTTAATTAAATACATAAGTACTTTCAGCAGTATTTATTTAAGTTGATGGACATATATTTCCAAGACATGCAAGTTTTTCTCCTACTTTTGACATAAAAATCTTATCTTTTACTTGTGTGCTTTTAATTAAATACATAACACTAGTAAAAAAAAACCTTTGCGCGACCAAATTTTGCGCGACGAAACACAATTCGTCGCTCAAAGTTACTTTGCGCGACGACAATTAAACTTCATCGCTCAAAGTCTAAATTTTGCGCAACGAAGCACAAATCGTCACACAAAGTCATTTTGCGCGACAAACCTTTGCGCGACGAAACAATAAAATTCGGTGCACAAAGTCTTGCGCGACGAAGTGTGGTTCGTCTCGTAAAGTCTTTACAAAAATAAAGAAAATAAAAAAATTATTTGTAAAAATCTTTGCATGACTTTGCGCGACGAAACAATAACATTCGGTGCACAAAGTCTTGCGCGACGAAGTGTATTTTGTCTCGCAAAGTCTTTACAAAAATAAATAAAATAATTTTTTTAATAAAAATCTTTGCATGACTTTGCGCGACAAATTTATAAACTTCGTCTCGCAAAGTCTTTACAAAAATAAAAATAAATAAAATAAAAAAATTATTTTGTTAGAAAAATATAATATTTTAAATGTATTATATTTTAAATTGACGATCAAATTGGTTCATTGTATTCATATAGGGTCAAGGAGTGTAGCTATAAAAAATCATCAAAATC
>NW_018921827.1:100944-112926 GCF_002207925.1 Prunus avium
AAAAAAAATCATACAATTAAATTAAATTTAAAAAGTAAAAATTTGAAAAATTAATATAATGAAATTGATATAAAAGAAATAATAAAACAAAATGTCAAAAACCTTGGGCGACAAAATATTTCGTCGCGCAAACTATTAAACTAGTTAATTTTAATTAAAATTTTTTTAAAAATAAAAAATAAAAAAAATTGAATATTTGACATTAGGATTCGTCGCGCAAAGTGTATTTGCGCGACGTTAACTTTCATCGCGCAAAATAATATTATTCGTCGCGCAAAGTAATTAATATTCGTCGTGCAAAGTTGATACTATTCGTCGCGCAAAGTAGTTATAATTCATCGCGCAAAGTATCTTTTAGCGACATTAGTATTCGTCGCGCAAAGTTGTTATAGTTCGTCTCGCAAAGTATCTTTGCGCGACAAAAAATAATTTTCGTCGCGCAAAACCTTTCTTTACGATCTTTGCGCGACCAAAATTTCGTCTCGCAAACTTTGCGCGACGAAATTGTACTTTGCGCAACAAAATTATTTCGTCGCGCAAAGTGTTTTTTGTAGTAGTAAGTACTTTCAGCAGTATTTATTTAAGTTGATGGTCATATATTTCCGAGACATGCAAGTTTTTCTACTACTTTTGACATAAAAATCTTATCTTTTACTTGTGTGCTTTTAATTAAATACATAAGTACTTTCAGCAGTATTTATTTAAGTTGATGGTCATATATTTCCGAGACATGCAAGTTTTTCTACTACTTTTGACATAAATATCTTATCTTTTACTTGTGTTCTTTTAGTTAATACATAAGTACTTTCAGCAGTATTTATCTCTTAAACTTACCTAAGGACCACATATAAGGCTCTTACTATAGAATGACAGATATTTGCCTGATATCTTATTGTTTACGGGGAGGCTTTAATGAGGAATTTAAAGTAAGAAGACTATTTGAAGTCATATCTTAATGTTTTGTGGGCCGATACCTCATAGGAAGTTATTAAAGGCTCCATAGGCTGAGGCCCATTATATTGTGACCTCTATTTCGTCCATTTCGATCCTGTTGTTGCCACTTGGTAATGGAGCTTATTCATTCGAAACAAAAAGTTGCTACACGTTTTTGAATGAAGGAAAAAAATTTATAGAGAAGGCTCTTATCAGTCCCGTTAAAAAAAAGGACCTTAAAAAAATCAAAGTAGAATTTCAGCATTAAAAATGAATAAGGTAAATTGCCCGTTGTTAGACTGCATGCAAAAGAAGGATAAACCGAAATAAATTTCACAAATTCAATGAACACTACCCAAAAAATAAAAATTTAGCATGAACGTTAAAACCATGAATACTCATCACCCAATTTGTAAGAAAAAAAAAAATTCGACTGTGTTCTTCCAATATTGAAAAGAGAAATATTAACGGTTCGAGAGCTACTTGGTACTGTAGGGGTCTTTTTGTTCCAGCAGCTAGACGAATGGGCTTGGGCTGCTGTAAAGGATGAGCAGATGTGTGAAATTGCCCCTTTGTGTCTAAGTTCGAAAATTAAGCCCCAAGGATGCTTCGAATGGGTAGTAAGGCCTTAGGAGACACCTTGGTTACCTTCACCAATGAGAATAACAACAAATTACAGATAATTTCTTGGTGCTTACAAATAGAATCTTAGCTTGGCATGAGAAGCTTGTGGCATGGGAGCAAAGTTGCCATGAGTTTAGTACTAAAGAGAAAACTAAGTGTTCCTGGGGAAATATGGGTATTAAGAGAACGGATTTTGAAGAGAGGTTTGGTTGAAATTGAGGAAAAGAAGGAAAAGGGTGGCTTGAGTGCTATTTCCGGCCGCTTGACGGTGACTCTGTCAAATGTCAGAATAGCATAGCAAGAGGGGAAAACTGAGGAAGGAGATGAACTAAGCACGAAAATTGCTGGCTTTGAAAGTAAGAGAGGAAGCTTGCTCTCTGGTTGTGGATGATTTTCGTTGGGTAGAAGAGGCCCTATTTATAGCCACTAGAAGCCATCTGTTTCCCAGAAACCCTACTAACTTCCATCCTATTTTGCCAAGTTTTTGCTTCCCTTTCTCTTCTCATCCTTTCAATCATCTTCTTTTGGTAATGTCCACTCTGCTCCTTTGCATAAAATCAGGGATTTTGGGAGCTCAAGGCCCCTTTCCCGCGACTACCTTTGTGAAGCATTCATATTTCCATCCCTCTCCTTTTTCTTCTTTTCTCCTCTTTCCAAGGCCAGATCTGATGAAGAAAAGAAATGGCTATGTATGCTGGTTTGAAAAGTGGCATCCTTCCTTGCGCGCCAATATCCCTTGGTCCCTTGAAGGTTTTTGCTTGGAACTTGTTCCTTCCATGGCTGAAGCTCTACAGCTGCTCTGTGCACGTGGTCCTCCAAGTTCCTTGCGCAGCTTTGTCCTCCAGCCAAGTGCTGGAGTTTTTGATATTTCTTATCCTAATTGTATGGGCCTTTCATGACAATAATTAAATAAATGGGCTACCCTTAAGTGTTGGGCCATCTTGATTGAGGCAATGGGCCATTCTTGGTTGGAGTAATGGGCTATTTTCTGGTTGGGCTATTTTGGTTGGGATATTTTCTCTCTTGTACTTGCCCATGTTTTTGGGCCTAATGGGCTATTTTCTGGTTGGGCTATTTTGGTTGGGATATTTTCTCTCTTGTACTTGCCCATGTTTTTGGGCCTAAGAAATGGACCTGAATTCCGAGGCTCCCAAGTGACCCGGAACTTCCATTTCTCGGTCCATCAATGGGTCTCATGACAACTTATTACCATTCATACCACGACCCACTCAAGCAAGCTCCGGGCATCTTGCGTGGCTTGGGCTCACTTAAGCTTGTAGCATGGCGTGTTGCTTATTTGCTTGGCGTGGTATGTGTGCAAGCGCATATGACGAACTTTCGCGTGCCCAAATTGGGTTTCTTCTCGGTAAGGTATTGCATTGGGCCGAGAATTTATTTGGGCCGAACTGTGGGCCTCAACAGGTACAAACTATTTTATTCGACGGGAGCTAAATATTTAATGCAGAAATCAGATATTTTATTTGGGAGATCCAAGTGCATATATTGTTATGGTGGACAACATTTTTAAATTTACTTTTTAACAATATAATATTATAGGGATTTTAAATATTTTTAAAATCTTGGGGGCCATGGCCCTCCTTGCTTTCCTCCAGGCTATATGAGACCACATGCATGAAGAGGAAGTGCATGTTCACCCAAGTTCCAACCCTGCAGTACTGATCTCCCGGAAGGCAAATCTGTGTATGGTTAGGTTCAGTGTGCCGGAGACAAGTCCTTCACGTGTGCCTCTTTGCGGGGATATTGCCTTGCCAAACACAAACGAAACATATGCTCGGTTGGAATCAAGCACTTCACTTTTTAAAATTATTAAGGGTTTTGAAGAGGTCAACTGTACCGAGGATTAATAATTTTTGCATACAACGGATGTATATATCGCTATATACAGTAATTCTTTTCACCGATGTATCTCTATATACGACGTTTCTTTTACAATAGTCTTTCATATTTGATATTGCTATATACAATAATTCTTTTCAACGATGTATTTTTATATACGACGTTTCTTTGACAATAGTCTTTCACATTTGATCACCTGACTAGTTATCGTGAGAGGGCGAAATTCTTGTGTTCTAGAGAGTATTACGCTTGTGAGCTCTTTTGCCTGATATTTTATATAGAATATGGTTCTCATTCACTAGTAGGTGAAATGTTATGAGGACTTGAGGGCTCCGTGACCTTCATGTGCAATTGTCAATAGGGTACCTTTCATTTTCTTCCTGTCTTCAATTAAGCATTAGAGGCAGTGGCATCTGAAATTGTTGACCTAAAGCCGACCAGCCAATAACCTTTGTATGGTCAACATTGATTCAGACACAGGTACATTGGTGGCGATGAGAATCGGACCTACTAGAACTTGAAGGTCTTCTGTCAGCTGGTTCTCAGAAAATACATAGGATTTTTAGACATTGCACAGTCCACCAAAAAACAGAAATATAAATTGCTTCCAAAAGTTGCAATTATGACATACATCCGCATTAGAGGATGGAAGCTTTGCAATAATTTTTTTTTTTAAATTGGTATCAGAGCTTGTTATCGTCATTTTTTAACTCTTAAACCCCAAAACGGCACTTGTGTAATACTATAGGTACAAAATCAGAACCAAATAGCAAGGGGTTTGTAACGCAAGTAATTAGTTACCCATGCACTTGAAGCCAATTGTGTTCGAATCTCCCCTCCCTTATTATCAATTGGGATCATAATCATTAAGCTTACGAACAATTATAGCCTCATAATTCAGTGGGTGTGGGAAGTAATTTCGACATTAGGTATTTAGGGCTCGTGGAGTTTCTTTAGAGACCTAATTAAATATTGGACAAAAGGTGCTGAATAAGAGGAGCATGTGCTAGAATGTCTTCTATTGTTAAGTTATTGTAACCCTAACGATCGGACAATGCATTATTCTATTAGTTTTCTTGGTTTAAGTCTTTGTCTCTCTTCCCATTATCCCAATTATTATTGTAAGGAGAAATCAGTTTAAGAGATGTCCATGCACATGCGTCATATGCAATGTACTAAAAGTGTTTTAGGCTCTCTTTGATTTGGTCCAACATCAACCATACACCATTCCATAATTAGACTTCAAACTGAAGCTATATTCCCGATCATTCTGATACAACAATCTTTTAAAGGATATAAGTGGGCATTAATTATGTGAAGGAGCTTGAAATATATTAGATTTTCTAATGATTATATTATGTTAATTAGGATAATAATTAACGGCTTAATAATAGAGCTGCTAATTAAGAACTAGATAATTTAAGTATCAATTTTCTTTCTTGGGGGAGTCATCCTATGGTCTTATTGATGTAGAATCTCTGGATTGTGTTTGTTTTTTTCAGTTGTAATTTTTTATTGATCTCATATCACTGAGGATTCTTGATTTTGGAGAGATATATATATCGTTGTCTGCAGTTTGTAGGACCGTTGATGATTATATTTGCTTATAAATCTTGACTCAACATGTGCAGAAGTATAGATTCGTTAGAACATTGACCCAAAAAAAAAAAAAGTTTCATTAGAACAAGGTTATGTTCACCCCCAAATTGACATAGAGATGAAATATACTTGTTATAATTTTCACTTCTTTTTCTTCACCTTTCAATCAATAATGCTAAACTCCCCAAATTTATTCTTTAAACTTATTCACCAAATGATGTATCAGTATTTTACTTATTGTTAGAAATACATGAGCCTAAGAATAGTACCTGAGATTTGAATCAATAAACACATCTACATTATTTGGTATGAAGAATGAATTCGTGGTGACCTTGACCCTAGCATTAGTCCCAAGATAATTCACCAATAACTTTTCTTTCTAAATTTTCCAGGTAATTAATTATGTTAGAAAATTACATTGTCACCCTCAGATAAGATGGTTTTTTTAACAGTTTTTATCACCAATTAATAGTCGATGAACTTTTCACAATTCTTCATTTGAGTCATCAAACTTACAAATTAATAATGCGGTCCTTAATTTTTTAGTCCACACATCAGTTTAGTCCCTCTTATCACATTCCATCAAAATTTTCGTTAAAACTGGCCACCTAACCAACTTTGAAGGGGTTCTTTTGTCAAAATACAACCTATCCACCCATGACACAAAGTAAATCTCACGTATGTTGCTCAACAAAGCAATATGCTCTCCTTGATGTGGACCCCAATGTGAAACCCTAGTTAGAGAGAATATAACTCATTGAGCAAAAAATGTCAAATTTAGGACTAAAATGAGCTATATTTAGATGATAATATTCCTTTAAAGTTCGTCACACCATGACATGTGACCAATTTTATTCAAAATTTTGTTGAAATGCGACAATTTGGACCAAATATATGTGTAGACCAAAAAATGAAGGACCACATTTTATTGATTTGAGAGTTTGAGAACTAAAATGAGGGCTTTTAAAAAGGGGGAAAAGTCACTTTTATTCAAAATTTTGTCATTGTAGTTTGAATTTTAAGCAATTCAAAGACAATCCTCAATTTCTATTAAATTATTCTAATTTATGTTCACATTGAGGGGCAATCCCCCCTCTCTCATCAAACTCCAACCCTAATCCATGTATTGCCCAAAACCTCTCCTCATGAACCCAAATTCGCAAAAACAAAATCTCGAGATTAAGACTAAAAAAAGTCACAAGATTGGACATAAGGGACTTTGAGAGTTGAGAGTTGAAGAAACCTACAGGAGGGGCTGTTGGGGTGGTTGTGGGAGAGGTTGGGGAGGGGCTGCAAGATTGGACCAAAATACCCCTATATGTGAAAATAAATTAGAGTAATTTGATATAAATTGGGGATTAATTATATTTAGATTGCTTGGAATTCAAACTACAGGAACAAAACTGATCAAATTGATGAAACTACATGGACCTTAGTGATAAAAATAATAAACTACAGGAACCAAAGATGATTTTTTGTCCTTAAAAAGTTCAATGACCAGTTGTGAAATTTTTTTAATTTATTTTTATAATTTCGATTTTAGATTAGAGTTTGATTATGTAGTAGTCATTCTTTGTTAGATACATTATTTTGGATTACAAAGTTGTTTAATATTTTATATATGTACCTACGTGTATAGTCATAATAATGCACTTAACCAAAAGGACCAAAATCAAAATCCAATTAATCTAACATGAGCTTAGTAAAAAAAGAAAAAATAGTCTTATCAAAGAATGGAAATTTTAAATGAATAATCAAAGTGATCTTCTTCGTGGAACATGAATTCAAAGTCCTTCTAATCTATGCAGGAGAATAGAACCAAGGTGTGCAAGACGACATTTGGGAACAATATAAAAGCACATCGGGTCACAAATGACTGCCAAACTTAAAACAAATTGATTAGCTTAGCAAATTTCAGCCAGACAGGTTGTTTACAGTTAGCTAGCTAGGACCCTCTTTGAGACTTTGTTTGGGGTTCAGCAGAAGCACCCATTGAACTATTTTATCGTGACTCTGGTTCCCAGTACGATTATCTTTTGGTTCCCAACACATAACGTGCAAAAATTTTATGGCAACAACAATGATGGAATGTACAAAGTGTCGTACATCCTTTTCACTAGTCCTCTTGTTTGCCCTATGTCTTGAATAAACCATCAACTTGGGAGGTGTGGCTCCTATCACATGCATGTAATCCATATAAATGGTGCTCAAACTAATAACTTTTTTCGTTTTGTATTTATAAAGTTTAAGGCACTTAATTGTTAAATGCTTTGGTTATATCCAAAATATGGATAAAGCAACGAACTGAATTATGTAGCCAAGCCCACTTGGGTTTTGTCGAGCTATGTCCACTAGAATATGTGGTGGAGTCAGGAATTTTTAAAGGGTTTCAAACTGTTGAAGATTGGCTCACCATAGGATGCGAGAGGAAGAAGAAACTAGCGACTGTAGCAAGGTGCTGCAGCGGAGGAGAAAAGTCGCAAGAAAGGAGCAGCAGCGTGCAGGCGACCGGTCGGTTTTGGCAGAGAGTAGCAAAGTCGTGAATTTCTCCAATCAATTGGTCATTACCAGTCGGTCGCGTGAATAGTGTGTTAAAAATATGCCCTTAAAGTCAACTAATTATGTAATAGTTAGAGTTAAAGATATCTTTGATAAAAGACATATTATGTTATTAATGGATAAGAAAGGTTGTTTTATACATTAAATCATCCTATATTATCTTTCAATATGTAGAACAACCATAGTCCAAGGAATACACAAGTGGATATGAGAGCTATGTAATGAGATTGCATACATGGAGACTTCTCATCATCCCTAAATCCTGAATATGTTCCTGGTCATAGGAATATTGATTGGGCGTCAATATTCCGCAAAGACCAGCACACACAATATCGTCTCTATATGTAGGGAATGGTAATGTCTCAAGTCATTAAGTGTGGAGACACATCAATATGTGTGTAGGTGCTTGTAGAAGAACAAGTACACTGAATGCGATCCAACACATGAGTTACAGCATGGAAGTTTTTACTCACATGTCAAGCTGGAACTCATAAATTGCAATGGGGCAAACTAATTCTTAGACCTGAGGCATCATAAATGTTTTGTGGCTATGTTGTTAATCTTTGAGGGCACTATACGGTTATGCTGAATTAGGCATAGCTTAAAAGTGCTCATCAGGATTCTCAATAGTCACGGAAGCAAATGAATGTACAACAAGGAATCTCTACTCTCACTAAAGGAGAGAGAATACTCCAAGATATGATTGGTCAAATCTCTGCACAGAGTAGTGGATAAGACTTGAAAGAAGAAGTCTTCAAATCTTATCAATATAATCATATAAAAGGAATTATTCACATTAGGATATTGACAATCGGATTCCATGATCTAATAATGTGAATAAGGAGTATTGACATAAGAGAAAGATTCAAATTGCACGGTCATTCCAATTTGAATAGGTTCTTTCACAATGTCTTATTTAGCTCGGATAACCGTGACTTGCTGCTAGTTGACAACCATGGTTTGTGGATGTCCTAAAAGGTTTCAATTAACCTTTATTAATATGAAGAATTAAATTATGAAATTTAATTCGTATATCATCTCTGAGGAGTTGAGTCAACCCACTACCTTGCTAAAGGAAACCTACGGATCTGCACACCCAAAGAATGTGATTAGAGGTACAAATGAGGAGAAATGAAATGAGGAGACACAAGTCAATGGTTGATAATCAAATGTCAAAGTCAACGATCAAAAGTCAACATGTTGACCGAAGCAATTGACCAAAGTCAAATAGTTCGACTGGGTCAATTAAGTAAGACTATAATTATAATTAAAAGATTAATTATGGAATTAATATTGACATATAGAAATATTGGATTGGGCCTTTAATATGATTTAAAAGGAAAGGGACAAAATCAATAGAAAGAAAAGATCTTTCCAACAAAGGTGTTCATTCTTGAGAAATCAAGAAAAGGTCATCAAGGGTAAAGATCTATTCCCTTTTTTCCTTTTCTATTTGTGTTCAAAGAGACTAGGCCTACTTGGTTTAAAATGAAAAAGGTTTAGCTCAACTAATATAAACAAAATGAATCCGCCATTTAGAATGTTTTTGTTGTATAGGTTGTGGCTAAAGTTCATTTCCTAAGCATTAGATGCATGTTTCCTTCATAGTGTTGAACGTGTTTTGGCATTTTTGGCGTGCTAACTTGGTTTGCCTATTATTTTTGGGTTTTCTAGCTTAATTTAATAAGGTTTTATAGTTTTGTATTCCTAGTTAGCTTGTAGCAAAAGTCCTATACATTATAAATAAGACTTTTAGGGGCTAGGTTAATGACAAGAGAATTCAAGGGTCTTTTCAAGGGCATCAAGGGTTTGAGCAAAGGGTGAGAGAAAAGAGAGCTAGGGTTTGTGAGAGCTAAGGGGGTTCAAGTTGTAACCAAAGTTGTTCTTACATACTAGTGAATTTCTCGAGTGGATCACTAAGAGGATGTAGGCACGAGGCCGAACCTCTATAAATCTTTGTGTTCTTGTGTGTTTGTTTTCTTTCTTCGGTGTACGTGTGTTTTATTCTCAAAGGAGTTTGTGTGTGTGTCGTCACATAGTCCATCAACGACAAGGTCTTGGAGTGTTTCCGCACAACACCCAAACCTTGATGTTTCAAACAACTCCCCATGCAACCTAGAGCAAGTAAGCTTCTTGTATAACTTTCGTATAACAATGGTATTTAATTACATACAGCGGAATAAATATTATAAATAAAAAACCTTAACACACTTTTTTTCTCTAGTCATCAATCTCCCTTTTCTTTCCCAGCCGTTTCATCTTTCCTCTCCTTCTCCTCTTCATCTTCTTCTCCCCTCTAATCTCCTTCTCTATCTTGATTTGGAGATCTCATCACCTCGCAACAGCATCTCACTGCATCACCGTTTGTTCGGTCAACACATGGTGGTCACCAGTATAAGGGCAGATTCGAACCTCTCCAAACGATTTTCCGATGAGTGGAGGTGCAGTGCACCTCCTTACGCCTCTAAGCTAACGAGTAAAAAGTCTATTCCGTGTATCCACAAAAAAACTATACCATCCTACATAAGAGAGGTTATACCAACCCTAATATATTGGTTCATATGTTTGGCTCTGACTACAAGTTGTTCCAAGAGAGGGTCACATAAGTTTTCCTTGTCATCTAAATCCTCAACATTTCATCCAATTCTTTGTTAAATCATTAAAAATAAAAATATGAAAAAAATTGAAGAAAAAGAGAAAATGAAAAAAGAAAACCCTATCCCCATCCACCCCATCCACAAACCTAGGCCTATATGTGCCTCCCCTTTCCTTTGTTTTCTTCCCCCATAACCTGACCACTACTTTCCCCACCTGCCTCCCCTTTCCGTTGTCGCTGCCTCCCCTTTGTTTATTAAAATGATTTTTTTCATTTTATATTTCATATTATTTTATTTTATATTATTTAATTATTTTTAGCATATGAAATGCCCAATTTGTCCTCATATTTAATGGCAAATTGGATGAATGGCATGTTTACTAATCAGGAATTGGAATTCTCATCAGGAATTGAATTCCGCCTATAGAGAATTCCTGCGTTTACTTCACATAAGGAATTGAAAAAGTAAGCGGGGCCCACACAAAATTAGGAATTGAATTCCTGATTTTGGAGGAATTCAATTACTGAATGGGAGGTGGTATTTTAATTCCTGGAGAATTCACCCATTAGGAATTCATCTTTTTTACCCATTATATCCTCACACAATTTTCAAAATTCCAAATACGCCATCTACTTTAACCAAAAAATGAGGACATTTTAGTAATTAGTACCACTTATACCCCAATTCCTTATGGTTTAGTAAACAACTTCAATAGGAATTCGGAATCTAACTCCCCTCAATCCATATGGTTTAGTAAACAACTTCATTAGGAATCCGGAATCTAATTCTCCTCAATCCAACTCCTCCTCAATTCAATTCATCCTCAATTCAATTCCCCCTAATTCAATTCCGGATTAGTAAACATGCCAGAAATGTTGACGATTTAAACAGCATGGGGGACATTAACGAAATTTTTTTTCATATCCTTAATTTTCTTTATTAAAAAAATAGGATAAGAGTTTAATTGAAAGTTAGGTAACCAGTCAAACCGAATCAAACTGTACCACTCAACGATGGATTAAATGGTCATAGTTTGGAGGTAAAATTGATCCAAACCAGACCACACCACTCCTCATTGTTCTTAGCACGTGGCAGTGAAAATTACAATACAATAAAAGATGACATGTGTTTAAAATTGGTGATTAAATTTGCATACATATCATCTTTAATTAAAATGTACCATCAGTACTATCACATCACATACAACGAGGATAACACTATTTTGGTATCTCCAACCAATAATGCAATGACACGTGAAAAATTTATCCCACGTATCATTGCGCTCGTTGTATGAAAGTCTCTTTCCATGAATAGTCGCACATATACTCTCTTGCTAGCAAAGCATTGGCCGTGACACCTTTGCAAATTGAAAGCCTCTTGGTCAGGGGCGGATCTACAGAGGAGCAAGGGTGGTCAATTGACCCCTGCAACCTCTGAAATCCTCCATTAAAGCACCCAAAGTTGACCCCTGCAAAGTGTTCGATGAAATGCCCCAAAGGGGCAAGCCCTTGCAGCTGAAGGAGATGACAGCGCAGGCTGCCCTTGCGCGCAGCGCGCGATTTCTTTTTTTTTTAGTTCCCTCGACGTCAAAACGACGTCGTTGCACTTATGTTTTTTTTTTTTTATAACCTGGCCAAAACGACGTCGTTTTGGCACAGGTTTAAAAAAAAAAATAATAATAATTCTGAAGACAGCAGCTTCTGTTTTTGCCCGATCCTTCCTCTTCCCCAAACAAGTTTTTAACTCATTTCTCTCAACTTCTCAAGTCTGAACCCTAAATCCCCAAACCAAGTTCCATCCAACCTTCACTTCC
>NW_018921827.1:115379-146110 GCF_002207925.1 Prunus avium
GGTCCACTTCGCAACCGAATGGGTTGAGTGATAGTTTGTTTGTTTATATTGAGAAAGATGTATTTGCTTGTATTGATAATGAAACTATAATGCTACGTTTTCAGAATATGAAAACTCGTCGTGGACAATTGTAATGTGGTTTTTTATATTAATTATGAATGATAATATTATCGTTTCATTTTTATGGGTATATTTTGTATAAATTTTTTTTTACCTTTAAATGTTGACCCCCGGAACGAAATTTCCTGGATCCGCCACTGCTCTTGGTTATTTTATAATTACAGCTAGTATATATGTTCACATATCCATTTGCGTACCGTCATGCCATCATACGGATCAATGCATGCACAAGCAATTATATTCATACATGTACTAACACAAATAGGTACATAATTCTAGCCAGCAGCCATAATTATGTATGTAACATGCACCATGATTCACTAGTACTCATGCATACATGCATGATGAATGGCATGAATAATGATCATATATGTTGCAAAACATATTCCCATGTTTCATGATACAGCCATATATCCCAGCCCCCTCTTTAAAATAAGATCCCAACAATCAGCAAGAAATTAGGCAAGCACGACCATAATCAAGGAAATCACATGACCTGTCCCAAGTCACAAGATCAAACGGTGAAGATCCGATCCCACCAAATCACCAAGCACCAACAGCCTTAGGATCTGTCCCATATCCACCTTATGGTGCCGGCCTTTATTAGTGTTTGTAGGGAGCACACAGCCCCCACTTCTGCCTCTCATGTGACCGACCAACTAAGCCCTAGTTGACCTGTCATTGCTCCCACCATGTCCTCTCTAAACTTCTCCATCCTAATATAAGAACTTGCTTTTAGTCCCTTAAAACTGTACACACAAAAAACCCCAATCTCCCACCAATCAACAGTTGATCAAGAAAAAAGCAAAGCAACACAAACAAAATTGCTCAAAACTATCAAAACCCAAAAACCCAAATGGCCAAAGAAGGTTTAGGGCTTGAAATCACAGAGCTGAGGCTGGGGCTATCCAGTGGTCCAAGATTGGTGGACAAAAACGAGAAGAAAAGGGTTTTTTCAGAGATTGCTGGCGGAGATGGACATAATAATAGTACATCCGGTGATGACGACCGGAAAAGCGAAACGAAGAACCAAGTTGTGGGATGGCCTCCAGTGTGTTCTTATCGGAGGAAGATTAATAGCTTAAATGAGACGTCCAAAATGTACGTCAAAGTTAGCATGGATGGAGCTCCTTTTCTTCGTAAAATTGACTTGAGCATGCACAACCAGTATGCAGATCTTGCTGTGGCATTGGAGAAGCTATTTGGTTGTTTTGGCATCGGTGAGTAGTAATATTCTGCACAATTGAATTTAAATTGGTCTTTACTGTTTAAAGTTTTAAATGTTAAGCTCTTATAGCATGAAACTAAACTTATACATATAGAAATTTTACGGAAAACATTAAGATATTTATATGAAGAAGATCAAAACACTCAGAAGTAACCCTATTTTATTTTTTTTATACCACACTTTTGTATATATATTCAGATATGTCAAATGAGTTGTGCTCTGAAAAAATAAATGTGGTAAAAGAAGCTGATTTCTTCAATTTTAAGAAGAAAAAAATATGGACAATACTTCCCTCCTTTCCTTCCATTGTGGCTCAATCACAAAGTGACATGTGTCCTCTATGTTTTAATTATCAAAAAAGGTTTTTTTTTCAGTTTGATTTTTCTCAACTTTTTTAAAAAAATAATAATTTTCCTTCCTCAGTCAAAATTAAGTCTTTGTCGCCCTTTGTTTTTTTATTTTGGTAAAAAGCTAAGGTTTCAGTAAAAATTATATATAAAAAAAACCGTTTTGACAATCTAAAAAATAGGACACATGTCACTTTGTGGTTGAGCCACAATAGAAGGTAAGGAGGAGTTCCTCCTTAAGTATTGTCCAAAAATTATTATATGAACACATAAAGCATCACAAAATTCAAAAAGAAGAACAACTAAAGAAAATGGTATTGAAATTTTGTGTACACGTTGACAGGCGAGGTGTTGAAGGATGCAGAGAACTGCGAATTTGCTCCTATTTATGAGGACAAAGATGGAGACTGGATGCTAGTGGGTGACGTCCCTTGGGAGTAAGTGTTTCAAACCAAGCTTCTTTACTACTTTTGATCCCAACTTGTGTGCACTAAAATTCAAGTTAGACATATGGAAATGAATTCTTTATTTGTTTTGACATTGCCCAGATGCAAAAGTTCAGATACAACCTTAGAGAAGAGAAAAATCTCCGTAACCCAATTGATACGAGTCAATTGATGACCTAATTCAGTAAAGTCTCCGTGTTGACTAAGCGAAAGACTCTTAAAAAATTTATAAAAAGAGAGACTAAACACCTTTCTTGTTAAATTTATGGGCTTAGCTAAGTTGGTTAGAGCGGATGTGCTTCTCACTCTGCACCCGAGTTCGAATCTCCCTCCTTATAATTTAGATTATATTAAAATAGATTACCGCTTGTATAAAATTAGGGGTTCTAGAAATGCATGCATCTGAATTTGCGTATAAATTTCATCTGAATAACGAGATCTTTACTAATTGTATGACAAATCATTAATCAATTCTTAGAGGGTCAAAATTGGTTTGCTAATTAGTCGTAAAGTGTAAAGGGTTAACACAAGTCCACAAAACCGGCACTAATTAGGCATGCATTCTATTAATAAGAGACATAGAATTATATTAGTGTCCTTCCATAGTTGCTCACATTAGTCGGACCCATAGTCGTACTACCGACACAAGCATTTCATATAATGATGTCGGAGACAATAATACCAAAATGTCCTTTGACACCATACGGCATAGTCATGGCAGTGCATTATTTTGAGGAGTGAAAATAAAAGGTGCTTTTATTTTACCACATTTCCAAAGTCAAAAATTGTACCACATACCAATTGGAGAAAAGAAAAAGGAAAAAAAAAACATATGAAGCATATGTAGTTTATATCTAATTATATGATATGATTGTGTTCTATTTTATAAAGCATCTGCTTCAACAACAAAAAATGTCGTAAAAATGTTGATTGTTACTTAAATATATATTTTTTTTAAATTGATTTAGATCTCAATAGTTTCCTTAACTTTTAATACCTTTTACAAAATTAAGGCTCTTGATACGCAGAACTCACATCATGAGAGTCTATAACATCATTCATTTTGTTTGTAGCATCATGAATAATATATATACATATGTATTTACCTGCAGCCTTGGATCTCCCACCCATAACTAATCGATTTTGAATTAGAGGATCTTATTTGAATTATATCAAATTGGTATAAACCAAAACAAAAAATTGAAGTAAATAATCCAATAAATTATATTTGTCATTTGCAGGATGTTTATTGAGTCATGCAAGAGGCTGAGGATCATGAAGAGAACGGATGCCAAGGGATTTGGACTGGAGCCCAAGGGCTTCCTCAAGGCAACTATGAAAGATGACCCTAAATAATCTCTTCTCAGAAGAAGTCGAAAATGGAGATCGATTTGGCTGCATTTGATTTCCTCATGTCATGATGATATGTATGCTTTTTTTATTTTTTCCTTTCTTCATATAATCAGTAGTTAATTGCTGGCTTTAAGCAGAAAGCTCTTGTTTTAATTACAAACGTGAAACTTTGATGTTAAGATTGGTATAATGCACTAGAAATTAAGGGGAGATCATTTTCCTCCACCTTCATCATTTCCTTCGAATTCATATATGTATGTGTTTAAAACGACAATTCATTCCACTGTATTTTTTTTAATAGTTTCTTGGTGCTTCAGTTTAATGATGAATTCTGGTTCTCGCTCAAATATATGACCATTTCGTTTTATGATAATGCTAAGCACATAAACTTTTCTCCATTCCTTCCTTTCAAGAATCCATATACAACCTAGGATACTAACCTGAGATACAACTATTCTGATCAATTGTAGTATAATCTTCCTCACTATTCATACATAAACCAGTGTGGCTGCTTGTAAGGGGACCTTGCTATATATATACGTAATTAACCGTCCAAGCTTAACAACATAGGAATCCACAACATATATAGGACATAGAATCCACCTCCTACGTAGTAACGAGCCCACAATTACCTTTCTTATTAATATATCACGAGTTTACCTATGAACAGCACATAATAGGCTGATATACTAATGAATTGAGTCTAAAACCAAACATATCCCTTCTTTATTGTTGATCATTTAATTACTTTCATTAGTAATTAAACATAACCAGGGGGTGGCGATGAGTCATATTGTGTCGGGTTCGAGTCGTTTTAGATTAGGTCCAAAATAGGTAACCTGTTTAACAAATTATTGAACATGTCACATGTTTAACAGGTAATTTGTTTATACAAAACCTAATCAAAAACCTTTTTTTAGTACAATCGATAGTCTAAACTACAAGAGAAGGGGTTTCTCACACACACTACCACTATGGTGTTGTGGGGGTTCGAACATGAAATTACTAGTCTACAAGTCAAGGCTATTTTTCACTGGACTAGACCTCGTTGGCTATTCAAAAAAAAATTAAGTTAAAAAGTTGTGTAGAATTTTCATTTGGGTGGGTTTAAATCCACTACCTTAGTAGGGTTCACGGTGGAATAGAATAGAACATATCAATATATGTATGTCACATATTTATTATTAATAATAATAATTTAAAATCAAACAATAAACGGGTTAAGTAGGTCATTTTGTGGGTTGGCGGGTTGATAGAAAACCCAATTGTTTATTAAATATGTCATGATGGGTTTATCAGAATTTAAACTGAATTTAACCCGAATTTGACCCATAATTTTAATCGTGCAGATTGATCACCTAAGTTTCTGTGTAGATTTCGAGTCGTTCAACGGGTCATGTTGGAAATTGTCACCCCTATTAATGACCATATACCGCAGATTTTGACTACATTGTCTGTTAATCACAGCTGTGATGAGACTTGTGAAATTAAAAAGAGGTGGACCAAAGTGTCTGCTACGGTAGGGTTATTCGTTTGAAAAGGAAGGCAAGGGAACAAGAAAAATGATGTAACTGCGCATTGCTGTTATATTATTCATGTGAAATTAAGGCTAAAGTTAATCACTCTTTACATGGTTTAGAGTGGCTCGTGGTTTTTGTAAAGGGCATTAAAGTAAATACATTATCCCTGAAAGAGAGACTTTTTCAGCCTAATCTTACAGCATTTTCACCCATTTGGCATGGCAAAAGGCAAGAGGATGCAAGGGCTGTTACTATTCATGTGAATAGTGCTTGTCCTTGCAATTTTTTTGTTGGTTTTCCACCCATTGCCATGGCAACCCAAGGATAACCACTATTCACATAAGATATGATGAGAAGAATTTGTATAGAATTTTGGTGTGAGAAGTGAATAATATGGCTAGGTATTTATTTATTTTTAAAAAATTCTAAATTTTTTTGTGTTTTTTCCTTCTTGTTTTCAATATTTTTGTTATTTAAATTGACTGATGACATCAGCATTAGGTCTGCTTGCCCAGGCAAGTCTTGCCTTTGAGTTTGCCTAGGTTAGTGGTGCCAGCTCTTGCCCTAACAAGACTTGGGCGGTGGAAACACAAATGGGGTCTAGGGGGCCGCTTGCCTGGGTTGGTGCCTCCCGTTGGAAGTGCTTTTAGAGGCTGAATAGAACTTGATCAACTTATCAAAGAAAATGAGGGTCTTGCCAAAAAAAAAAAGAAAAAAGAAAATGAGGGTTCAAATAGAAGCACCTTTGTACTTAATCAAACAATGTGCTTAAGTTCACATGCATGGGTTAAGCAAGTTGGCCAATAGGTTAAAATCTATATTAAAGAGTGAAACATAATGAAAGAAGCCCTATTTTTCCTTGATAAAATAATAAAAATTATATAAAAATACTTATAATTAGAAGTATTTAAGCTAGTTATGAACCAATTAACATTTGGTTTAGTTAGAGCATCTCCAAGGGAAGAGGCAAAAGAGAAGGTAAACCTCATTTGCCTTGCTACATCAGCATTTTCATGCTCCAAGGGAAGGGGCAAATGGGTATGCAAAATATACTTACTCTCTCCAACAAGGCAGTATTGCTTACTTCAAAGTGAAGAGATATATTGGGCCCCACTTACTTTTTATCATAAAATATTATCTCCACTCTCTTGCCTACTTTTTATAAAATATAATAATAAATGTAAGAGATAAAAATATAGACTTGCATTGTCTAGTCCCTTGGAGTTACTAACTCTTTCATGAGGCAATTGGTATGCAACATGCCACCTAGGTTGTTACAATACAATTTTGCCTATTTCATTTGCCTCTTTCCTTAGAGATGCTTTTAGTGGTAGTTTTTTTCCTTAGTTGGAGAAATCTGAAGTTCGACTCACATTAATGCGCTATATCACCAGGAATTTGAATTTAATACCATACTTTAACGAAATCAACAAACTTATCAGCTAAATCTAGGAGACATGCTAAACATCAAATTTTCTCATCTCTTGACTTTAAACTACAAAGAAAATTAACAAGTGGAAATCTTCTAGAGAAAAACGTCATGTTCTCATATTCTTTGTGCATACATATACATTAATTGTGTGCTTCTTAGGCACATGATTAGTGCAATGCATAATTCCAGGTACAGAATCTTTTTGGTCTCATCTGCATTCACACATGTCCCGATAGTTTTGGTGCATATTTAGCATTTACTATTTATCATATAAATCCAACATTTAAAATAATGCAGCCGGATATTATCATTCTAATCCATAGATATTATCAATGAGATCCATTACATTGTTTTGGGTCAAGTTGCCCCTATCTTAATTTCTCTTCACTCGAAAATTTTAATCAACCGCCCATGATCCTAAGCAAATTGTGCAGATATGCATGAATTTTTCTGTGACTTCCAACTCTACAAATCTGCCTTCCCCGAATTTAGCCTCGGATAACTCAAAACAAAGAGTATGATTTGGTACGTTGCATGAGGTCCAATATTTATGGTATGTTTACTTATCAGTAATGGGTATCAGAATCATTCATATTTCTTCTTTCTCATGTGGTTGCTAACACATGGGTATTAATATGGAATAATTCTAATTCTTTACTTCTCCTGCGTTTACTTACACATACGGAATAAAAAAAATTATGAGAGTTCCATGGTAAAATCTATAATCAAATGCCCTCAAAATTATGAGAGTAGTTGATCCGATTCCAATTCCTTATTCCTAAATTCTTAATTTGTAAACTAATATCAACTCTAAATTCTGTTCACCTCGTTTCAGTTCTTCTCACTGAGTTAGATTCCTTGAAGAACGTCGTATTTGGGGTATCTTCTCGACCATCATATTGTAAATATCATCATTTTACAGGGGCTAAATTGTCATCTAATGGGGATGAAAGAATTTTGAACCCACCCAACTTTGGATTCTTGTGAATGATAGGAAATTACCAATTCCTTGCAGAAGAATCTGTCTTATCAAAACTAAGAAAGTTCTAGTATTGGGTGAAACATATGAGATTGTTTTTTATTTTGTTTTTTTGGCCAAATTAGAAAGGGGGAGGGGGGAAAACTCATACACACGGGTACCATCAGGGCTTAAACCCGAATCCACTTAGGAGCTAGCACACTAAAAGTATGGGCAATTCAACTAATTAACACCCCATTGATGGTGAAACATATGAGATTAGTGGCCTTTTTCTTTGTCAGCTTCCAAATGTATTTTATCTACACTAGTCTTTCCATTCACAGAAGGGTGTGTCAACATACTTTTTTATTATTTATTATAGAGTTATTTATACTAATACCCCTTGAGGTTTTTTGTGTTTTCACAAAATCCCTTGAAATTTTAAAAATTACACGAACTCCTCTGAAATTATTTTCACAAAACCCTTTTTCATTAATATCTATATATATATAATAGATAATACCTAATTTTCATGATGACAAGGCATATATGTACATATACCAATTGATGTATGCCCTACCACATACGTGTTTGCCCCTTTGGCTAACCATATAAAGAAGCTATCTAGCTGTTTCAAAGAACCTCCATGTGAATGAGATATTGATATCGCGCTTTGATATCATGGAGAGCATGAAAAGATAAAAATATTCATAATAAGAAATAGGGGTCCACCAAGTGGTATATCTTGCTACATCTGCTGTCTACCTTCTACTTGGGGACATGAACTTTCGACTTTGCTGGCTCCATTTCAACAAAGACAATTCAATACAGGTGGGTTTCTTTGGAAAATCAAATTGGATAGACAAGTTGAGATGCCCCACTATAACGAGAGAACTTCTTTAGGCATGCACTTTCTTTCTTTTTTTTTTAATTTATTTTTTTCTACTTAGAATGAGTGGATCGGTTACTTATAAACCGTACGTAATTAGCTTCTTTGAGTGACACTCCTACTAGCTATACTCTTCTTTGTGTTTCTATTAGTTTTAGTAGCTTTAGTTTACACTAGGATTTTTATAAGCCATATACTCAACCCAAACTGAGTCAAAGCAGAATCAATCTCGAATATGATATTGTTATATATTATTATTTCAAATAAAACTCCATGATTGTTCAGAGAATTTAAAATGGAAATAAAATTTGGTCGAATGCACTTCATCTTTCTAATAATTAATGTTTTCCCTTTCTTTTTTCTTCCTTTCATCATTTGGTCGAATGCAATTGTTTAGTATTCTAAATTATTTTTCCAACAAAAAAATTCTTGCAGCTTGTTTGATACTCCATACAAGATTTAATGATTAAACTGTCAAATATCTTCAACATTCATATTAGAAAACGAGATGCTCAGCAACAAATTATCGATCTACAAAACAAATTTAATTGAGACATGAATATAAATCTTGTAT
This sequence comes from Prunus avium, assembly GCF_002207925.1. Next base: position 124,247 of record NW_018921827.1, read on the forward strand.
AATGATTTTTTTTTCTTCCTCAAACACCTCTATATTCTAACCAGAAGATTCCGATATAAAGTATGGATTGATTACCTTTCTATTATGAAGACTACTTGCACAAATAATCCTCAAAATATTGTAATACCATAAGATATTGACTATATAATTAGAGTGATGCTATTTCCACCCCCATCCTATTTCTCCACTCACCTTATCTTCCCACCCACCATGTAAATTTGAAAAAACACAATAATCTCTTTCCACCCACCATTATTCCTAAAATACTCTTTAATTATTCATTCAAGCAAATTCTCTTTGCTAATCATTAGTAATTGAGATATGGAGAGAACCAAGTTGTGTTTGACGGACTAGATATATATTTTAGTATAATATTTTGATTTTATGGACCTTTTAGTTTTTTTTTTCTTTTTGTCAAACAGTAGAATAGGTGGGTTACGTGAATTGAGATTTTTTCCCCAAGTTTATAGAAGTCATTTTACAAAGGGGTAGTTGTGGTTGTGGTTTTAAAAAGGAGTTTTTATCAAAAATAGCCAAAATTTACCCCCACCCCACTTTCAAAAATGGTAGTTTTTATAAAATCTTTCAAATATATCCAAAAACTCACCTAAATAGACACAAATGCCCTTAAAAATTAAAACCCGCATAAACCTAAAAAGCAAAATCCTACTACACAAAGTTTGGATTCGCATGCATGTCTGTAGCCTTTGGTCGAACTATTGCTAAGCATGCACGTCTGTAGCCTTGGTCTGAAGCAATTCCAACACTCCCTAATTCAACTTACCAATCTGTAATCCAAAGTTTGCTTTTCTTTCTCTCTCTCCTTCCATCTTTGTTTTAATTCCATGGTTTTCTGTTGGCCACTTGAAATAGTTTATTCAACTTATTAATTTTGTTTGTTGGATTGGATTTGAAGATAAAGAACTTATTAACTGTATTTCTTTTTCGATTTGAATGAATAAAATATTTCCAATTTGGGTCTACTTGGATCATTGTAAGTTGAATTAGGGAGTGTTGAGGCTATACAGATATGCGTGCTCAGGTTTTGCCCATTGAGATTGGACAGAGAGTAGAAAGTACTTTACAATGATCCAGGGCAAATCCATTCCCTAGCAAAAATAATTGGAAATTTCCTATTTGTAAATCTATTTCTTGTGTTTCGTGGGTGTTGTGAGTGTTTCTCCTGTGGTAGACCCAAATTGCACATGATTACTGATTTGCTATCCTAACAACAAAATATACAAATATATATATATATATAGTTTGAACATTGTTTTCTCAATGTGTATTGTATTATTTATTATGTTGGTTTACCTTTTAGGATAATGTCTAGTTTGACAATTTTGATTAACTACGATGGAAAGTGGGTTAACTCAACGTACAAAAATTGCAAAACTAAAGGACTACTTGTTTCAGATAAAATTACGATAGAGGAGCTTCGGAATAAGGTATATGACATTGTAAATGTGGACCGAAATGAGTATGAGATAACTATGAAAGTCATATACGATGCAATGAAAAGTGCATGGCCTGCAGAAATAGTTGATGATGATGACATGAGAGCACTTACAAGATTCCATTATGCATTACATTGAAGCATAAAATATTTTCTTATGGAAGTGGAAGCAATCAACCAATGCCAATGGACCTCAATTTGGGTACTAAAGCTGATTTAGAAGATAATGATCAATACCATGATTCAGAAAATGACTTGGGAAATGCGGAAATTGAGGACTCAGAATATGAAGAGGAAAACAATACAACACAGCTAGATGAGTTGCTTTGTGAGAACATGCAATTTGAGGATATGCCACATGTAAAGGTTGATAATGTGTTCCAAGATAATGTTGAATTCAATGACTTGCCTCGTGAAAACATTGGATGTGATGATGTTCCAATTATCAATGTGCACTCTGATGAACCCAACTCCAAAAAACCAAATGCTCGGTACAAGGATAAAAACAATGTACATGGATCAAACATGACAGAGCTATGCAATGCAAGTGGAGATTTAATTGTAGGTCAAGTGTATGAGACTAAGGAGGATATAAAAACGAAGTTGGGTATTGATGCTATGACGAAAAATTATGAGTTCAAAGTGAAGAGATCCAATAAAGAAAGATTTGAAGTTGGTTGTGTCGATGACCGATGCATATGGAAATTGCGTGCATCCAAGGTACAAAAATGCTCATATTTCATGGTTAAAAAATATTTTACAAAACACTCATGCCCATTGGATGCTATTCATCGCCATCATCGACAGGCAAGTAGTTCTCTTATTGGCCAATGCATAAAATCTAAGTACAAGAATGTATCACAAGTACATAGACCCCACGACATCATTGAGGATATGCGAAAGGACATGGGTGTACGTATAAGCTATGTGAAGGCTTGGAGAGATAGGGAACATGCACTAGAGTTGGTTAGGTGATCGCCAGAGGAATCTTATGCGACATTTCCTGAAGGAGAACCCCAGTCGAAGACAAACACTTAGATTATTTGTCATTATCACATAATAATTCCTTGTAAATCCATGTTGCTTATCTCGATAGAGTTAGACTTCTATTTTGACTCTGTGTAATTATCACTACTTGTAATTGGCTCCTATAAATAATATACGTCTACCACTGTTAAATGTGTGGCCTTAGAGCATATCTTTCATGGTAATCAGAGCTGAAGATTAACCTCATGTTCGATCCTTTGCATTTTTTTTCTCTTCTCTGTTTCTTTATTTCTTTATTTTTCTCCATGGCCTCGTCTTCCTCTCATGATGATCTTTCGCTTCCTTCTTTCTCCAATGCTGTTACTGTTCGCTTGGATAGGAACAACTATCCTTTGTGGATCGCACAGATCCTTCCTCTCCTACGGAGCCGTCGTCTTCTCTCCTTCATTGACGGTTCATCTGTCTGTCCGTCTGCCTTTGTTCTCGACGATACTGGCAAACCCACTGACACTATCAACACTGCTTATGAAGATTGGATCCAAAAGGATCAGTTGGTCCTCTCATGGATCAACGGGTCTCTCAGTCACTCTGTTCTCGCTACCGTGGCTCGCTCTATTTCTACTTGTTCTACCTGGCTTGCGCTTGAGAAACGCTATGCCTCCCAAAATCAAAATCGGCTTCTCCAGCTTCGCAGTGAACTTCTTCGTACTATGCGCGGCGACTCTTCTATTTCTGACTATCTTGATCGGGTTAATGCCATTGCTGATAACCTTGCGTTGTCAGGGTCTAAAGTTGATGAAGGTGACTTGGTTGCAGTTGTGATGAATAATGTTGGGGCTCTCTATGAAACCACCGTAAGCTCTGCCCAGGCCCGCGACACTCCTATCTCCTACGCTGATCTTGAGGCTTTACTTCTTAGTGCGGAACGTCGGGCCTCTGCGTACTAGATTCCCTCATCTACTGTTGGTTCCACTACTTTGGTTGCTGATCATGGTCGCGGCTCTCCATGTGGACGTGGTTCTTTCTCTTCTCCTCGCGGGAGTGCTCGTGGCCCTTTTCACGGTGGCATCCGCAGCTCCTCTTCTCCTTCTTTTGGTGGTCGCGGTTATGGTTATTCAGGTTCTTCTTACTCTGGCATTCTTGGCTCAGCTCCTGCTGCTTCGGGTTCTTCTGGTTTTTCTGGGTCATCGTCTGGTGCACCTCGTGTTCAATGTCAGATTTGTGGTCGCCTTGGTCATTCTGCCATCAATTGTTACAATCGTATGAATTTAGCTTATGAAGGTCGCGTTCCCTCCCAGCGCCTTACTGCCATGGCTGCTCAGTCCGCTGCCCCCTCTGCTTCTCCCGCTTGGCTTATGGATACGGGTGCTAACTCACATCTCACTCATGATTTAGGCAACTTGTCTCTTGCCAATGACTACCGTGGGCACGATCAAGTTGGTGGTGTGCTCGGCGGCGCAGGTTTAAGTATCACTCATATTGGTCAATCTTCTGTATCTTCTCCTTCTACCACTTTTGCCCTTACTGATGTTTTGCATTGTCCTCAATCCTCCAGTCATCTTATTTCTGTTAATAAATTTGCTCGTGATGATAACCGTTGTTTTCTCACCTTTTATCCCTCTTATTTTCTCATTCAGGACTTGGAGACGGGGAGGATTCTTTTTCGAGGCAAGAGTGAGAACGGTCTCTACCCTTTTTTGTTTTCAACAAATAAAACCCCTTCCTTGGGTCATATTGCGTTCGTTGGCACTCGTGTTGATAGCAATGTTTGGCATTCCCGTTTGGGGCACCCGTCTTCACCTATTTTAAAGTTTTTAATTTCTAGAAATAAATTGCTTGTACTTGGCTCCAAAACTCAGCATAATTTTATTTGTCATTCATGCCCATTGGGCAAAAGTATTAAATTGCCTTTTTCTTCTTCTCAGTCTGTCTCTACTGCTCCTCTTCAATTAATTCACTCTGATGTGTGGTGTTCATCTACTGAATCTGTTTCTGGTTTTCTCTACTATGTTTTATTTGTGGATGATTTTTCTCATTATTCATGGATTTATCCCATGAAATTAAAATCTGAAGTTTTCTCTTCTTTTATTAAATTTAAGGCTTTGGTGGAAAACATGTTTTCTACTACAATTAAAGTTTTTTTATTTGTCATTATCACATAATAATTCCTTGTAAATCCCTGTTGCTTATCTCGATAGAGTTAGACTTCTATTTTGACTCTGTGTAATTATCACTACTTGTAATTGGCTCCTATAAATAATATACATCTGCCACTGTTGAATGTGAAGCCTTAGAGCATATCTTTCACTTCCATCATATTGTGCTATGTTAGAAGCCAAAAATAACTCATATTGAAACTAACAGTAATAATCATTTTATGTATTTTTTTTCATGCCACTTAGACCTTGCATCAGAGGATTTTGCATCTTAAGAACCATTTTAAGCATGAGAGAGCGCATTCGCTGTATTATAGAGCTACTAAAGCATATCTTGTTCATGAATTTGATCGTCTTATGGTGCAAATATTTAATGTTGATTCCAAAGTGGGTGATTATCTTAATGCGGCTGGATATGAAAAGTGGGCTCATGCACACTTTAATGGGAAGCATTACAACCTAACGACAACAAATATTGCCGAATGTCTCAACTCAATCACCAAAGATGCTCGTAAACTACCTATTACCAATTTTATGGAGTATTTAAGAATGAATATACTTCAAAAGTGGTTCCATGAATGTCAAACTGAGGTAGCCAAAATGGATTCACATTTGACAGAGTGGGCAGACAATTTGGTGCGAGAAAATAACAAGAAAGGGTTGTCATTGCAAATATTTCAAATTCATTAAATTTTATTTTGTTGCAAGTAAGGAATATATGCAAACATTTGACAAAGTGGGCAAACATTTTCTTTTGTAGTTTTTGCTAATATTTTTATTTGTTCTTTTATTTAAGGAATATATGCATGATAATATTCTACATATCTTTTGAAAATATTTCAAATAAAATAATTACGGAGTATTATAAATTTATTTCTTGTTTCTTGAATATGCAGGTTTCCCTATTGAGGCTTACTCATTTTGTGAATATGATGGATGTTGTGTTGAAGTTGTAAATTTAGAGAGGAAGTGTTGCACATGCCGAGAGTTTGATCTTGACCAACTACCATGTTCACATGCTTGTGCTGCATGTAGGTTTTTGTACCATATATGACCCTCCACTCATACAACGACACGTGGATCACTTCAGCTCACCCAAGTACCCAAGGCCTCGAACAATCGGCATTGGCTACCGATGGCATTGTCTCAAAGCCACATACAGCCGCTACAGGCCCAACACAGCCTACAATCAGTATCCCATACCGATTCTACAGAATTAGCCTCGAAGCACCTGCCAGAAATATCTAAATACTCGTGTCAACCTCATAGGGCCCTCCCACGAGTCCCACATCGGAAATGAGTACTAAGATCATACAAGATGCCTCCTATAAATAAGCCCCTTCACTACAATACAGGGGTAAGACTTTTCAGCTTGACTTTTATACTTCTATATGGTCAACAGCAAGAGCTCTTAAAAACAATCTTACTCGAGCATCGGAGGGTCTTAGGCTGGTTCCACACCGGTTCCATAGACCTCACGAGCTTCGCTTATCTTCTATTCAGGATCAGCATCCAAGGACAGGAAGAATCGGCATCCAACACCCAATCGATCTCTTGATCGTCCATCCCACTTGTAAGTTGCACTCATCTCTATCTATTCAAGATTTAAGGGGAAACATTACAACCTAACGACAACAAATATTGCCGAATGTCTCAACTCAATCACCAAAGATGCTCGTAAACTACCTATTACCAATTTTATGGAGTATTTAAGAATGAATATACTTCAAAAGTGGTTCCATGAATGTCAAACTGAGGTAGCCAAAATGGATTCACATTTGACAGAGTGGGCAGACAATTTGGTGCGAGAAAATAACAAGAAAGGGTTGTCATTGCAAATATTTCAAATTCATTAAATTTTATTTTGTTGCAAGTAAGGAATATATGCAAACATTTGACAAAGTGGGCAAACATTTTCTTTTGTAGTTTTTGCTAATATTTTTATTTGTTCTTTTATTTAAGGAATATATGCATGATAATATTCTACATATCTTTTGAAAATATTTCAAATAAAATAATTACGGAGTATTATAAATTTATTTCTTGTTTCTTGAATATGCAGGTTTCCCTATTGAGGCTTACTCATTTTGTGAATATGATGGATGTTGTGTTGAAGTTGTAAATTTAGAGAGGAAGTGTTGCACATGCCGAGAGTTTGATCTTGACCAACTACCATGTTCACATGCTTGTGCTGCATGTAGGCATCAACAAATTTCATGTTACCCAAAGTGTTCACAATATTATACTACAAACTCATTGGTCATTGCGTATGCAGAACCTATTTGACCAGTTGGGGATCAGACAGATTGGGTGGTACCTAATGACGTACGGAATAGAATTGTCCTACCACCAATTACACGAAAAAGGTACGGCAAGCGCAAGGAAAAGAGAATCCCATCATGCGGAGAAGAACCATCAACTCGTAAGTGTTCAAGATGTGGTTCAACTTGCCATTATTGACAAACTTGCAAGAATCCGATTGCACTTCATCCTACCTCATAGATAGTTGTAATATTTTACTATTTCAATTTATTTATTAGTATGAACAATGGATGAATATTTAATTTTATAATTTTCTTAAACTTTCTAATGTGAACTTTTGAAGATGAGGAATAAAGCATGTTAGAAATTGTGTCCTTAGTTGATGTTGATAGAGGGTAAGAGTTGACTGTTAGTAGATGTTTCAGAGTGCTATAAGACGCCATAAAAGATGTTTTAGAGTGCTACCTACTATTAATAGATGTTTTAGACAGAGTGCTATAAGACCCATTTGTGTGGACTTTGAAGGCTGGATGGGGAGCTAAAGCATGTTTTCCCTCACGATTTTTGTAGATTTGAGATGATATACAGCAGAGATGCATCGCTTTTGGTTTCGCCCATGTGAGGATAAAGTCTTTGAATTGATTATTGGAAAAGAAAAAAACATGAATTATAGTAGTCATGGTCCATGCAAAGCCAACGCCTTTTATCGCAATGGTTTTCTGAAGATCTTAATCTATAGCTGGTTTGCACATGAGCTTTCTTTCTGAATCTCGTTTGTACATGAGCTTTCTTTTTAAGTTTATGTGGGTTTTAATTTTTAAGGGCATTTGTGTTTATTTAGGCGAGTTTTTGGCTATATTTGAAAGATTTTATAAAAACTGACATTTTGAAAGTGGGGGGGTAAATTTTGGCTATTTTTTTATTAGGCTCAGCTCCTGCTGCTTCGGGTTCTTCTGGTTTTTCTGGGTCATCGTCTGGTGCACCTCGTGTTCAATGTCAGATTTGTGGTCGCCTTGGTCATTCTGCCATCAATTGTTACAATCGTATGAATTTAGCTTATGAAGGTCGCGTTCCCTCCCAGCGCCTTACTGCCATGGCTGCTCAGTCCGCTGCCCCCTCTGCTTCTCCCGCTTGGCTTATGGATACGGGTGCTAACTCACATCTCACTCATGATTTAGGCAACTTGTCTCTTGCCAATGACTACCGTGGGCACGATCAAGTTGGTGGTGTGCTCGGCGGCGCAGGTTTAAGTATCACTCATATTGGTCAATCTTCTGTATCTTCTCCTTCTACCACTTTTGCCCTTACTGATGTTTTGCATTGTCCTCAATCCTCCAGTCATCTTATTTCTGTTAATAAATTTGCTCGTGATGATAACCGTTGTTTTCTCACCTTTTATCCCTCTTATTTTCTCATTCAGGACTTGGAGACGGGGAGGATTCTTTTTCGAGGCAAGAGTGAGAACGGTCTCTACCCTTTTTTGTTTTCAACAAATAAAACCCCTTCCTTGGGTCATATTGCGTTCGTTGGCACTCGTGTTGATAGCAATGTTTGGCATTCCCGTTTGGGGCACCCGTCTTCACCTATTTTAAAGTTTTTAATTTCTAGAAATAAATTGCTTGTACTTGGCTCCAAAACTCAGCATAATTTTATTTGTCATTCATGCCCATTGGGCAAAAGTATTAAATTGCCTTTTTCTTCTTCTCAGTCTGTCTCTACTGCTCCTCTTCAATTAATTCACTCTGATGTGTGGTGTTCATCTACTGAATCTGTTTCTGGTTTTCTCTACTATGTTTTATTTGTGGATGATTTTTCTCATTATTCATGGATTTATCCCATGAAATTAAAATCTGAAGTTTTCTCTTCTTTTATTAAATTTAAGGCTTTGGTGGAAAACATGTTTTCTACTACAATTAAAGTTTTTTTATTTGTCATTATCACATAATAATTCCTTGTAAATCCCTGTTGCTTATCTCGATAGAGTTAGACTTCTATTTTGACTCTGTGTAATTATCACTACTTGTAATTGGCTCCTATAAATAATATACATCTGCCACTGTTGAATGTGAAGCCTTAGAGCATATCTTTCACTTCCATCATATTGTGCTATGTTAGAAGCCAAAAATAACTCATATTGAAACTAACAGTAATAATCATTTTATGTATTTTTTTTCATGCCACTTAGACCTTGCATCAGAGGATTTTGCATCTTAAGAACCATTTTAAGCATGAGAGAGCGCATTCGCTGTATTATAGAGCTACTAAAGCATATCTTGTTCATGAATTTGATCGTCTTATGGTGCAAATATTTAATGTTGATTCCAAAGTGGGTGATTATCTTAATGCGGCTGGATATGAAAAGTGGGCTCATGCACACTTTAATGGGAAACATTACAACCTAACGACAACAAATATTGCCGAATGTCTCAACTCAATCACCAAAGATGCTCGTAAACTACCTATTACCAATTTTATGGAGTATTTAAGAATGAATATACTTCAAAAGTGGTTCCATGAATGTCAAACTGAGGTAGCCAAAATGGATTCACATTTGACAGAGTGGGCAGACAATTTGGTGCGAGAAAATAACAAGAAAGGGTTGTCATTGCAAATATTTCAAATTCATTAAATTTTATTTTGTTGCAAGTAAGGAATATATGCAAACATTTGACAAAGTGGGCAAACATTTTCTTTTGTAGTTTTTGCTAATATTTTTATTTGTTCTTTTATTTAAGGAATATATGCATGATAATATTCTACATATCTTTTGAAAATATTTCAAATAAAATAATTACGGAGTATTATAAATTTATTTCTTGTTTCTTGAATATGCAGGTTTCCCTATTGAGGCTTACTCATTTTGTGAATATGATGGATGTTGTGTTGAAGTTGTAAATTTAGAGAGGAAGTGTTGCACATGCCGAGAGTTTGATCTTGACCAACTACCATGTTCACATGCTTGTGCTGCATGTAGGCATCAACAAATTTCATGTTACCCAAAGTGTTCACAATATTATACTACAAACTCATTGGTCATTGCGTATGCAGAACCTATTTGACCAGTTGGGGATCAGACAGATTGGGTGGTACCTAATGACGTACGGAATAGAATTGTCCTACCACCAATTACACGAAAAAGGTACGGCAAGCGCAAGGAAAAGAGAATCCCATCATGCGGAGAAGAACCATCAACTCGTAAGTGTTCAAGATGTGGTTCAACTTGCCATTATTGACAAACTTGCAAGAATCCGATTGCACTTCATCCTACCTCATAGATAGTTGTAATATTTTACTATTTCAATTTATTTATTAGTATGAACAATGGATGAATATTTAATTTTATAATTTTCTTAAACTTTCTAATGTGAACTTTTGAAGATGAGGAATAAAGCATGTTAGAAATTGTGTCCTTAGTTGATGTTGATAGAGGGTAAGAGTTGACTGTTAGTAGATGTTTCAGAGTGCTATAAGACGCCATAAAAGATGTTTTAGAGTGCTACCTACTATTAATAGATGTTTTAGACAGAGTGCTATAAGACCCATTTGTGTGGACTTTGAAGGCTGGATGGGGAGCTAAAGCATGTTTTCCCTCACGATTTTTGTAGATTTGAGATGATATACAGCAGAGATGCATCGCTTTTGGTTTCGCCCATGTGAGGATAAAGTCTTTGAATTGATTATTGGAAAAGAAAAAAACATGAATTATAGTAGTCATGGTCCATGCAAAGCCAACGCCTTTTATCGCAATGGTTTTCTGAAGATCTTAATCTATAGCTGGTTTGCACATGAGCTTTCTTTCTGAATCTCGTTTGTACATGAGCTTTCTTTTTAAGTTTATGTGGGTTTTAATTTTTAAGGGCATTTGTGTTTATTTAGGCGAGTTTTTGGCTATATTTGAAAGATTTTATAAAAACTGACATTTTGAAAGTGGGGGGGTAAATTTTGGCTATTTTTTTATTAAAAAAATAATTTAAAAAGAGTGCAAATTAATTTTTTAAAGTCTTTTTCTTCTTAAACAATATAGGTGGTTGTTGATTTAAATATTAGGTTGGTAGTTTTTATTTAATAAAATTCTTAGTAGAAATATTAAGTGCAAGTCAAACAGTTGGGCAATTTCTTTATTATTTGAAATAAAATGAATAAATAAATAGATGATACTAAAGGGGAAGGCCAGACAGGAGGCCCGGAGATCCCGGTTGGAGCGAACCGATTATCAACTGTAAACCGCGGGCGGAAAACTGTGGAACTTCACACGTGTCGGATATCGACAAGCAAACACGTTCACATGAAAAATGTTAGGTGGGTCCCAGAGCTCTAAACTCTCGAGTTTAAGTCATTTTGGGGTCCCACATGGAAAGTTCCATAAAGTTGACCTGTAGACAAGAACCGTGGCATGTGGGTCCTGCTTGGCCCCACGCGGGCATTGATGGGTTGCCTTTCCTCTCTCTTCACGGCTTCCTTCATCTTCTAGCTAGGTTAGTAGGTCTTTTTGTGTTCTACAAAGGAAGGAGCAGAGAGATTTCCCTTGAGCTGCAAAAATATTTCTTGTCTAAGCTAATTAGAAAAAACAAAAATATATATAATAAATTATTGGAAGCCTTTTGAATTTGAAATTTTATAGGAATTTCATTGCATGGGAATGTTTGCAAAGCACCGGCCAAAATTAAAAGAATCTATCAAATGAATTGTAACCAATATCAAACCAATGATTCCATATTTATATGGTTTTATGTCATTTTCTACTTATTTGGAAAATATTATTTTTAGCTTTTATTTTAGAAACTTTTAATGAGAAACGAGCAAGAATTTGCGGATCAATGAATAAGTTGTGGATATGCCCTGACGGTGATGGTGATAAAAAAAACAAAATGAATAGCCCTTGTTCGTTTAGTCATTCACCCACCGTTTAATATTTTGATGTAACACTTGTCAAGTTGGTTACACTTCCTTTCATATTATTAAAGCAATCAACAACAAAGTTCATCTCTCTAAAAATATGTCGAAACTGCACAACATTAAAACGTTAACAAATAAATTTGATGTCTCGAGTGATCATCTGCAGTTGCCATGGAGCAAGCCTCCAGTTTGGAATCCCCCCGTTCCACCGAAAACTCACGAATACCTTTATTAGTTGTCAAAAGCAATCAGTCATACGCAAGTGTCTCTTTGGTTAAAATAACAACAACAACCAAGGTGGTTGGTGTGAGTGGTTCGGCACTTTCATTCCTTAAGAGAGGTCAGGGGTTCGATCCCTGCTCTCGTACAGAGTCACCACTTTGGCCAACATTTTACCCCTTACGGGCCGACCCGGTGTGAGTGGGGATTAGTCTGGGTTGTGGTTAAGGCTCAAAGGTGCCACCCATAATTGGGGCCCATCCAGGACCACCTCATGGTTTAAGACAAAAAAAAAATAAATAATAACAACAACAAAATAAAGAAAATCGAAGCATTTGATTTTTTTTTTTTTCTTCCCGTCCACACACACAAGATAACTTTGTAAAGCCAATCTTAAATTTAAGTAGGTTGCTTGGTTTTTCTTTCTTGTCACTAACTTACATTATATGACAAAATAGCTTTGATTTTATATATTTTTCATGCTAATGTTAAAAAACATAAAACACATTTTGTTACCACATGCTAGCTAGGTATAGGCTTTTGTTATGATAATCGATTCATTCAATGAATTGGAACACACCAAATACCTTATTAAACTACTAGCCTTTTAAGTGATGTGTGCGCATATATATTAAATAGGCCAAAAAGCACTTCTATAGAGAATCGCTTCTCCAAATAATCACTTTAAGTGGTTTTAAGTGGTTTTATGGAGAAGCACATAGGTGGTGCTTATGTCCAGAACCATTTAAAATCACTTAAATTGATTATATAGAGAAGCACATGAGAGGTAGTTTTTCGCGAAAATGATTCTGGCCTATCAAGAATTACTCCCAAACGAGCCCTTAAAACTCTAGCAACTCAAATATTTTACTATGAATTATTTACCGCCGTTAATGCATTTATACTGCTTAGTAGCCATTTGTATTGCATATTATATGACTTAGCAGTATTAAAAAATAAATAAAATAAAATAAAATAAACAAAACAATAAATAATAAAAATTGACCAGGTCGGAATTGGACCGACCGGGGGGCCCCAAGCTTTCAGCTTCATTCAAGCATAGAAATCACAAGTTCACAACCCACACGCTTCCATCACACACTACTACCACCAACATGGACGAATCACAGCCGCTCTTTCCGAGCCACGTGTCATCTACCCACTGGCCGAATCATTTTGCCGGCCACATTCTCTCCCCCTCAACATTATATATAAGCTGCTAAGCACGCTGAGCCGGCTAAAGTTGTTAGTCCATCAAATTTACAAGCAAAGCAAAGCATTCGAAAAATGTCACCGGAAAATGAGCAGCAGCAGCCGGCCGGCTTGAACTACGACGAGACCAAGTTGACCTTGGGGTTGCCTGGCTCGGGGTCTAAGCGTGGATTTTCAGAGACCATTGATCTTAGTCTTGGGAGCTCAAGCTCATCGTCGTCAAGATCAGGGGTTGAATGTTGTGATCAAGATTGTGCTGATGGTGTTGGGGCCGAAACTCATAAGCCTCCAGCAGCAAAGTAAGACTGCCCACATGATTTATTTTTTGCTTAAGTGAGAATTGAAATGGGTTTTCTTTAACTTTTGAGTTTACAATGTGTTTGATGAAATTATATGAAACTATAATTATATGAAAACTGAAGTTTGATGGTCAACATGTTTTTTTGTGTAAAATTATATGAAATTTGAAGTTGGGTTTCCTTAGTTTTCATGGTCCTCATTGTTTTTTTGGTACAATTACAAGAAAACTGAAATGGGTTTTCTTTGATTTTTAAGTTTACAATGTGTTTGATGGAAGTTCTGTGTGAATATTTCAGGTTACAAGTGGTGGGGTGGCCGCCAGTGAGAGTGGCAAGGAAGAACTTGATGAAGACGTGCAAGTACGTGAAAGTGGCAGTAGATGGAGCTCCATATCTGCGCAAGGTGGATCTTGAGATGTACAATAGCTATCAGCAGCTGTTGGGTACTCTTGAGGACATGTTCTCCTTCTTGACCATCCGTATGTATCTCATCTCATCATATCTCTTCTAGATTTGATCTTCTTTGTAAAAAGTTAAAAACCTTTGTCATAATTTTCATGTCAGGAGTTAATGGTTGATATTTACTGTTGATGTAGGTAATTATTTGAATGAGAGAAAGCTCATGGACCCTGCAAATGGAGTGGAGTATGTACCAACTTATGAGGACAGAGATGGGGATTGGATGCTTGTAGGAGATGTACCATGGAAGTAAGATTTCGAATAAACCCTAACCATCTCTCGCCGAAATGTTATTAGACTGTGAATTAAGACCGCACATTCAAATGTTAATGGTTCTTATTCCTAAGATGACAACATAGTACTTGTACGAGAAAATTGTCGGCCAAATATATATTCCCGAGGATTTTAATTTTTCAATGTTTTACTAGATCGTGCATAATTACTTAACATCAATCCTTTCTTTTTTGGCTTTGAACAGAATGTTTGTGGAATCATGCAAGCGGATCCGGTTGATGAAAAGCTCAGAGGCAATTGGATTAGCACCAAGGACACCTCCAATATCCACAAGCACAAGTTGAAAGAGATGCCTTCTACATATGATAAAGAGACTGAATGAATGAATGAATGAAAAAATATATATATGCATGTACAGAGGCTTTTTCTTGATGGTTGGGGGGTTTTGATTAGATAGAAAAGTTGACAAGAATAAGAGATCGATCTGTGATTCTCTATAAGTTGCATTTTTCCATTTTGGTATTGAATGCACTTGATGTTGTAGGCTTTTTCTCCCCATTTTTGGGTTCATCACAGTTTTTCTTGGATTCCATATTTAGATATACACAGTAAGTTTGATATATGATAGACAAATTTTTCTTTCTGCATATTCAGTCGCATATTCAGTTTTGATATTGCTTTCAGATGCCATATATATTCTTCAATTCCCATTCTTTGCTTCTTCTTTTTTTTCTTTTGGTGTAAATGAGAAAAACATCTAAATACAATCAACAATTAGAGATCGTATCTCATATCCATCCGTTTGACAACTGGGATCTAATTAGATTTGAATTCCCAAAATCTTGAAGGAAAATGGGCAGAATAGAGACCCATTGGCTTACTTGTAAACCGAAAAGAAAGACCAATTTGTATCCTTCATAACCTAATCTGTTCCAAGAGCATCATTTTTCACTCTACGCACCACAAGATTTTGTTCCACTCTTTCCAAGAGCATCATTTTTGCTCTACGCACCACAAGATTTTGTTCCACAAAGCAGCTAAAGGCCCGTTCGGTAACGTTTTCGGAGAATGTTTTCTTAGAATATTTTTAGAAAATGAAAACAAGAAAACAAATTTGCATTTTCAGGAAATGAAAATGCATTTGGTATATTAATTAGAAAACATCTTCATAAAACAAAAACAATGAAAACGTGTCTGATAGTACAATTTGAAATAATAATATGTGAACGTTTCTCATGAGAATGAAAACAACTTTTTCCTATTTTCTACAAGTACACATGAACTTGTTTTCATTTTATAAAAACATTCTCAATGTTTTCTGTTTTTGGGCCACCGAACGTGTTTTTGCCTCATTTTTGTTCTCTGAAAATGAAAACAACCACATAAAATGTTACCGAACGGGCCCTTTACAAGATTTCATTACCAAGCTGCTTCTATAAGATGAAAGAAATCGCAACATGCAAGCAATATCCCAAGCACAGATGCCTTTCAGGAAAAGTACAAGAAATCTGCATTTCCTCGAGAAAAAAAAAGAAAATACTTCACTCCTTTCCCATAAGTAGAAACTCCTACATTCCTGCCAATGTCAGTTTGACATGTGTGCATAATTTTTTTCTTTTGAGGGTTTGATGAATTATTTTTACATATGTCAAACTGTGATTTTCCAGAAGGAGGCAAGGAATATCCCCAAAAAAGGGGTAAAGGAAATAGATTTTATGTTTTGCAAAATGAGGAGCCACTGAATGGGTCATGAGATTCATGAGACCTATCACTCATCATGCAGTGCGCTATGACCTTATAGAAAAAAGAAAAAAGAAAATAGAAAAACATGTTGGATACTGATAGTTACATATTTCTGCTCTAATTGCACATTTAAAGCTTCCATGTGGCAGCAGATGGCATAAGTTGTTTCTCATGGCTGGGACCATTATGTAATTGGTTGAGAGATAGAGAGATTCAATTGCAACAATTCATTATCATGGGTCATCAAAGAGAGCCAAGACAAAGAAGCTTTCATCCATTTCTATGCTCTACTAACAACCATAATAAATTGGGCAGTGAGAAAACTGTATCAGCTTTAAGCAAAGGCCATCTTTTTTTCCTTTGCTGCCTATATATATATATATATATATACCATTTCGTGGTTACTTTGAAATGTTCTTCTACAGCTTCTTATCATAGAAAAACAATGGCTGGTGCACCACCTACACAAAGGATGTCATGCTGTGATCAGGTCCAGAAGCGCAAGGAGGAGAAAGGCTGCTTCTATTCTTGGTTTGTTTATCATTAATCTTCACTTCCAATTTCCTCCTTAATCTTCATCTTATGCATTACTTATGATTGGATTGCATTTTATGTTGCAGTTTGTTTGCATTTTTCTGCTGCTGCTGCTGCTATAAGACTTGTGAGCCTTGCTTAAACGGCGTCTGCTGTTGCTGCCCTTAGATCTCTATACTTCAAAATATGTGCTATTGATTGTATGAGAAAAATCATGAGTTATTATGTGAATCATGAAATATGATTCTTTTCATTCGAGTAAAGTTACGCTTACACATTACATTTTTCCCCATTACATGATGCTTCTCTAACATGCAAATGACATCTCCAATATATCAAAATTGGACTTTAATGGCTCATAGTCACCTAGTTTCCAAGGATAGGGTTCCTTTCCTCATCAATTTCTATGAGGATGAGGCGCTTTGGGTCCGACCCTTCTGGTCCTTCTGAGTACAGGGTGGGAAGGTAAGCGTTGTATGCTGGCAAGTACCGTGAAACAAAATCTTTTACCTGCAAAACAAAGCTCTCAGAAAGCATCAGTTTCAGGTTATGGAACCTACTGCTGGTTCAGCAGACAGTTTATAAGATACAAATATAGATAGACTAGCAACCTCGTCATTGGACATTCCAGGCTTCCCTGCCTCTCTCATGGCAATCTCTGCCTGCAAGTTCAGGGAAACACTTGTTAATTAAGCAATGACAACGAGAAAAAGTAATTAAAAAGCAAAACACTACATTTTGGTTGCACGAAGATGTAAACATGAAACCCCACCTGCAAACGCCACTGGTACACACAGCTCGGATCCTTGATCTTGATAATTATCCATGCTTTGATGAACTTATACCATGCATCATAATAAGCTTCAAGATTTTTATTTACTGTCTCCAGCTGTTTAATGAAAAATTCACATTAGAGCTGTAACTGTCTTTAATAGAACTAAAATGATTAATAAATTTGTACTGGGGCCGCACAAGTTCCCACAATATATTTCCAATCCTCTAACCTGTGGATCAACTGCCTTGACAACTTCCACAGGAAGGGGTTTGAAACCAAGCATCCAACCTTCAAATAGAACAACCTACATAACCAGCCAAAACATAAATAAATTGCGAGGTGAAATACTCTTTCCAGAATTTTCTACAAAGCCTACTGAAACCACCTAACTAATTACCTTTGGGTTTGCCTATTGATTCACATCCAAACCCTATTATTACTTCTAAAAAACACTTCAACATAGCATTTGTGAGATCTTGATTCTTGATATGTTCAAACATCTATCTTCATATAATCAGGTAGCTACATGGGCCAACAGTATCAGACCCCAATTTGCATCAACCTAAGCCCACTGATTGCCAGACATTATGGAAAATCCTCTTACAGACTTACTGTAAGTGGCCCTTCAAACTCTGGCCATGTTGACGGATCAGCCCTGTCACCCTTTCCATTGTAAGCAGACTGCCACGGGAAACAAGTTATAAATAGGCACTTTGAACTAAAAATTGGTTGATGGAAAAAAATAATAAGGAAAGCAAACTTTCACTGTTGTGCACCTTATCGTATCGGGGTAGCTTCATCTTCATACCTGAACAATTTAGATGTGGATAGTTATGAAGCAGGCATGCATTTATAGCAGAGGAAAATGAATGAAGGAGAATCACCTTCTTTACTCAATTTGCTTACATCAGACAGCGTTTCAACAGAGAATGGAAGATCATGACTCCCTGCATTTCCACGTAACTACGAGCCACGAGAAATAAAAGAATAGACAGTGTTATTGATAAGAAAGCACGTTCATTTTCTAATGAGTTACAATCAACTTGTTAACTATCTTAAGTTGAATTACTTGGAACATATGTTGATCACTACCTCTAAAAGTGCATTTCCTGGATTTGCTTCTCGTAGTTTGGCCTACAAATAATACAATATCGCATCAGAAAACAAAAAATATAAAGAAGAATGTGCCACAAATTTCCTAAACAATACCTGACCCTCTGCTGTCAAATAAAAGTCATCGATGGATATTGAGGCAGACTTCCTGATATTTGAACATATTGTCAGCAATACCAAATTCCTTTATCTTGTTACGAATCATCTAGAGTATCGGTTGCTCATAGCTTACCGGCCCGTAACTTGGAAAAGATAATCAAGAGCAAACACAAGTGTAGTCTTTCCACAACCTTGTGGTGCACTAAAACCAATCTGCATCACAGACCAAAAATCAGCACCATAAGATGAAACAAAAAATAAATGATGGCAGCAATCACTCTTCACAGATACAATCATTAATCTGGAGACAGATATACCTTTACAAATGCCAATAGAATTCAACCCAATACAGAAACTTAAGAGTACAAAAAAAGAAGGGAAAATTGGAGTAGAAATGATGTACCACTAGAGGAGGTATATCTTCACCATCTTTGTACAAGGATCTGTGCTGAGAAATCTGATCATCACACCAAAAAAAGACTGGAATATAGTAGTGATAAAGCCTAACTTTTTGAGGCTCCGTCAGATACAATTCATTGAGCTGAAACAGCCGACAGAGGTGCAACCCATATGCCAACCATTTGTCAATGGACTCAGCCACTGCTTCTGGGGTAAAACCCAATTTGTTTATCAATGGACCTGAGCATATAAAGGTAAAAAGGTCCTGCACAGAAGAAACTTGTGCAGGCTTTGTAGGAAACACAGAATACAATGGGCCCTGCCCACATTCACTGCCAGCAGGACTGTTGTGATGCATAGAATTGTCTTGCATCCAGGAACCTCCACTGCCTGCAAGAAGAATCCCTGAAAGAGAAAAGAGGTGAAGAGCAGTCTTGTTGTGATTAACTTCCAATTGCACCCACAATATAGACCATGCTCAGACTATTCAGCTTGACCCATTACTATATATCAAAAATATTTCGCATTGTTTATACATCTGCAAACCTATATCTATATTCTACATGATCTCCAATGAACAAAAGGGTTTTTTCCTTCTATTTTTGTTAAGTTAAAGGAAAAGAATCCCCATGAAACCAAAAGAACAGGAAATAGATTTAGAATATAACTAAAGATAATGCAAGACCTAAATGTAAAAGTTCTAAGCCCTAGAACTAGTACTGCAGTAAGGCTAGTTAAGTTTCCAAATCAGTTATTCTTATTCAACATACAGGCGATCAATAAGCTAGAAAGTGGCTAAGAGAAGATATTTAGATCTAATAAGAAGAGATATTTAGCCTTAATAAAAAGATTTTACTCATATCTGAGTAAGCATAAAGAAAGCACAACAGTAAATAACATGCGTACGGTCATGGGCAAAGAATTGATGTCGTACAAAACGAAGAAAAGCAGCTAATTTGATCCGCCTCAAGTAACTAAGGTATAAGCCTTAGTTGTGAATTTGTAATAGTTGACCAGTACTTTCAAGTAAAGTGGTTCCTCTCCCTTTTTCACAAGGGCAAGTTATCGGTTCAACCCATGAAAGAGATGGCATTCGTGAGGAAGAGGACTAGCTTTCGACCAATGGAAGATACATAAATTTTTGAATAAGAAGGCTAGACCCCAAAAAATGGAGAGATGAGGAGACAACACAAATGTCCAACCGCAATTAGTAAAACAAGCTCCCTAAGAGAAAGCTCACAGCTCTAAAGAATTGAAGGAATCCATCCATAAGGCTTTAGTAAATTCTGCCCCAATCAAACACCGTTCACTAAAATGCCAACGTCTTATGTATGACCTCCAAAAGAAAACAGTGGCTTTTTAGTAGTGTATGGATTGCATGCTAATTTGCTTCCAGTAACTACAGTTTTTATTCCAAAGATACCGCAAGACTTCGATATTTCTTAACTTCATTGACAAGTGCTCATTATTTTTGCTCCCATTTTATGATATCTATGGCCTGCTCTTAGGTTACTCAAGTGTCAGGAGGACTTATCCTGTTGAGTAATCCATTGATGCCATTTAACCAGAAATATTCAACGTTGCATCTAAATAACTATATACATGTTAACCAGTACTTCTGGCACCAGAAAAGCTGAAGAATATATATTGCAAGAATCTTTCTTAACTTTCTAGAATGCTTTTGTCCTGTTTTCTTATGAACCCTTAAAATCATAATACTTTTTTTTCCTAAAATTACTCAAGAACAACTACCTACTGCAGCTTGAACCAGGCCTAGCATGGGAAATTGGACCCTTAACCATTCAGCTATCCCACATGAGGGACAAAGCATGAGACTTTAATAAATCTCCAAATTTCCCATTCTTTTTTTTATCCATTTTTCTTTCTATTTTAATCAGATTCCTACTCTTCCTAAGCAATTATCAAATGCAAGATAGTATGTATGTAACAAGAATCAAATTCACATTGAGTAGTAAGCAAAGTAAATGGAGAAGTAAATGAAATTATATCTGGAAATAGAAAAATTACCAGACTTTGAGAAATGGGTAGGCATTGCAGAGAGCTTAGATGATGGGTTTGGTCTATTTGACCCATAGAGTGAAGAGAGGAGAGAGAAGTGATAAGAATGAGACAAAGAATGTGACTTATTACTACTAATGGACTTACTAGTATTACAGAAAGAATAATAACAATTAGAAACAGAGAGAGATGGCGCAGGTGGCCACGGCTGAGATAAGATATTCAAGGCCGCCATTTTCATCTCTCTCGCTCTCGCTGTTGATGATGTTTTCCCAAAGCTGTGCAGGAGATATAACCAATGGTCATGGTGATTCTGTGTGCGGTAACGCGGGCAACGATACAGAAAATCTTGTTTGTTGGAAAGTACTAAACTACCCATACTTATTACTGTTTTCTCTCTTTTTTTTATTCGATCGTAAAATCCAATTCTTTTGTAGTGGATATATGAAAAAGCAAAAATTGTACACATCCACCACTTCAAATTTAATATTTTATTACCTGCAGGGTGACAAATGGATAAATTTAATACTAGGTTTTTTTTGGGTTTTGTTTTACAATCGAGATTAAAAGAGGGGAAATCGAACCTAGAACTTCGGTAATGTTGTTTAACAATTTGAGCTACAAGCTCTTTGCAATTTAATAATTGTTTAAAAGACTAAAAGGGTAGGTTTCGACCTAAATGAATATCATATAGTCAGAAACCCAACATTTGGCAACCTTATTATTACAGATTTTCGAAATGAAACCTTGATCTAGTTTGGTTATCTGCGACTTTAGTGATGTCTCTTGGTTGCAGGCTACTCGCAATGTTTTTGCTCAGCACATGTTCTTATAGCGGAAGGTTGAGTACTTCGTGGTGGCCTGATTTGGGTGGTTATGTCCTTTTCATGCAGTACTGTTCTTCATCACTCTAAGGCAAAGCTTAAGCATGTTTTCGAAGAAGCTTATCTCTCACAAATCTGTAAGGAGCCAAGTAGTTTTTTTTTTTTGGGGGGGGGGGGG
>NW_018921827.1:146168-158040 GCF_002207925.1 Prunus avium
GGGGGGGGGGGAGAGGGGCAAGGAGCACTAATTAAGGGGAAAAAAAGGGCAATGGAAAACGAGAAGAAACTTAAAGTTCATCATAAGAAGAGTAATGAGCCACAATCACAAGACAACTGCAAATAAATTTGATTCATTAGATTAAAAGCTTTGCCTGGAAAAAAGTTACATTTCTCTCATTACAACTTAATTAAATTGTGGTCAAGGCCTGATTAAGAGCTAGTTTAAACTGAACAACATAATGACTATTAACAATTCATGTAACCAAGTTTAATACTTAAGTGGCCAGACATCCCTAGGTCAATTTTACAAAGACACAGGTTGGAAGCACAAAACCAGGTCAGAAAATCTATAAACAAGAATTAAGAAATTGGACAAAATGAATATAAATGGAATGGAGACAGGATTAAGATGGCACATCAAGTACAACCTCATGGAGTGATTGACAAAATCCAGAGGTAACTTCTGTCCGGAAAGTGTACATGTCTCAGTCTCTGTTAGCTGTCACTTGAAATCATCTTCAAAATAGTGTTTCAAGGAGTTTTGGGGATGACAAACCCGCTACGGATTTAAACTGCCACAACGAAAACCACCTCATTAATAGAAAATTCACAAAGTGTTCCAGTTGTGGTATAATGAAAAAATTCTACTGATTTTAGAAAGGTTTACAGTAAACAGCAGTTTCTTTATACTCTTGCTCTTTGATACCTTTTGGTGCCTATACTTCATGCGTACAGCACTCAGAGGACAACCATTGGTGTTCAACTGTAAATCTTGCAGAGCAAGAATTGTGATCTTCAAATCCAATGGCGTGTAACGGGTATAGTGTTCTAGTATTGGATTCTGTTAGAGTTACAACTGAAGTCATATTTCCAGTATATAATCAACATGCAGAAGAAAATAGTAAAACACTAGGGAAGAAAAGACAAACCCATGGATGGCTGGACTGATCTAAGGTCCATTTGGAAAGAAAAACAGCTGATGCAGCAACGACGGAAGGAAGGAAATTCAAGAAGCTATAGTCAACCAAAGTTAGTTCAGCAAGATAATTGGCCAAGTACTCCAGTTCAAGGCTAGGAGTCTGCAAAAAATTTGTTATTACATATGTAAGTCGTTCTTCAAAACGAAGGTCAAAACAAAAAGAGCATGGTATCTGCAAACCAAGGCCAAAAGCAACTTTAACTAATCAAGTTACCTTATAAGAAGCTTGTGCTGCTCGAAGAAATCTCCTGAAAATGAATGTGCATTAGCAATATTCAATAGCATATTGAAACTATCAATAAAGGAAACCGATACCATATAGGCAGATGTACCTGAGGAAAGTTTTAGTTGTTGGTGCAAAAAGTTGAAAGCCAAAATACTTTAATACTTGACTCTCCATTTTCAATACCTGCCATTTTTATTTATTCAGGAAGGCAATGAAAAGAATTTTAACAGGCGAGAATAAATTAGAACCTTAAGGATGTCAGTAACATACACATACAAGTCCTGCCTCAGGTTTCCAGTTTTCAGTATAGAGAGAGAGAGAGAGAGAGAGGAGCGCAGTTAAAGATTTTTTTCACAAACTTCAAACCCATGACAGGGAAATAAAAGGCATCCTGCCTTCTTTGCATTTATAACAGGGTGACAAAAGAACGCTTAAAATGAAATTAATCGCTTCGAAGTCGTAAACTCCTCATTTTCATCTCATCTATTTATGTGCAGAGGCAGACATCATACTAGTTCAGGAGCATCCCCTAGCAAGCATGTACTTATTTAGAACTCACATGGCTAACTCTTAAGATTTTTCTTATCAGTATTTAAACTCATGGTAATCTAACCAGTCTATTGGAATAAGAACGGGCAATCACATACCTCCTCTTTCGAGTAAGTGTTGTCTGTCATGAAACAAAGTTCTTCCACCCGCGGTGCACAAATTTCTTCATATTTCCTTAAATATAATAAACGGATAAGACAACCACATTAGCAATCACATTAAACAACATTCTGATAGATACTATGTTTTGTAAAATGCATTTGAATGAACCCTTGAAACTTCTACTTTACAATCACTTGCAAGAGATTCATAACTGAATTAAATTTAACAGATCCTAATACGGTCTTTAAATCTTCAACAATTAAAGATTAATCTTATTGTGTCGGTAAACTCAGATGATGTCCATATAAAACAATCATGTGGTCTTTTGGTAAAGGTTTCTTCTTCCCCATTTAATGGTCCTTGATCAAAACGAAACAGGCAATATTGAAGAAACTAATCTGGAATTTAAGGTGATATTAATGAATATTATTCAAAATTGCACTAGCCAAGTGAATTGTTGCCCAAATGTGTCCACGTCAAGCATATTCCGTTGATAAAGCATGTTGGGCAATTTCAATACAAATTCCTTCTGACTTCTGAGTGACCAAGGATCTAATGAAAACCAACAACGTTGTACATTCACTTCTCAACATCAAACAGCGACAGACAATATTGGACTTATTTATGTTTCCA
This sequence comes from Prunus avium, assembly GCF_002207925.1. Next base: position 148,660 of record NW_018921827.1, read on the forward strand.
TTCTTTTCAACTGCTAAGATATGGACTTACCCATAACAGTGCTATTGCATCAGATAAAATCACAATTATCAACATTTGAGTGGTTTCATCATTGTATTATTGCCAGAGAATCCGCCTTATCCATAGTTTTGACAACTAAAATACCCCATTAATAGCTCTACATCATAAGTTCTAATCAAGTAATGCAGTTACCCCTACTATAGGTATGAAAGCTTACGAGGCAATTAGCATGCAAGTGATGCCAAGCAATTGAAGTCTAGTCCTTTCAGTGTAATTATGACAGAGAAACCAATCGATGAGATAGACTGTGAGGTAAAGCGTATCTGCCACCAACTTATATTCCTCTGACACCTGAAACCAAAGATTATTTGGATCAAATTACTTCTATTAGTATTCACAAGTTTTATATAAAGCACAATAGAGCATTTCATCATTGAACAGAAAAATAAGAAGCGTCACTGGGTACAGCTCTTCTTTAGAATACAAGACTTATTGTGCAAGTTGTTTATAAATGTGATTGAGCAAGTCATCAGTGAAGAAAAATTACAAAATAAAGCAGAGACAAAACAATCTTAGAAGCAGGATAGCAATATCAGGTAAAAGTCTAAACATGCCATCTCATTTAATACTGAACATTTCATAACATGATTCTAAAAGTGAAATCATAGGCATTGTAAGGGATGTTTAACTTCACATTAGAGGACAAAAACCAGCCATAATTTAAAAAGACTGTTAGAAAACAGTCCTCAGTTACCTTCCAGTATTTCATTAGACAATTATTGTGCCAAAAACTTGCAGTATATGCACCAGGGAACTTGTTCCTTTTCATTATACAACTATTAGGGTTATCCTTGATAAATCAAGAGGAAGGGTGACATAAATGCCATTGATATAATACTAGCATATGTTCATACCATTCTGATAAAGACACAATGTGGGGCAAATTCCAGAGCAAGATACAAAGTTTTGACCAAGATTAACTTGCATTGTATGAAGACTGAAATTCACAGTTCAATCCATAAAGATGAATTTGAAATATCCAATATGAACATATTCTACATGGTACAAAACGACAGGAATATCCTCACTAATATAAAGGGACATCACATAGCTACATAAACTACAACCTATATTTTCCTACTTAATCAGATACATGAGCTATGTGACTATGAAATTAGAACTAATAGGTAAAGGAACCATGCAAACCTCTACAAGCCAATCAATTAAAATCCCTCTCATACTTTTGGTGATATCTTGCTGTGTTGTTTCCATAAAAGTAGCATTTGGCCTTCGGTCAAGCTGTCAAAACAAAATTTTGTAGCCAATTGTCACACAGAGGAACAGAGGATAGAAAGATGAAAGCTCATAGTTTAGAACCCTGAAGTAGGAACCAGCACTGTTTGCACTCTCTGTGCTGGAAACAAAATGAGTGCAAAAAGAATAGGTTTTTTATTTTTGCTTGCACAAGGAATAGCACAACCATATAGCAGTGTAGCTTAGTATTGTATTATCATTCACTATCAAGCAATGAGTTTTGTTTTTAATTAGTAAAAACTCATGACAGACTAGTATGCATACCAGAACAACAGCATCATATGAGAAAAAGCTTGGACAGACCAAAAAAAGAGTAGCCTCAAAATGGAATCCTTTACGAGAATCCTTTGTTCCTTTATAAAGATGAGATAAATACAAGTTCACTTCCGGATACAGCTTAATAAAGGCAGTCCATCTGAGTAATTATCAGACTTGGAAATAAGAAACAGAAATTTGTTATACATGTTTTTGGTGTTAAAGATGTAGTTGCAACCAGTGCCACTTGAATGCACCATGTTCACTTCCAACAGCATCTGTATTCATTTGTTATTTAAAGTTTTTATAAGAATCCAGTCATGTCCCTTTTGCATCTGTAGGACAGTATGGAAAGAAACAAGTTCTAACATTCTTTATGGCTGATCGGTCACAAAAATAAAAAGGCTGGAAGAAGAAAAACGGTTTTAACCTTTATTAGACATTCCTCTAAACAAAATATTGTTGTCATGGATAGAGAAGGCTGAATAATAGTATTATACAACATATCGGGAATCATAAATCAGATATTCAGATGCCTCTTAAGTTGCACTACATCATTGTGATTCCAGGTAGTTATGCTTGTTGAACTAGACAATTCAATACACATCATCATCTTGTCCATTAATGAGTTGCACTGGTATCTAACTGATGAATTATACACTGTAATGTATAGCAATACGAAAATACTGGTGCTACTAGAAAGGAACTTCTATACATATTAAATAACATCAAACAGCACAAACCTCTGCAACACGTAAATGGTTGTAGATATCAGGGGCATAGAGGCTACACAATTGAGGATCCTTGTAATCTGCATCAATGTCAACAATATGTTGGTTGCTCGATGTAACCATGTCCACTGAAAGGCTACCATCATGTGCTGCACAATTTAATACTAAAGGTCACAAACTATGCATACTAAAGCCATAGAAAATCCTTAAAAGAAACATTAGCATTTGGCATCCAGCACTCAAAGTAGGTAAGAAAAGCATTGTATTGCAATGGCATGGATCAACTGTCTTAAGAATGAAAAAGGGTCATATAACATTAGGACACGGTGAAGCATAATATTAGAAGAGGAAAAGATTTGCAGAATGCTCATTTTGGAATCATGTTGGAACCCAAATAGTTTAATATGATTTTCAACGACTATTTCTGTCCTCTCATAAATCTTCAGCTTGTACTTTAGTGGAACCAACTCAGCTATAATTTTCATGAATAGTCTGTATTTGTTAAAGCTTTTAGAGTTGGATTTGAATTTACTGTAAACATATGATAACTTATTCATGTCGGTACTGCATATGGCCTCATCGCTGATAGGAGAAACAACCAGGTATTTGAACCCCCTCAGATTAAGCCTTCTAAGCTCATATCGCCATTGAGCTCTGCACTACATAAGAACTACTGAATTATGGTTCCAAATTACAGCTAATCAGAACATTGAATTTCACTCATGATGTTTCTCAGCCTATTATCCTTTGTACATTATGGGTAGGTAGAATGGAAAAGTGGACAAAGGTAAGGGTGGACATATTTCATTCCTCAAAGCAGCCATACATTGATATACAAGCTCCTATCTCTCATTTCAAATCGAGCTTGTATGCTGTTTGGAAGAAAGAAACTAAAGAAATGGCAAACCTTTATTTGAAGGGCTTTGGACTTTTGAAGCCACTCCAGATCCAGAACTCTGATTTTCTGACTGATGAACATCTTTCACATCCTTAGTTGACCACAAAAGCATGTTTCCATCTTCCAAATTAATTGAATGTAAGTCGGATGTTAGTTCTGGTTTTACAATTCCCTGCACAGCCTCCGTTTTTGAATCTACCGCAACGGAAAGGACCATTTTCGTCAGCTTTGCCTGACCCTTTTTAGCTGGCTTGCTGTTCTTAACCTGCATTCAGCAAAATAAGAGGCAGAATTCAGAATCTTGAGGGATAAAAAGAAAGTAAAGCTTTCATGACAATATATATATATATATATATCTACATATATATTACGTATTATAGGCACACATATAATCCTGACTAGACCTTGGTACAAGGAAGACACTGAACAGTGGAAACAATCCTTCCCTCAGTCTTAATCATGTTATGAACAATCAAAAGAATTGCAAATTATCTCTTTCCCTCAGTCTTCTAAATTAACATTCAGGCAACTAAGCTTAGCATCTGCATAAACCAAGCGTATTATTGTATTTGCACAACATTTATGAACAAATCTAACTAACAGCACATTGACCTGAATTTTAGTTGCATTGAAGCAGCTCCCATATGAAGGTTTACAGCAAGCATTGGTCACATCCTGAAGCACAGCCCTCCTCTTATGTTGCGTACAGGCATTACCAGCAACTTTTGTACTGTTCTCATCTGTGGCAGCTCTTTTTGGATTTGTTCGCACAGCCTGCTTCTGGCTCTGTTGTGTGGGTGGTTTTATTGGGGGCATTTGTCCAGATGTATGAAGTGCAGCAGCTCGAGCACGTGTTATTCTTCCAGGAAGCTCTCTAACTATGGAGGTGACCATATTTTCTCTCTTCATGTTTGCAGACATGAGAGACAAGCAGAACACCACATCAAATCGAACCAGTCAATGTGACCTGCAACAAAACCAGAGCCAAGTAAATTCAAGAAGAAGCTGCATAATTAGTAAGCAACTACAGATATACAGATCAAGAAATCAGGAAATATGGCATTTCTAAGAAGATCTCCAGGTATGTTGTAAATTGTAATGCAACTTCAAACTGAGGCCCCTCGTGTAATTGAAAACCATGATAAGCATGTAAAATTGTAAATGGACTGAGCACCTTTTTTAGTGCAGTTGAACAGTACACTATGATGGTGGATATAAAGTTACTCATAGAAAACTGTATGGACTTTGAAATCTGATAGACAGACGAAATAATGTTATTCATGTAGTACACAAGATCGCATGTATAACAGGCTATAAGAAATATTTGAATGATCAGTAGAAGTCAAGTCCCAAATAATCTTTCTGAGCAAACTCCCAAAGTACCAAATTACATGGAGAATCATTAAATTGACCATATTTGTCATAATACAGATCAATGGAAAAGACTTGCTTCAGCTTATACCCAAATTTCTATTCAAATGATAGACATGTTCAGAAAATTCTGCAAAATTTTCATGTTGAAGTGGGCTCTTTTCAAGATGTTTTGAAAACACAGAAAAGTTTATGTTCAATGGATGTCATACAGAAAAAAAAAATGCCGATGGTAAGTTCAAAGGGTGGCAGCAGCTGTAAAGTAAAACAAAAATTTTCTTAACACCCGATTTTTTGGTAATTCATTCAGACTAGTAGTACATTGGGCACACTAATCAAGCTATGAATTGTAAGGGAAATCCAGGGAAAAGCATGAAAACATAGCCAAAAAATGTCAAACCCACAAAATCGTTTCTGAGAAAACAAACTAGAATTTGAAAGTTTCAAATTTTTGCTACTCAGATCAGATGGAAGTGGGACCAAAAGTCATCAAAGGACTCAAAATCTGAGCTCGTTTTCCTTACCCACAAATTCTCAGCAATCAAGCAAAAGCATCAAACGGAGCTCTTCCGGGTAAAAATCATTTTTGCTTTGAGCCCATTTTTTTAAATTTCAGAATCTCCAAATTGAACACAGAAATTTGAGACCTTGACATGTTTGATCCCCAATAAAATGGGAGAAGACAAGAAAATACGACCTACTTTGGAAATTTTTCATTTTGAGGAAGAAAAAGAAGAAGAAACAAAACAAAAGTAGAGAAATCCAGCTTCAGTTAAAGTGGAGCTTCTTTCATTATCATTCAAATATTCACCCCAAAAAGATAAAGAAAGATTCTTGAAAACTTATCCATTTCCTTTTTGTTTCCCCCATTTTCTCATTAACCAAGCATACATTGGTACACAGAACCATGTCAAACGACCCAAAAGTTGAAGAATTTCAAAAATAGCAACAAAACCCACGAACCCTAATCGATTTGTCACTAGAACTAAAATAAAAAAAATTTAAAAGCCCATAATTACATACGCAGATTTTGATGCGTATAGACGCACACATTGCATTGTTGGGCTGAAAGATTGTCCTGAATCTCTCTCCTCCAAGCTCCAAGACCTCCAGATATAGGAGGTGAGAGAAGAGCTCTGTGAGCTTTAGAGAGAGAGAGGGGGAAGTGTGAGCGAGCGGGATGGGCCACAATTTGAAACTCTGACTCAGAAGCAGTGAAAGGTTGTTGCTTGGTTAATGTTAATGGAAAATTAAAATGGGAAATGAAAAACTGATTTAATAATAAATATAAAATTAATAGCTTTTTTGTAATGGTGTTGACTGTTTGACTAGGAAAGGTAAAAAGACAGTTCATTGAGTGTGCTGTTGGCTTTGTTTAATTTAATTTATTTTTAAAATTTTTGATTGAATTGACCGTGAAATCTGGTAGCTTCTTGAGGTTTTCAAATTATATTTACTGTTTTTGTTTTATTTTTATTTATTTATTTGTTTTGGTAAATTGGAAGATAAATTTTCAACTTTGGTAAAGTTTGACTTGTTCCTTTGTATTTGGGGTTTGAAGGGAGTTTTTTGGTCATTGTGAGGTCTGAGTAGAGGGTTTGGGTTTGTCTGTGGCGTGGTTTTGCTTGGCACGTTGCATGGAGGATACTTGAAATTCCTATAATGCCCTTGGCAGACCAAATCTTCTGCTTTTGCATGAGAATTTTGTTAGGATTTTATTATCAGTTGCAATGCAGCCGATAAATGATTTGAATCTTACACCAATTAAGAGATCACAATTTGTGTTTAATAATTTTTTAAAAACTAGATACATTTGTTGGTTCATTCTAAAAGGAAAAGATTTGTTTTCATATTTCTGGAAAGATTTGAAACAAGTAGCTCAAGTCCAGAAACGTACGAATTTCGAATCTCTCTTCCTGCTTGATAAAGAAAATAATGAATGTGTGGGGTCGGTATTACCCAATCAACTACTCTTCAAGCCTCTCTTATAAGTTGGGCCATTTATGTGCTACCCAATCAAGTACTCTTCAAGCATCTCCTATTTTGCATACCTAGGTTAGGTCAGTTGGGCAGGGCAGTGAGTCCGCCTCCTTACACCTAAGTTCGAGTTTTCTTTCTCGTAAATTAGATTAATTTAAAGTAATTAGACTATCGTTTGTATTAAAAAATATATATAAATAAAAAGTTACCTCTGTTTAAACCATCTCATCTTAATTACTAATATGCAAACCCACCAATTTCTGAATAAACCATAACCCATTGTCACATACTTCTTTTTCTTAACACACTCTAACAATACTCAAACCCTAGATTAGATTTGTCAAACAATTTAGACGCATATCATTTATATTTCATGTTTATCTCTCATTAAACATATCATTTGTCAATGGAGTCTAACTCAGTGGAAAAAGACCTTGACTAGCAAATAAGAGGTCTTAAGTTTGAACCCTCGTGGCATCTTAGTTGTGTGTGTGTGAGATAAATTCTCCTCCCTTTTAGTTTAGACCATCAGTTGTACTAAAAAAAAGAGTATATCTTTCATTACTTGAAAGTTTCAACTTTTTGTGGCTTAATTGCTTGAAAATTTCATAAAGCATTCAAATTTAAAGTTAGCTTGTTTAGATTCAGGGGTATTGAGAATGTGAGAAAGTGTAGAAAATTATTTTTATGGTGTATTATTTAAGTTTGTTTATCCTTTAGAGTCTACGACTGGTAACGACCAAATAAAAAAACTCCACAATTTGTATATTTTTATATTTGAAGGGACGAGATAACATGCACTTCGGATCAACCGTTTATAAGAAAATGAGACTTTAATCTTATGTTTAGGCTTAAAAGTAGACTAATCAAAATTTCCCATACCCTTAAACAATAATAATAATTAAAAATCTGAATGGTCTTTGTTTACATTTGTTGAATAAGAAAATAACATCAAAACAACCCAATTTTTTCTTTAAAAAAGAATAAAACAAAGTCAAAAATAAAGAAAGAAAAAAGACACCCACCAAAGGAGGTGCTCTAAAATATTTATATATAAAACTTGGCGTCCTCTAATATATATATCAACTCATTTAATTTGGATAAATAAATATAGTTATTCTCTTATACGGATGTCCACATGTTACATGCGGATATCATTGTAAACAGGAAAAAAAAAGCAAGAAGGGATAGAAAAAAATAAATGACGTCCACACAGTAATTTGGGCCATGCCCTGGTAACCAATAATAAAAGGGTCGAATTAAACATATCTAATATAGAGAGTAAATTAACTTTAAGGGGTTTTATGCTATGAACATATCTTCTTCTCTTTCTTTATTTTTTTGGATCAACATATCAGAACCTTAGAAACTATAAGTACGATGAAAGGGGTGGTATAGAAAACCTCAAAATTAAACTATATTAATCACAGATCGTGCAATATCATTACCTAATTATTAGTCTTTAAAATGACAACCAAGAATAATTAAAATATTATATAAGTAAATTTCTCACATCTGATGTATATTCCCATTCATTATTTTCTATATATAATGATCCTTGTGACACATGGTGATGATGTAATGATAATGATGAAATACATATTGTTTCCAGATTATGTGCCTGAGATTCATCTCACTTGATCCAAATTCAAACTGAGTCGATGGAGTGGAGGGGGGGATTAGGTTTTGAATTTTGAAACCAAAGCATGCTTTTGATTTTGATGGGAAATTGATTACAATTTACACGTGATCTTGCAGCTTTTTTTTGTTTGTTTTTCTTCTTCTTTTTTGTGTGTGGCAGATTTCTTAATGGTTGAAGCTGAACTGGACCCCCCCACATGAAGGGAACAACTAGCTCTTCTTGTTTTAAATTAAGCATGTTATGCTAAATAATTGAAGGGTTGGCTTCACATTCCAATCAAATCCCACTTGAAACTTGAAACTTACAAGAACGTGACCTTTGAATGGCTCTTGCTTTCCAGTGATGAATAAACAAACTACAAAGGAGAGTTCCCGGTGGACATCTTCATGCTAAATTTGAAGTAAGTAAATAGTTTTGTTTTTAAATTTTTAATACAAGCGATGAGATATTCTCACATATACTGTCAATGTGTCATGGAGTTCGAATATGAGACCATTGATTTACAAATCAAAACCCTTTCCACTAAGCTAGATCCCATTGGCAAATTAAGAGATAATTAAGTTGGGTGAATTGTAAATGTTTTAAGTTTAACTAGAGTCGATTCCAGGGCCGGCCCTTGGCCAGGGCAACCAGGGCCACCGCCCGGGGCCCACGATTGAGAAGGGCCCAAAAAAAATTTATATTAGCTTATATATATGTATATGATCAGACAAAAAAATATATATGTATATGCAAAACAAAATTATAAGTGCTCATAAAAAAATAAAATAAGTAAAAGTAATGGGTATGGCTACATTATATTGCCCCTTTGCTCAACTGGTGTACAGATTACCTTATTTCCATTTCCAACATTTAAGTAAATGTCTTTGTCCTTTTACTTTCATTTATTTTTATATTACTCCATTTACTTAAGTTTACAATGTAAATAAGGAAGTACCCCCCATTTGGATTCAAATAAAACTACTAGAAAATCAAATTCCCACCAAATAAAAATATGAAAAATCGGTTTTAGTGCAAAATACGATTTATGCTAAAAATGATGGCTCATTAAGTCAATATATACTTCATACTAAAATTCCATAAAATCAAGTTTTCTTATTTGATGTGTAAGGAATAAAAGCCGCCAAAAATTATCTTGAGAAAATGATTATTCCAAAAAAACCATTTTTCATACTTAGTCAATATTGCAC
>NW_018921827.1:158225-214084 GCF_002207925.1 Prunus avium
AGCTAGCTGGGCGGGTGGGTACTATTGGGCTTGTGGTAGATGGTGGTTGCTAGGTGGCTGGTGGTGTTTGGGTGGTGGCTTGTTTGGTGCGGCCTGGGAAGGAAGTGATGAAGTTTTTAATGTTTTTTTAATATTCTAAAATAATTTTTTAAAATTGTTAACATCCATGCTGGATTTACACTTAAGATGAGTTACATAAGTCCTTATAAGTTATTTTACAAAAAGATAAACTTGTCTTTAAAATTTTAACGATATGGTGGGTGGGAAAATAGGACAAGATTATGGAAATAGCAGCACTCAATTAATTATTTAATTAAAAATAATAATAATTTATAAATAAAGGGCACACACTTAGAGTTTTGCCCTAGGCCTTCAATCACCCAGGGCCGGCCCTGGTCGATTCGTCAGTTTCTCGGTGCAGTTTTATTGATTCCACCAAGAAATCGAGACGAAGTAGAGGGAAGAAGAGGGAGAGAGAGAGAGAGAGAGATAAGAAAATAAGGAGACGATGTAGGCAAAGAAAAGACAGAACGTCTTACCAATATAAAAAAAATTGAATTGAAAATGATGAAATGGACAAGAATAAATATTTAAATTTGTTACAATATGGTTCCACCGAATTTCCCCATTAATTTACCTACGTGACACTATGGATCTCACATTTTCGCTTTTTTAAATTACCGATTGAGCTGTTGCAGATAGTCCACGTCAAAACCTGAAGTTGGTTAAAGATGATGCATGGCAGAGCTCACGATTTACGGGCCAACTTCAATTCCCTATTTAAGATAGGGTGGGTCTGACCCTAAATGTTCAACCCTAAGAGCCGAAAAAGTCTGTGGCTAGGTAGAGAATAGGCTAACCCCACTCAAGGTTGGACTGGCTCAACTCGGCCCATTTTACAATCAAATACCACAATTTGGCTTTGCAATGGGTGCTTCTGATGCTTGTATTGTTACTCATAATGATGAAAATGACTATGCCACATTGTAGACTCTTAAAGAAAAAAGAAAAAAAAAAGAGAGAATAAGATAGAAGAATAAGAGTAGGTCCATATGCCTTTCTTTCCCATCTACATTGGCGTACAAAATTTATTTTCTCATTGTAAACTTTTTCATGTCTTTTCCATCACCACCATCACAACATGTAAAAGCTGCTATATTCTTCACTCTCCACATGTTTATGTTTTAGTTTGCTTGACCTCCTAAGCACAAAAAAGGTTTATAGGATAATGCTTGGCAACTGACAACAACACTCGCCGATTTTGCAGTTGTGTTGTTGTACAAATAGTTGCGCATGACCCTCACAACACTATTGCAATGTAGTTTCACCAATATGCCTTTAATAAAAATCCATAATTTTTATATGTTGAATTATTGTTTGTATCGTATCTGATCAGCCTTTTCGATACCAAGAGATCAAAAACAACAAGCATTGGCAAGTTCAATTACTGATCAAGACCAACAAAGGCCCTCCTACAACCAAGGACACATGACAGCCCCACAAGTGATGTCCACAAGTCCCACATCGAAATATTACCTCAAGGTTTCCCTCATATCTCCTCTCTATAATCAGAGCCCTTGCCCAAATGCACAAAATAATAGTAATTTGGCTATTGTACCCTTACTCTACCAAATTACCTACTCACTCTATACTTAGCTAACTTAAGTATAAGAGAGCCTTCAGACGATACCACACTGGTGCCAAGATCTCACCCTCCTTGCACTAAGGCCTAGTTTGGGATTGTTGCCACTTAAAAAAAAAACGGCTTTTGCTGTGCTTTAAAAAGAATCAGCTGCAAAGTAAAACAGTTAAACATTTGGTAAACTGTAATTTTAAAAGTGCTGTGAGTATGAAAGGCAGTGTCAGAGCATTTGGTAAATTTTACCTTAAAAGTGCTGTAGCTATTTATAATGACTAAAATGGACATGACCCCAACACAGGTTTTAGGATGGCATGAACACCGCTTGAAGAAACCATGGATTTGATTTGGCCAGGAAGTTTTCGTGTGGAAAAATTTCCAACACAAGAATCAGATATACATAATAAGCACAACCAGTATAGAAAAAACAAAAAAACAAAAGCAGCACGTATATAAAAATTTCGAGAGAGTGAAGAGATTGAAGAATAAATATATCCCAGAAAATTATAATCAATAACTTTGAAGAGATTGATAATCTACCTTGTGAAAGAGATTGAGAGAGATTGAGCCTTGGGAGGCTACGTGAAGATGAACTTTGGTGTCTGTAGATTTGAGAGAAATACGTGAGGATAATTATCTAACCTAATAAGGGTATTTGTGGAATTGCGAAAATTTCATTAAAGGGAGTGCACTGCTTCAATTGAAAGTAACTTTAAAAAGCAACCCCGATGTTGCTTTTAAAAGCTGCTGTCTAGACCTGGCATTCGTGTCGTGTTATCAGTATTCGTGTCGTGTTCGTGTCAACCCGTTTTTCTTAACGGGTTGACACGACACGACACGATAAGAAAACGGGGGGGAAAAATCAAACATCTTCTTCTTTTTTTACGCAATGTGTTGATTTTATTTTTTCACTCTTCTCTCATTCCAATTTCTTACTGTTATAGATACACAACACAAGGCAATGCATCGTTTTCAAATATTGTTTGTTATTATTTATTTTTCTTGCTTCAAGCTTGTGCAAAATCCAAGCTTTTCTTCTCCTTTTTGATCTGTCAATTTCACGAATCACACCCACTTTGCTTCGAAGTTTTCACATTTCTCATATTTTTGGAGCAAACACAAACATCCGGTACAAGGCTTTTGCTATTATTGGATTGTTCATTGGGAATTTGAAAGTGCTGGGCAGTGGGGGGTTCTCACCAAGGAAGTTGAGGACTATGCTACTGGGAGTAGAGAAGAAGAGGAATGAAAAGGAAGATCCTGAATCTAAATTTACTTTGAGATCTCAACCTTTTGACTTAGATGAAGCTGGTAGAAAAAATATTTACCAAAAAAATTAAGACATTCGTACCTAGAGAGATGATTTGGCAGGGGAAGATATTGGAAGATAGAGACAGAGGTGAGATGGCAAGAAGAAGAAGATGGGGTTGTTGAGCGAGGTTCTTGAAAGAGAGAAATTTGAGAGATTGCAAGAAGGAGAAGATGAGGTTGAGAGAGAGAGAAAGCTGCGAAGAGGAGGAGATGGCTGAGAAAGCGATGCGGAATGAAACAAATGCTAGGGTTAGGAGATTTTTTAGAATTGCAAATTACAAAATTACCCCCGCTTAACGGGTTGGTTCGTGTATTCGCGAATGGGCATCAAAACGACCCGTTAGCTTAATGGGTGGCTAACGGGTCAACACGATATCAACACGACACGATAACTCAAACCCGAATACTGAATTTTTCGTGCGAATTCGTGTCGTGTTAACGGGTCGTGTACAATATTGCCAGGTCTACTGCTGTCAAAAGACCATTGCTTTTAAAATAAGCAAGATATTTTATTTTTACCAAACATCTTAAACTGCTTCACTTTAAAGTTAAGTAGGTTTTTGGCCAAAAATAGCAATCCCAAACGGGGCCTAAGGAGGTCCACGACCGAAGGCAAGACACCTTTAAGTTGGTACCATCAGTAATCATCCATTTTTGGGCATCAACAATTATAAATCTTTGTTAAACATAATAAATCATACCTAATACACATCTAAATAAACTCTACTCATCCTAAAAAAAAAATTTAAAAAATTTCTTGGACAATTTAGACATGTTAAAAGAGTAGTTATCAAGTATTAGATAACTTAGACATAACTCCATATGTACCATACGATATGTTTACTTATATGAAATATGAAAGTCATGAATTGTGTAAGTCAGTGAAGTGATAGAAGTCACGAAGTAGAATAATCCTGATTGATGCTCATTTCAGATAACTAACCCGTTCGGTAACGTTTTCGGAGAATGTTTTCTTAGAATATTTTCAAAGAATGAAAACAAGAAAATGAATTTGCATTTTCAGGAAATGAAAATGCGTCTGGTAGATTAATTAGAAAACATCTTCAGAAAATAAAAACAATGAAAACATGTATGGTAGTACAATTTGAAATAATAATATGTGAGTTATTTTTATGAAAACATTTCCCATGAGAATGAAAACAACTTTTTTCTGTTTTCTACAAGTACACATGAACTTGTTTCTATTTTATGAAAATATTCTCAGTGTTTTCTGTTTTTGGCCACCGAACATGTTTTTGCCTTATTTTTGTTCTCTGAAAATGAAAACCCCCCCTTAAAACGTTACCGATATATACTTATTTTTTTTTTTGGTCAACTCAGATAACTAAACTAAACACACTAGTAGAGTTGAAATTTTTTGAAAACAAAAAGGAGAATAACTTTGCAAATTACATGCTCGAGAGGGCTCTTAGCACAAAATAAATTTAAAGTAAAATAAAGTAAATACAATACGGACTTTAGATCAAGAGGACATATTTTTGCAGAATAGAAACATCACATCAAATTGGTTCTGTTTGCCTCCTAAGCTCTTATTTCCAAGATGCCAGTTTAATTTTTTTTAGGGTCATGCTAGGGAGACCAACTTGGGAGACCAACTTGGGATACCAACTCTCTAATAGAGGTGGAGCCCACCAATGCAATGGGTCCCACGCTCTATTAGAGAGTTGGTATCCCAAGTTGGTCTCCCAAGTTGGTCTCCCTAACATTTTCCTTTTTTTTAACTCCACTTTTCTCTGCATTTTGCAATTAAAAGATGGCGAGAGTCTGTGAGAGAGAATCTCTTGCAGACAAAAATTCAAAGCTATGCTGTGTCATTTTGTGGGGCTCTAATTTCGTAGCAGATCAGGAAAAGTCTTTTCCTTGAAATTTCTAAATAAGTTGTTTTATTTTGCTTGCTATTCTCCAAATTCTGGTGCAGAAAATGGGTATTTCAAAAATATGGGAACTCCAAGTCTTGTAGATCCCCTGTTTCTGCTACTCTGTTTTCGACACTTGACCCAACTGCATTAAACAAAACAGAACATAAAAAATTGGTAAATGTAAGCATAATTTTCGGAGAGTCCACATTACAATCATAAAAAAATGGTCATAAACTTCAAAAATAATTTACTTACCATTCTATAATTTTCCATTTGAGATAATTCAGCTTTGTCAGTTTGCTCATTCTGGGTTTTTTTTTTCCTTCTGGTTTACTCTGGTTCAAAAATGAAATTTAAATACAGAAAAAGAAAGAGCTTTTATTTTATTTTATTTGCCTAACTAAAGTCCATCCAGGCAAAAGTGAAAACGGTGGTTTTCTTTTCCGGCAGAGATAAAAGGTAAAAGAAAATGAGATTATTCATCAAGGAGGAGGCAAAAGCAAGTCAAAGAAACGTACCAAAATAGCATGCGCAAGTCAGTATCTGTTTTCTGAAATTGAACAGAGAAAAGAAAAAGAAATAAAAGTAAAAGAAAAGCGTTTGGTATAATTGCCTTATCTTTTTTGGACTGTTTATTATGCAGAGAGAGGAATTATAAAACGTAATTGGGGTTGTTGACGCGTGCAGACATGGTCTCCTCTCATAGCTGATAAACGTTACCTACTTTGTTATTGTATTGATAGAGAAGTGTCAAACGTTGTGACGGTGGAAGCTTTTTGGGTAGGTGGAGGTCTTATCCTTGAAGCATAAAAACAAAAAGCTTTTATTTTTCTCTCTTCTCTTCGTTGCCTTACTGGGAAAGTTTCAGAATTTGGGTTTTGAGAAGGAGGGTCAAGAATTGGGTTGCATAGCTATATTTTGGAGATCATTTGTGAGGGTTGGGTTTGGTTGGCGAGATGGGTTCATATGGAAAACTTGCAAAGAGGGCTGTGGAGACTGAGATGCCGATCATGGTTCAGGTATTCAGGCAAAAACTCCAACGGGGTTTTTTGTAATTCTTTGAACTAAATCTGTTTTATCTCCAAATTTTGGGTCTTCTTCTTTGGGTGTGAATTGTTTGTTGTGTAATTCCAAAGTATATGTTTGAAAATGGTAGTTGTTTTTGCAGATACAACAATTGGTTCGAGGAGCCAAGAATGCTGTGTCACTGGCCCAGGTTTGTTTCTCTTATCCCAAGGAATAAAATCTCATTTTGATTGGTTTTATGTTTTGCTGTAACCATGGAGGCATTGAGAAGTGAAAATAATTTTTTATTTGGTTTTGGCGTTGAGATAAATGTAAACCCAAGTTATTGGACAAAGAGAACCGTTTAGTTTGTTCTTTGAGGGTGAGGGCGTGTTTGGTGCTAATTCTGATTGCTGGAAACGATGAATGTGATACAAAAGAGGCATTTGATAATTCATATTAGAATTAGTGTTTGACTAGGAAGCTATGCACCTGAAGAGTGAACAAGCTGTTTGTGTGTGCATATCTGGTTTACTTTTCTGGGTGTAAATACTTTTTAAGAAACACAAAATGAGAGAAAAATTGCAACCTTTTCCTGTGATAGTTTTTGTGCCAAGATTTTAATAATTGAAACATGCATCTTTCAAGTTAAAAACTATTATAGAGAACCAAATAACATATCTCTGAAATCATGACTAATGGGAGCCAGTCCGTCCCAATTGTCAAACATGAGCCAACTTGCTTAACTTAATGAAATAAAACACTCTATTTTGTTATATGTTTATTTATGTTCAACAAATTCCTGACCTTTTTTTAAATCTATATTTTGCCAAATCTGCTAACTCGTTTATGTTATTTTATTTATCTATTTTTTAACGGATTGTTGCATTATATGCATGCATGCCAGAACGGATGTTCTAAAAAGCAGTTTGAATTTGTTCATCACATTGGCGTTTTCTTGCATCACTGCTTATTTTATGTGTTCTCTATCCCGTAGTTAGGTTTGGAAAATATGCTTAAATGTTCTTTGGTTGAATTGTGCTGTAGGGAGTAGTTCACTGGCAACCACCCAAACAGGCTTTGGATAAGGTGAAAGAACTTGTATGGGAGCCTTCAATTAGTCGTTATGGTGCTGATGAAGGTATAGCTGAACTCAGGGAGGCATTGGTAAAAAAGGTATCAGTAGAAATAGTTCAGTGTTTCTCCTAATTATGATCGATTTTAATCTCTTGATACGGTTGAGCTACTTGGGGTTCTCTGTTCAATGTTATTTTCAAATAATATATGGCTTGTCATATTCTGTTTTATATGTCATTATTAACAATTACCCTTTAGGGACAATGCCAAGGATTGTTGTCTTTGTCTGAGATCAATATTTTTGAAAATATGACCATGCAACTACAAATTTATAACATCTTTTGCCATCTCCTTTTTTTTCCTTCTTTATTTTGCAGTTGCATAATGAAAATAAGTTGTACAAATCTTCAGTGATGGTTACTTCAGGTGCAAATCAGGTGATTATCATTGTATTTTATGTTGTGTATTTGTTTTATAATTTGTGCAACTTAACACCCGAAATAAGGAGTAAATTGACTTCCCTGCTAACTTCGAGTGATAGTGATTAGCACCTATTAGGATAAAAATAAAATATTTCTCTGGAAAATTGTGTTGCCCGGTGAATTTCATATTTGCAGCCGTATCACCATCTGATTCAGACACATAACCTTAGAAAAATCATACGTTATGGTCATCTTTGCAATTTATTTTGATCTTTAGTTGCTCAGCCTTTTGAATATGACAACAAATATTGAGTTTTACAGAACTCATTTCAAGAAATCTGGGATAACTTTATAACAATTTCAATGCAGGCATTTGTGAACCTTGTTCTTACATTGTGTGATTCCGGGGACTCTGTGGTTATGTTTGCACCGTACTACTTCAATGCCTACATGTCCTTCCAGATGACCGGCGTCACTAATATATTGGTGGGTCCTGGCCACCCAGAGACACTTTACCCAGATGCAGGTGAGAAGCTTAATGAACTTCTCATTGCAGAGGGACATAAAAGAATGACAACATTTTTGCACTTGCATCGAATGATATTTCTACTCTTTCTATCTGGATATAAATATAAGCACGCAGTATTAGAAAGAGTGTAATGTTTGCCATTGGTCGAATCAAGTAAAAAGGCTTGTTATCTTCTGTTGTCATTGCATGATAAATTGTGACTGCTGCATATATTTAGTTCCTCTGTCTAATCACTTATATTGAGCCTGCTAAAGTATCATAACATATTACATTAGGTTTGTGATAAATTATTGGTGCATTCCAACTGTCCATCTTGGACATGCTGTGGTAGGCATGATAGTTCTGACAACTTGGATCATTTGTCATGCATTGGATTGTCTGATTGCTTCTATGCATAATTAAAGTACATTATACATATAAGTTGCATCTTCTATTGATGCCCCATAAATGGGTGGGCTTGTGCTCGATGTTAGATTAAAATTGAACGAATTAAAAAGGGGACACAAGTTCTCTACCAGGTGGATTGGAGAATTAATATGTTTGTGGAATTTGAGATAAAGCAGTGTGATTGACTGTAGAGTATGTCCAGTGAATATTCTTTCTTTACATCATATATGCTACTTTGTTATTTCAGACTGGTTGGAGAAAACGTTATCGGAAACAAAACCAACCCCAAAACTTGTTACGGTTGTTAATCCAGGCAACCCAAGTGGAACCTATATTCCGGACCCTCTTCTTAAGGTCTCTCTCTCTCTCTCTCTCTCTCTCTCTCTCTCTCTCTCAATTCGTCTCTCTCTCTCTCTCTCTCTCTCTCTCTCTCTCTCTCTCTCTCTCTCTCTCTCTCTCTCTCTCTCTCTCTCTCTCTCTCTCTCTCTCTCTCTCTCTCTCTCTCTCTCTCTCTCTCTCTCTCTCTCTCTCTCTCTCTCTCTCTCTCTCTCTCTCTCTCTCTCTCTCTCTCTCTCTCTCTCTCTCTCTCTCTCTCTCTCTCTCTCTCTCTCTCTCTCTCTCTCTATTCGTGTCTATGTACAAAAGAGTTTGCAGTTGTGATTGTGTATGCGTACAAAAAAGTTTGTTGTGTTGATTGAGCCTTGTGAATAAACTGTTTGGTTTCTTAGAGATATTCTATATGCTTTTCTTATTTTCTTTCCTCTCTTTGTGAGTAGAGGATTTCAGATATTTGTAGAGAAGCTGGATCATGGCTTGTTGTGGATAATACATACGAGTAAGTGTATTAAATTTTATCTGATTGGAAATGCTGCAATAATATGTTCTTAAGTCATTATTTTGCTGACTTGATGATATGGATTTATATGATTCTCATCTAGAATTTGGTCCGTGTTCAAACATGGGTGTATTCATTGGTATAAATCTCAGGGCACACACATAACTTTTCCTGTGGGTTCCCTTTTATGTGGATGGAAGTTACTCTGATCAAAATCTCAGTTGATTTCATGGCAACAATGATGGTGATCCTTGCATCTGTTTATGTCCATGAAACTTCACTGACTATTAAAAAAGTCTGACATTGTGAACTGCATACAACATTCAAGTTTTTTTCTAATTTGATTAGCATGCAAATTGATCTGTAGTTTTTGTACGAGGAATTATGTAAAGATATGTGAAGATTGGGGCTGAGATCCATTATAGTACATAAGGAAAGCAAACGATGAAATAAAATAGAATAGCAAAAGAAGGAAGAGGCTGTAAGTTGGTTTGATTCTTCCATTCTATCGAAAATAAAAATAACCTGAACCATTTGGCCTTCTCCCCCTGACATCTTTTGAATATCTCCAAGTTTAAAGATTCTGAGCTTTACTGAAGTGAATGCTTGCTCAGATGACTTTTGCCTATAATTGGATTGAGATGTTTGGATGCCAGGGAAAATGGATCTACAAAAGTGACATGAATGCTGTTTAGAAAACCTTAATTGGGCAAAGTGTCCAACTGAGCATTTGAATAGGTTACTGTAGCTTTAAAAAGGGAGAGCCTACAGATTTCTCTGTCCTTATCAAAGTTCTTTGAAGAAAGCCTTTTATAATCTCTCTACGTTATGGACCCACAGTAATGTCAGTCCATAACTTTCTTGAATAGCAGTTATGTGAGTTTGCCTTTTGCTTCAGCGGAGCTTAGTTTGTCTCGGTTATATTGCCTAGTACCTATATACACTTATATTAATAGTTGCAGTCTGCTGAGTTCAAAATGTTAATGTGTAAATAGGTTTTAATACATTCCATTTGCACTAGATTGGGTC
Source organism: Prunus avium (assembly GCF_002207925.1). Next base: position 168,340 of record NW_018921827.1, read on the forward strand.
CATCAAGAATGACATATATACCAAATTGATGACTTATTTACCTGAGTACTCTTGAGTGTATTCAAAGAAACATTTTTTTCTTTTTTCCTTTTCACCAGTGGTGTCGGATTGTTAACTGCTTTTGATTGAAGAATTAATATGTGTTAAATGTTTGCTTCTGAAGCATCCAAGAGTACATGTGGGTTTTAAAGTTTGATTTTGCAGGTATTTTATGTATGATGATTTGAAACACACATGTGTGGAGGGAAATCACATAGTCAACATTTTTTCCTTCTCGAAAGCTTATGGGATGATGGGATGGCGAGTTGGATATGTAAGAAATACTTTTGATCTCTTATGCTTGTTAAGTTGATAGAGCTGGTTTGAAAACAAACGTGAGTTTTGCTTCATTCAGTAGGGTATAGAGCTTGCATCTTGCTAGCTGATAATTACCTTCAAGTTTCTTGTGGTAGTGTATTATGACAAAGAAAATCAGCTAAATCAACAAGAGTCAAAAGGTCATTTATGGGAAATCACCTTATCAAATAGCCATTATAACCAATCAAATATTTTTGAAATTTCCATGCATGAACATGAGTCATAGAAGTTTTGATCGATCTCGAAATGGTCAAGGTTGTTCTCTTTGAACTAAATATTTGATAGCATATGTATGCATGAGTAAGCATTGCTGATTCGAGCTAATTGATGAATTTATGCAGATAGCATACCCATCAGAAGTGGAGGGTTTTGCTACCCAACTCCTCAAAGTTCAAGATAACATTCCCATCTGTGCGTCAATAATTTCACAGTACCTTGCGCTTCACTCATTGGAAATGGGACCCGAATGGGTCACTGAACGAGTGAAAGGTCTTGTCAAGAATAGAGAAATTGTTCTAGAAGCGCTCTCCCCTCTCGGAAAAGATGCTGTTAAAGGTGGAGAAGGTGCTATATACTTGTGGGCAAAGCTTCCGGACAAATATGTAGATGACGATAAATTTGTTCACTGGCTTGTTCACAGGCATGGGGTGGTGGTGATCCCCGGAAGTGCGTGTGGGTGCCCAGGAAATGTGAGAATCTCCTTTGGTGGCTTGCTAGAGGATGACTGCAAAGCTGCCGCAGAAAGGCTGAGGAGAGGGTTAGAAGAATTGATCAGAGATGGAATGGTTCAGTAACTTTAACTTTTGCATTTAATTCAACATTGAAAATGGAAGTCCATTTGCCAGTTTACACAAGTTTGAAACTGGTTCTTTAGAATAATGGAGGGTCTGCTGCCAGCAAAAGAATTAGTGTAATTTCAATGAAGTAGGCAATGCCTAAGTTCTAACATGTGCTTATGTGCTTGTATTGTTGTTGTACACATTGATCTTGAAAATACATGCAATACATGATTCAAATGTTCACATGTATATATGGTCATATATTTCTTTTCCTTTTGTTTGAACTATTTCTGCATTGGAAACAATCATTTTGAAAAATTGTGTCAAATTCCCAGAATGAAAGTAGAAGCTACCACAGCCCTGGTTGCTTCTGTATGTATGGTAGACAATTTTGACTGTGTTACAATAGTAAGCTGTGTAGTTCTGTCATATGTTGTGCCTCTATTAGTCTTAAACTCTTTCATGCTGACACCAAAATAAGGTTTCTTTGAGAATGATTGTGTTTTCTGTTGATATGTTTATTTACTAGGATGGGTATTATGATTATTGTAATTCTTGACTTCCTCTAACACAAACACATGGGTATTTTCAATTCATGACTTCTCCAGTGTTTACTAACACATACGAAATTGAAAAGTATGTGATGTTCACATTACAATTCGTAATCCAATACTTTAAAAACGAAGAATTAGATTGGTGAAGGGTAGGTAGCCATACTCATTTATTCTCTTCCCTAGTTGTGACTTGTCCGATTGATGAGCGTGTTATAAGTACTTTACCATTGAAGTTATAAGATTTAACATTTGATAGAAGTTAACATTTCAAGAATCATCGATAACTTAAAAAAATTGAAAGAAAAGGAAACTTATGTTTTCCTTTTTGATACAAGGGTGGGTGGGGAACAAGAAAGAAATCTTAATTTGAAATATTTAGAACGGATTTGCCAATTGCCACCCTACCTCTTCAAAAAAAAGAAAAAAAAAAGAAGAAAAAGGAAAAAGCAAAAAGAAAGAAAATAAGTAGAAATCATGAAACGAGTATTGGGTTGGGTCATTGTGGGCCCCTTTTTTTTTTACTGGACAAGCTTTTGTGTTCAAACTTCTGTTGGGCGGGCCCTACATACTCAACAACAACCACAACTAATCTCACACACCAACATAGACCAACCCCGTAACGACTAAATACCAAGGACAATTTGGTCAATTCACAAAGCATCATTCCCCTCCCCCACCTGGAAACGTTTAAACGGCGACGTCAAAAGCTCCCTGGGCTGCTTCATCGTCCTAGAGAGAGAAAGACAGAGAGTTCTAAAGAGAGAAACTGTTGAGTTCGAGTTTGAGCTTCTTCTTCATCAGTACATGAACCCTAATTGTACGGAACCTTAGAAATCAGAGCAAGCGAGAGAGAGAGAGAGAGAGAGAGAGAGAGAGAGAGAGAGAGAATGGTTGGGCCAACTCTGGTGGGTCTGCAAGACCACCTGAAGCTGGCGAGAGAGTACGCAATGGAAGGGCTCTACGATACCTCCTTGATCTTCTTTGATGGTGGCATTGCTCAGATCAACAAGTACATTTCTTAATTTTTTTTAATTTTTGTGCTCTTTTCTTTTTCCTTTTCGTTACAAGTTTATCTGTCTTGGAACTATTTGTGCAAATTTCTAGGTTTTGGTTGGTCATTCTTTTGAAATTTGAGCGTATATGAAATTGCATTTTTGGGTCTCTGTTTGATTCATGCGGACCTCAAGATTTGGTTTTTCTAGCCACATTTTCCTATATCTTTTCAATGGATAACCAATCTTCCGGGAAAATATCCTTTCTTTTTGCTTGTTTTGTGATAATTGAAAGTGTTGGAGGTGGAAAGAGAATTTTTGGGCATTCTTCGAAGGAAAAATTTGGTAATGAGTGCCAGAGGCCCTTTACTTTTATTTTTCTGATTTGTATATGAAAATGAACAAATGAGAAAAGAATTAGTCCTACTGATTATTACTATCGCATTCTGAAGGAACTGACTATCTACTCTCAGGGTGTCTGAAACCATGAATTAATTGATGAAGTAGAGATTACAAACATGAAATTTGAACTATATAGAGCTTTCCTAAACCATAAGATTGCAACATATGCACAATTTCAATGTTTTCAAATTTGAACTATATTGAGCTAAGAAACAACTTTTATAAAATGATTAAATTTGAACTAGATCGAGCAAAAAATTAACTTTATAAGGTTATGATTTTCCCTTTTAGTAATCCACAAGGGGTATGAGTTGTGCAAGAAAACCATTTGGGAGAGGGTTGGGGGGATTCCATGTGCCTACTGCAAGGGGTGCAGTTGAATTGCCCTGACAAGAATATGCTTTGGATTTTTTTTTTTGATGTGTATTCATTTACATGACAACTGGGGAAGAGCAGAGAGGATGATGTTTTCCCAGTTCTCATTATCAAATAGCATCCAAAGATTAATAGGGTTAAAAAATTTCTTTGTGGAAGTTTTTCTAGGTGCTATATTCTACCAAAACAGCGTGATGGGCCTTTGGCAGACTATGATCTGTTTTAAATGTATCATGGGAGTTCTATGATTTATAGCATTAGTTTTTTCATTATTGTTCCTCCCTAAGTTTACTTGGCAGAGATTTGAATTTCTTATTTGCTTCCAGGCACCTAAACACGCTTGATGATCCGTTGATTCGCTCGAAATGGATGAATGTAAAGAAAGCACTTACCGAGGAGGCAGAGGTTGTGAAACAATTAGATGCAGAGAGAAGAGCATTTAAGGAAAGTCCCTTGGGCCGACGCCCTTCGTCACCTCCAATTCATGCTAAGTCGTCATTTGTTTTTCAACCCTTAGATGAATACCCAACTTCTTCTGGTTTACCCATGGATGATCCTGATGTGTGGAGGCCACCAAGTCGGGACACTACAGGTAGAAGACCTGGAAAGGCTGGCCCAGGTGGTATGAGGAAGTCACCACAAGATGCAACTTGGGCTCGTGGCTCTGCAACAAGAACAGGCACACCTGTACGTGGTGCAAAGGCTGGTGGATCAAGTAGGGCTAACTCAGCGGTTCGAACATCTACTACTGGAAAGAAAGGCACTGGTTCTGGCAAATCTAGCAAGGCAGATTCAGCGGTAAGTTCTATCAATAAAGCTGTAATCTTCATTATTCAAATACCCATCACTAGTTAATTACGGTGTGCTAAAAACTTTTGTCTTGATATCATTTGCTTCATATTTCCTTTTTGCAAGGTGATGGAAAACTATGACCTTGTGTTGTAGTTTTTAGCATCAAAGTTTGAATCTATAGTTTCAGTATCTTTCATTGTCCTGCTGACTGATTTGTTTTTGAAATTTTTAGAATGGTGATGCTGAAGATGGAAAGTCAAAGAGGTCACAGTATGAGGGACCGGATCCTGATTTGGCTGAAATGCTTGAAAGGGATGTGCTGGAAACCAGTCCTGGAGTGAGATGGGATGATGTTGCGGGTTTGACTGAAGCAAAAAGACTTCTAGAGGAAGCTGTTGTGCTTCCTTTGTGGATGCCTGAATATTTTCAGGTATTGTTGAATTGAAACTCAATTATGATAATGGTATCTTGGGTACATGGCTATTTGCATGCGATCTTTCCTATGTTATCACTTAAGTTTTGTTAACAAGCTGCACTTCCTTAGGATCTTACTTTGAATTGTGTAGCTACTTTTGTATGGTTGTTGTTGTTATGGAATATATTTGATGACATTTAAACGAATCCAAATGAAAGTAGTTACATTAGTATGACCCAAATAGTGTTCACATCTGTACTTTGAAAAAGCAGGCTTTAATTTGTACCTATTTCACATTTCTGCATTTCAGTGAGGCAATTGATTCTTATTCTACATGCTGAAATGTCTCTATCCAGATAGTCCATTTTTCAGATTGAACTTATTGCTTCTTTGCTTGCAGGGAATTAGGAGGCCATGGAAGGGTGTTCTTATGTTCGGTCCTCCTGGAACTGGGAAGACGTTACTTGCTAAAGCTGTTGCTACTGAGTGTGGAACAACTTTTTTCAATGTCTCCTCTGCTACTTTAGCATCAAAATGGCGTGGAGAGAGTGAACGTATGGTACGGTGCTTATTTGATCTTGCAAGAGCTTATGCGCCGAGTACAATATTCATTGATGAAATTGATTCACTTTGCAATTCCCGGGGGTAAGATTTTAATCTAGTTTTACATAAATATCTTAATTAACTTCTCAGATGTTATTGCATGTATGCTATATTCGTGGAAAACTTACATATGCATGAGGTATCTTTTCTTGCGCTGACCCAAATTCAAAACCTCAATTTCTCTAGGGCATCAGGGGAGCATGAGTCATCCAGAAGGGTGAAATCTGAACTGCTAGTTCAGGTAGATGGGGTCAACAATACTGGCACAAATGAAGATGGTACTCGTAAAATAGTGATGGTTCTGGCCGCTACTAACTTTCCATGGGACATAGATGAGGCACTCAGGTTGGCCCTTATTTTGTTGTATTTATGTTTCAGTCTCCTAGCCTGTCTTCAAATTTGAGTTGGAAAGAGTTTATGTGGTTGGCTGTGTGTATATTGCATCTTGCCAATGGACTATGCCTGTTCGCTCTTAATGTATCTAACCTGGTGTTACTCATTCAGGAGGAGGCTGGAGAAGCGTATATATATTCCCCTACCAAATTTTGAGAGCCGTAAAGCACTTATTCGGATAAATTTGAAATCCGTTGAGGTAACAACCGACTCTGAATTTGTATTATTGTTATGTTATTGTAGTCAAATCTTTTTTTGTGCAAGTAAATTTTTCTCATACATATGTCATATAAGAAAATAAACAAATGTTATGTTTATTTCCAAGGTTTGTGTGGAAATTGCTTCTAATTATTCCTATTTATCTGCATCAGGTGGCTCAGGACGTAGATATTGATGATGTGGCTCGCAGAACAGAGGGATATAGTGGTGATGATCTCACAAATGTTTGCCGGGATGCTTCCCTGAATGGGATGAGGCGCAAAATAGCTGGAAAGACACGTGAAGAGATTAAGAGCATGTCCAAGGATGATATCTCAAAGGATCCCGTTGCCATGTGTGACTTCGAAGAAGCCCTGCGGAAGGTCCAGAGGAGTGTTTCTCAAGCTGATATTGAACGGCATGAGAAATGGTTTAACGAATTTGGATCAGGATAGATCTTATCAGCGCATATTGTAGGTGATAAATTGATGCACTGCATGGTCGAGTTTCCGAGTGATTGTGTCTTGTCTTCCTTGATCTTTTCCTTTGTATTTAGGCATAAATTTATTTGTGCATTCCAAGTGTTGGAAAGGTGTCATAGTGTTGTGCCATTTTGTATCTGTAACCGTGCATGAGTATATAATCTGCTTCATTTCATACTACTAATACACTGCAAATTTCATTCAATGAATTATAATTTGACATTCAGTAAGAGAATGATACAACATTCCTTATGATTGAATGTATGTGCTATCATCAAAACATTTTTCATGGGCCAATTCCGAAGCCAAAATGGCCTACAAGCAGGGAAATATTCTAGGTGTGAAGGTAACAGTGCCACGTGTTACTAATCCGTGTGCCATAATATGGATTGATTGATGGACGATGTGGTTGATACTTCATGCATATTTATGTCATAACATGAGTGGATTGACAACACTACTTGATCGGATCTTAAGGGTTTTGGTTTTGGTTTGTTTTGTTTTTCTAAGACACCTGTTCCTCGAACCCATCTTCCGAGTTTGAGCACTTGGTTGCATTAATTGATTGGGACGGCGTCTTGAAACCTAAAACAAAAGGATCGAGTTAAGAAAAAAATGCCCCAAGCTGGCTTTTCATAGAAAAAAAAAAAAGAAGAGAGTGAAACAGAAAAAAGGCGGCAACATGGGTGCATTTTGAGGGAGCATATCGCCACAACCACAACACTAAACCTCCTTTATAAATAAAAATGCTGTTTCCAATTTAATTAAGTTGCTCCACCAAACCTTGCCTCTCATCTCACACCAAAGATCATGGGAACCTTCAACTTCAACTTCAATTTCAATCTCATTTCTTTTTATCTTCTTCTCCTTGCCCTCTTCACCTTCTATCCCACTACAATCATTTCCACACAGTTGAGTTCATCAAACTCACTGGGAGGTAAAATAGATAGCAACCTATTTGCCCTTGAAATTAATTAACTTCGTTTGATTTGATATATGTAGATTTTAATTCAAATTTGTATTAATATTGGGTTTTGAGCAAATGGTGTTTTTGTTTGATATTAATTTTTGTTGTGGTGGTGATGATAATGTGGCATGCATGGCAGATATTGAATGTGAGTTTATAAATTGTGGGGAAGGAGTATGCAAGGCTTCTAATCAGACAGCGCTTGGTTTTGACTGTGAATGCAATCCTGGTTGGAAAAAGATTCAGGTTGGTCTATTGACCTTACCCACTTGTGTTCCAAACTGTGAGTCTCTCTCTCTCTCTCTCTCTCTCTCTCTCTCTCAAGAAAATATAAATGCTTGTAGTTCAAGGTTAGGAGTATCCAAGATTCTAAATTTGATTCTCCTTTTACCAATATCGTTTGTATATAAAAATAATGTAAATACTTAAAGAGATAAATTACGTTGCCTTATAAGTTTTGGTTTTTTTTTCTTTTACACGCAGTAGTCTCACACACACACAACCAAGATGTTATGGGAGTTCGAACTTGAAACATCTGATCTGCAAGTAAATGCCTTTTTAAGTTTTGGTTTAATGTATAAATGAATGACCATTATGTGTCAATGTTTTAAACAGTTGCTACATTCATTGGTCGATCCAAATTTACATGTAGTTTTAAGGAAAAATTATGTCATGATAATATTTTTTTGAAAGATATTATGTGTGTTGAATTGTCAAAATGTGAATCCAAATCATACATTTAAGTGTAATTTTTTTCTTCTAACTAACAATGTTGATTTACAACTTAGCAAACCGTATTCTCTAATAAGAGAAAGTTGATCATATAGTCACCTTATTGATGTGAATTTTTGGTACTGTAATTGTAATCTGGCACTTTGCAAATATTACAGGGCGCAGGCTAGCTGTAATATAATATAATCAATCGGCTATCACAATTTTGTTGGCATTAATTGTTTACTTTGTGTGATAAAATAGTAAAAGGACGCTAATCACAAGAAGATTGTGGTTTGGGAAAATACAAAAAGATAAAATAAAAAAATTTGTCGTCGTTTCAATCGAGATGTGAACATGGGCGGAATTACCACAAGGGCTACAGCCCTAGTGAGGTATTTGGGATTACAAAAAATATTGAATCTATATATTTGCATTTTTTCAAATATAACTCAGTATGTATTAACCTATTAAAGTCCAACAAAATCTAGTTCTTTATGAAATTAGTTGCATGATAACGATAAAAGTACACAAAATAGGTACACTTTCAATTCTGTTGCTGAACATATTTTCATTTTGACAATATATGGTTTTAGCTCAAATAGTAAAGACCATTTTTCCTCCCCTAATATCGCTTGTATCTAAAGAATATGTTTTTTAATTATTGGAAATTAGTCAATTGAGCTATGAGCTAGCATGGTTTATTGTAAGTACCCAAAAAAAAAAAAAATTCATTAGATTTTTAGCTAATAAATTTAGATAACCCACCTGTTTGAAAAATTCATAATTTCGCCTTGCATGTAAGTAGTTACCATTAGAGATCTTTCTTTCTTTCAATTTTTTTTTTTTGGGTCACAAGTTACTAACATAATTTTTCTTTTTTACTCTTCTCTTAATTATGGGATGGCAATCCACTGACAAAATAAACAATTTCAGCATGGACTTTTCATCTGCCTTATTTTTGGCTTATTGCTACTTTTGCTATAGGTAAATTAGAATTGCGGATGCTCTAGACACCAGAGAAATAGGTTCAGAAATTCACCCTCCATATTGGTTTTTCATATACAATGATTATTTGCAGGCACGATTAATTTTCAATGTGATGCATCTCCCTCACCACCCGCACCACCTGCTCCTCTGATTCCACCACAAGGTGATATAGCAAAATTATTCGTTTACCATGCATAAATGCATTTTTGCTTTGGAAATACTGAAAACAAGTAATGCTATACATATTAGAAGTGTGACCGGTCAATAAACGTGGTCCAAATAGTTTTATCTATTCAAAGCTTCATATAAATACTTTCACTTCTTTTTCATGCATTAACAATGAAAATTAATTTCCAGGCTGTGCTCTTGTTTGGTGTGGTGATGGAACCTGCGTAACCAATGGAACTGGATACGCATGCCAATGCCCTCAAGGCTCATGGAACTTGTTGGATATGCCAGGCTTCGCATGCTTTAAACCATGTAAGCTGTCAATTAGATTTATCAAACAGTCTTGAGAGTTAATTGGTCTCATTGGGTCTAATTATTATTTCTAAACAGTTTTCTTGCAGCTTATTATCATTATTTTTACTATCTTTATAGTCGCTTGGTTTTTTTTTTTAAAACCTTATTTTAGGCTATTTTGGAGGAGATTGCAAGAGCAAGGGATTCAATTTGCCGGAATCGTCTAGTACTCGTATCTCTCAAGGCGATCGTATATCATGTAGGTGTACATTTATACAGTTCTAAGACTAAAATAGAACAAATGATTAACATTAATTCAAGCAAATTACCATGAGGTAATGTTCTTTTACTTGATCATTAACATGTCATGTGGAACCTTGTTTGAATGTAAAGGATGTTTCCAGACAACAAGATTTCTACACTAAACATTTGAATACATTCAAACAAGAATCTACATGCATGCATTGCCAATGATTTAGGCTTATAATTTAACAATAAAGCATGATATTATGTTGTTTGATAAGAATTTTTTTCCTAATACCCTCTAACTTTGAATGGATTTAATTGGGCCAATGGGCTTTTGCCTGGTCCTTGTGGGTGACTTTCACATCCTTGAGCCAGCTTTTTTGAGTTGGGTAAGTCCATTATTGTATGTGCTGAAGTTCATCTAAGCCCAATGATTCTTTCTACAACAAACTAGTTGTTCATTTAGTCGTACTTTTGTTTCCAATGTTGAAAGAGGTTTCAAGTTCGATTGCATCCCCTCCCCTCCCCTATCTAATGGGAATGGTTTCCGTGAACTATATTTTGAAGTACAATTTAGTTTTTATTGTGTTATACATACATTTTGTTTTTCCTCAAATTATGATACTTTTTTTTTGGGGGGTACAGTAACCATCATCCTGTTGATATCAATCATTCTAACATGGATTTGACATGGAAGCAAACGTAGGACGAGAAGACAACATGTACAATTATATACTGTCATGTTCAGATGGAGGTCATGATTTGGTTATTCTGTACTTTTTTGTTTAATATTTTGGAGTACACATATATATATTGGATCAAAATAAAGTCTATTATTTCACAGCCAATTAATTATAAAATAAAGAATCTCCATGTATTATTGTATCTCATGAACTCTCGAAGATTTGAACCCGAAACCTATCCCCAAGAAGAGTACCTAATGTTGCAATAATAAGGAAAGGAGAGCAAAGAATTTATAAGAGACAGAGAGAGTACAAGAGCAGGGACAGTTCATAAATTTTGTTGCCTTGTTAACTAGAGAACAGTGGCATGTGCTCAAGAGAAAGGTTGCTCTGCATTATATATGTTGATCCAAATTGCTTATAATTGCATGCTATGACTGGTTTTTTTTTTTTTTGTACTTTCAGTTGTCATCTTTCATGGCCCCAACAATTCCTGTTCATGTCTGAACTAGATTACATCTTGGCACTTTCAACTGCTTAATATATATGATTGGTAATAAATTATGTTGCTACTTGGCTTTTTTGAGGTAAACCCAAAATGATATTGTTCTGGAACTGAACAAAACCCATAAATCATATTTTCATTGTCTCAAATCTAAACAAATGGAAGACTTACTAAATCGACTGCTTTGGTGTTTGAAGGCAACCATGAAACCATGCATGGTGTTTAGAATAGACACCAATTTTTTTTTAAATTTTATCTTGTTTGGTGCTTATTTTCAAATCTAAAAGTTCAGAATGAGTTCATTTGAAGTAGAGCATAATTTTGGATTACCAAAGAAAATTTTTGAGGATGAATTCTCTCCAAAATGGGAAGGATCATGCAAACTTGCATTTTCCGATTTCAATTTATGAAAGTTTTTGGGCAATTTTGTTTTCTTTCCAAAAATTAATCTTTTCTTATCTTGATAATTTTATTTATTTAATTTTTTTAAAGTCAAACACTGGAAGAGCAATATAAATACAATAACCACAAGGGCAATACAAACACCCACAAAGGGGTTAAAACCACTACCCGAGAAGGAAAAAAACAGCATATATGTCGCCACCGCCACTACTGCAGTCGCTGCCGCCGCAGTAGGGATAGGTCAAACACCACAAAAATTGTTGCACCCCAAAAACATACAACAACAAACAAAAACCCCAGATATTCGAAGAGAGAAAAAACGAGGGGTTGAAAGGGAAGAGGGAAGAGGAAAAAAATAGAAGGGTAAAGGGGAAGAGAGAAGAGAAGAGGGGAGAGAGGGGAGGAGAGGCCGAGACCACCTCCCCCTTTGTTTTAGCACAGAAAAGAGGTTAGGGTTCGTGTTTGAGTTTGGATTTGAGAGCGTATTCAACGCACTATCCTTCGAACAAAAAAAAAAGTACTATCTGGATAATTTTATCAAGTCGTGATAACTTTCTTGAAGATCAATAACACAAAGTAGAAAGTCGAGTAATATTGTAAGAGATCTTTCTTACCCTGGGAACATGTTTAGACCCGTACGATTTGCAGCTTTATTATCTGGGTCCATTGTCAGCACAATGCGATAAAAATCCCATAATAAATAAAACTAAATTTCAATTATGCAATGTGCATGGTTAGGGCACTGCAAACTCATGTGGCCACTTGTCTCTGTCGCTAAAATTTTCTAGATTGATCTGGTTGAATTCTTAGCTCCATCAATCAATTGTTTTGTCCACTTCTTTACTTGGTAAATGTAATCAAAATCTTAAGCGCATGTTCAATGACCATTTCAATTTTAGTTTTAGTTTTTATTTTTTTGCACTATAGTATAGAGGAAAAAGAGGGAGAATGGAAGACAGAATAAAAGTGGAGATGAGATTGAGAGCGGAGGATGGGAAGGAGGAGTAACAAAAACTAAAAACTGAAATCTATTTGAAATCGTTTTCACTTTTGTTACTCCTTCCTCCCATTCTTCCCTCTCAATCTCATCCTCACTCCCGTTCTTACTCTCATTTTCCTCTATACTCTAGCACAAAAAATGAAAACTAAAAACTAAAATTGAAATGATTATCAAACTGGCCATAAATAATTTAGTTTGCTTTATTGCAACTACTTATTTTCTTATTTTATTCTATTTCTATCTCACTCAGCATATATATCCTTTCCTTATGATCATTCTTTTATATAATCATCAAATGCTTGAAATCCAAAAGAAGAAACGAGTAACATTGTTTCCACTGCTCAACTTAGAGAAGAGAGAGAAGAAAAGGATGAATGTTAATTATAATATTAAATTTCTCTCTTCTTTTTAATTTTTTAATTCAATATATAATATTATCTTTCTCTAGTAGGAATCTCAATTATTTTCTGCAGCTTTAGATCTTACACTTTAACAGAATCTCTCTCTATGCGCAATTTGGGATTTTCAGATCAGAGATTGTTCATATATATTTTTTTTCTTTTTCACATAAAATTTTTAATTAATGATGAACAATATAATTATATCAGTATAGTTTGCAGCTCATTGTTTCTTTTGAACATCCATGGAAACATTGCACAATTTACTCTGTCTACGTGTATTTAAAAAAATTATATTTGATAACATCATTAATCAGTTTATTTAACAATATTAATGTAAATGTCTCAATGTTCTACTCAACTTGTTGTTCTTAAAACGAGACTTAACCTATGTTCTCCATCCCTCACACCATATATAATGCATGTACAACCAGTTTGACAAACAAAATGGAAAACGAGAAAAAAAATATTTTAGAACGTAGGTACTTATCTTTTTTTTCCTTCTCTATAAAGGTAGAATATATAGGAAATTTTGTGGTACTACGTATTATACCATAAGTGAATGACGGATTTATACTTTTGGATATATCAATAAATATCCACCCATATTATAATACATGACCGTGACTGTATTATTCCAAACCATAATTTAAAAATATATGTAATCCCAAATTATTGGCTATATTTAGTACCCAAAATGTCCGGATCATATAAATCTTTGCAAATATATACTATGAGTGCAATGAAAATGAAGGTGAGTTACCCCTTCAGCTCTCGAGAAAGGAAAATGAATGGCATGAGGATATACCTTTACGGCTTTTAGCTCCTCTGTACCATATAAAGATAACATTGCAATTGCGAATGCTGAGATTGCCCACACCCCTATGTCTCAATACATCTACAAGTTATTATTTATTTTTAAACGAAAAAAAAGAATAAGAAAAGAAGAATTTATGTTTTTTAAATTTATATATATATATATATATATATATTTTTTGCGAAAAGAAGAATACTTTATAGTCAAAAGGGCAAAAGCAAAAATCCAACATATATGATACCAATATGGCAATCTGTCGAAGAGTGGAAGGTTGCTATATAATATTGTATGTATACTAACTTCCAAAGCCAAATGTAGTGGAGAAGACTGAAGAAGATGATATTTGGTGCGTGAAAATACTGTGACCCATATTATATATGTATGTATATGTTTAGAGGACAGATATGATAAGAGAAAGGGGCAGCCACCTTGTTTTAATATTCCATTCTATCTTCACCTTGTTCTTGGTGTTTTTCCATTGGTTTGCTGCTACACCATGTGTGTTGGTAAGAGAGAGTTGGGGATATCAAAAGGAAAAAGCGACCCCAAGTGCAGTAAACTATATAATACACTATAAAAACTAATCATGGCATGTTGTCCCCCAAAAAGTCCTCCATTTTCTTGCATGATCTTCACATTCTTCTCAGTGTGCACACAATGAATATTTAATTAATTTAATATCAACATTTATCATATTATTGATAGAACTTCTGAGTGAAATGTAAATATTTAATTTTAGAATTCCTTTTAGAAATTGCTAATAATTAAGAGAAAGTATAGAAAATAATTTATACTGTGGTTGTGGAGGTAAAAGAAAGGATCATAGCGTTGCCTCATTAGCAAAGCTAGCAATTTATGATAATTATTGTTGGCATAATAAAGAAGCTCCCATAAAGCCAATGAGAGTTGATTGAGTTGGTAAGGATCGTTCTTTTCGCTATGAAGATCTAAGTTCGAGTTTCATTGCCGACAATTTCTCTTAATGGGTAATCTTTAAAAACTTAAAAAGAGACTAAGACCCCCTCTATAAGTCCTGAAAGAGGCCTTGATATGTCATGATTCTGAGATTGGGTAGCCTCCCCTCCTTAAAAAAAAAATTCTACACACATATATATATATATATTCCATATTCAATATCTTCTGGATTGCCTTAAGAAAAATCTTATCTATATACGACAACAATTTTAAAATAATGTGTGTATATTTCTTGTGACACGTAAGTCCAACCAAGTGGTTGGGTGATTGCGTATGTTATTCATAGCTACAGGTGCCTAAATCGACCAAGCCATCTAATACTAGCCTTTTCAAGCACATTGGCTGTAAATAGGAATTTAAGCGTTCAAGCCCTAACGGTTGACGAATGTCACCAAACTTCACCCTCGAACAGAAAAGAGCTCAGATCCTTCCATTTGGTCAGCTTCCATATGTAGGGTAAACTAGCTAGGGTTGTATATTGATTCGATATGATTTGAGTTTGTATCACATTCAACTTGTTTTTAGCTTAATTCAAACTCATTTCATTAAGCATGTGCGGGCTAGGTCAGTTTGCCAGGCTAGTGAATCTACCATGCTGCACCCAAATTCGAATCCATCTCCTCATAAATTATATCTCTATATTATAATTTTCTCATAATTCATTAATTCTTAAGTCTAGTTGAATCGAGTAGTGTGAAGCTGAGTCGTACCAAGATTGAAGCTTTGAGAGCTTGACATTGCGTACGAACTGAGACAAATCAAATCAAACTCAAACTTTACTCATAGCACGTACAAGGCAAGCTAAATTTTGGAATATTTGAGCCAAGTTTAAGCACAAGTACGATCAAATTTGAACAGTAACGTACATGTGTGATGCATTCAAAAGTTGACTGAACTTTTATTGATTGATCGAAGGACGATATATCTTGATCCAACTTCCAGATTTAGAAACAAATTTGACTCCCCAATTTACCTCAAGTATATTCCTATTGCTTAGGCTGTACTTGATTGATTTTACCTGAATCACTAGCTAGGCCGGTCCAACTCAATCAAGACACGTGCAACACCTTCTTCCATTCTCCTCTATGATAGCTCTGCATGTCTTATTGGATTGCCATTTTTAGGTAATAGAAACACGTACAACCAAACCTATAATGGCAATCGAAATCAAAACCCTTGAACATTTTTGAGATTGCCTATGTGTCACAATGTCGAACTGAGTTTGGTAGTGTGATTTTAGTGGCTATGTATGAGTTTAGACATTCATCATGACTTTATACCTACAGAAAGAACCTATCTCACTAATGGAAAAATAAGTAGTCTTTCGATCTGACTTCTCTTCTACTTGTATATATGAGGATGTGAAAGAGTGTCTGTAAAATGTCAACTATATATGAGGATGTGAAAGAGCGTCTTTTAAATGTCAACTTCTTTTATGGTATCAGAATCCAATGTGTGACGGCTACTTGACATTATTCTTTTGTGTACTCATTGAATTATAATGTTTTTTTTTCCTGCCCCGAAATCCATTTTAAAAGTAGTTTGTCTCATGCTCTGAAATCCTCATCATCATCACAGAAAGTGACCATCTTATCTCACACGACACGAGAGAACTAAGAAATATTGCACTGAGTTGTCTTATTGTTTATCTTACTGGTTAAATGGTTTCCATTAAGACAAACCGATTATTGAAAGATGCTCCTTAAAGGGATACCTTTTTATTATTTAAAGAAAACTTTAACAAAATAATGGAAAAACAACATGTCAGCTTTAATTAATATATTAATCAAGAATGGAAAATCAAGATGCTATATCCCAACAAAGATTGAAGCAAAAAGCATCTTGCTTTCGTGATACATTTTATATGCTAAAAGTTGAGTAGAGTGTGGGGGCAGTTGCAAATCTAGTCTTCCATATTCAATAGTTGCTTGCAAACTCTTGGAGCTTTCAATCATACAATACAAAGCATCAAGACTAAACAAAATTTGCTTACTCAAATGGGGACAACCGGAGTCTTGAAATCAATTGTTGTTTGTGAGAATGTGAAAGCTTAATAAAAATTCTCTCCTACTCTATACCTATAGCTAGGTGTAAATCTCTCTCTCTCTCTCTCTCTCTCTCTCTCTCTCTCTCTAGACAAACACATACATATAATATAGGACCTGTGCATATACAAAACCACACACAACCCTATACATACAGAGAGACACATGACATGAGAATCTTCATACATATAATGTCATAAAGCTCCCTCTCCATACATACAGAGAGACACAAACCCATGACTCTTGTTTTGAACCCTAGCCGCCATCATGGGCAATGACGATTTTTTTCTCACCCATGAGGGTAGCACCACCGAATTCGCTTCTCCTTCTCAACCGACTCACACAAAATTGGCTGCTCAGATGACCTAGTTCTTGAAAATATAGAAACAGAACCAAAAACATACACAAAAAATTCCCACAAATAATATTCTCTCATATTTTAGTATGGTATCAGAGCCTAAGTTTTTTTGTAACATGTGCTTGTGTTGTCCTTGTAATTGCATTGTGTGAACCCCATTTGCCTTTTCATTCCCTTATATGAAATAAACAATGAGTAATTCGTAATAATATGAATTCAAACTCCTTATTTTGATTTTCATTACGAAATAGTAAATATACCATAAATGTAAAAGTCTTCCGTTGTTATTCACACTAATTAAGAGTGATAAAAAAAACACATTGATTGGAGGAAAATGATGTCCTCATTATATATAATATAATCTGACCGATCTCTCATTTTGTACGAAAAGAAAGAAATTCAAAAAAGCAGAGAAGACGTCTGGCTTCTTTTGAGACTGTTTGTGTACAGAAGGTAGGACTAGGAGCCTAGGAACACAACAAAAAGTTGATTCAAAAGCTTTCTGCCGGTGTAAGAATTCTAACGATGGTGGATGGATGCCTCAGCTTAATATATATTAAAACAAAAGCGTTGTAAGTTGGGATACTTCTGCTCACTGTCCTAAGTGTACTTGTACTACTTCTCATGCATACAACCTTTTGCTAAAAATAGAAGTTTGTATGCACATTTACAACTCTCAAGGAATTCTTCCTACTTTCAGGCCCAAAAAATAAAAAGAAAAAAGAATACTTGCTAGTAAAGTTGTTCCGGCATGTTTCAGTCTGACATAGATACATGCATGCATGCAATGCATACATACATATTTGATGTATAGTTGTCGGGTAAACATTCTTATAATCATTTTAAGAAGAGGGAAGTTTCTCACGCACACACTTTGGCAATGAGAATTCGAACTTGAAATCATCGGTCTGCAAAAATTAAGGTACTTTATAAGTTTCAGACTGCTAAGTGGCGAATATCATACAAAATTTACAAGCCACAGAGAAGATAAAATTTGACATGCAGATAGAATGAATTGCAACTGAAATGGCGTGAGATGGGTTAGCAAGGTTGGTGAATTTGGTAACCGTCGTATAACGACCCGACCTTGGCATGTTTGTAGCACGTGAACTGCACATGCATGTGGAGTGAGTATATATGCATGTGTTGTTGTGGGTGTCTCACGAGCACATGTCCCATGTATGATATTGATGGTCATATCTCATGAGACATTATACATGGCCAGATGGGGTTGGGGTGCACGCATGACTCATATATGACATCATAATTAAAATATCATTGTTTATTAGTGTGCCCACTGCCCTTGCCACGGCAACCACAAAAAAGAAAAATAAAAAAACTAAAAACTAAAAAAAATGTCGAGGGGAGAAAAAGGTAAGAAACCAAGGGACAGGGGAAAAGATTTTAAACCACAGGAACACAAACGACCCATTATTAGGCAATGTTTTGGAACACCACCTCTAAAAATGTTCGTTAGCATTAAAGGTGATGGATTTTTAGGAGCCCCAATTGGGGTCGTATGGGACAAACACCTACAAATCTAACCGCAAAAACCAAAATAAACTTTACTACTTTTCTTGGAAATGACCAATTATTATATAAGTGAAAAAAAAGCATTAGACCACTCATTTCATCTCAACCTTTAATTTTTATTTTGGCAGACACAATTACCCCTCCAAAAGGGAAAATTTCAGATGGAGACTTCTTTGTCATGTTGTAAGATGAGTAACTGACAACCCAAGGCCACTACGATGACTTACTCACAATGAGGGGCAGAGGAGGGTGGAGAAAAACTTAGCTGCAACGGGAATAACATTATTTTGCAAATTTTGATCAATAATGTTATGTCATGTGGAAATGTTGTCATGCATGTCATAGCTATATTTCAGCTTATGATCCCCAAAACAAAACATTGAATCCTGACTCCACCCCTGCTGACAACATTTCTTGAGCAAAAACATAACATGTACATTCCAAAATATAATCATAAATAAAAATTAATATAATTTGTTATGTTTCGTCTGAACAATAACTAGTACCTAACAAGGAAACCCCCACTTAATTGGTCAATGCCTTAATGATAAAGAGAATTCTAAAGCACAACATTGGGTCCCCTAACCACCATAGACAGGAGAAAATTTCATCAATTTCAAAAAGGGTAATTTGGTCATATACGACACAAAAGAAAGGGCTGTTGTGTAGTGAAATAGAGATGAGGACCAAGATTGGGGGGAGGAGGTTCGTTGATTTAGATGTTTTTCTACTTGAGGACAAGACAAAGGCACATGGAGAGTGGGAAGTGTCTTCTTTTCACCGAAACTCCTTTTGGTTTTGAGGGGGTTTAAGTTAAGATGTCTTTAAATCCCCTCATTCGGTTTTATTGTTTATACTACACTTTCATAGTTGTAGAGGCCAAGATGGTCCTTTTCATTTTTGTTCTTTCTCTTGTCCAAATGCGTAGCTCAACATGCACCCTTCGAACAAAACGACCGCCCTCTCCAAACCAAAACATTACACTCACACACCGGAAAAACTGGAAAAATTTGTATGAAGCAGGAATATCACTGTTTTGCTATTCTCAATCACAGATTGTCACATAGAAAATTTATCATGTGTTGCATGTCCGTTTTGCTATTCTCAATCAATCACATACTATCACATAGAAAATTTATCATGTGTTGCATGTCCTGATTAGCCGAAAATAGCAAAATTGTATTACCCATGTTTCACACAAGGACAAAATAACCCATTAAGGCAATTACATGAACTATCCACAAAGGAAGACAAAAAAAAAACACCCAAAAAAGGAATTAATACATGAACTTAAAATTCACGAACCTTCTAAAATACATGAAAAAAATTATTTTAATTTATGGTTTTATATACTTTTCCAAGGTATAACTTTGTTTTGGGGTGGAGGGGGGGACTTGGCCAAGTTGTCGCTATCTTGTCCGCCATCTCTATATAAACTCCCCAAACCTTATCTTTCTTTTATATCACCATCCTATGTTTTCAAACAACAAGTACTTCCACCATTATACTTGTTTCTAACCACATCTCCTCCAAAAATCCTCAGCACACCCTTAATTTTCTTCTAACCACACAAACACAAAACCCATCTTCTCTCTGCTGTAATTTTCTCCAATTCAAAAGAAACCCTCTTGATCAACGAACTTATATCACCCACCACCACCACCATGCCTGCAAGACTCTCTGATGCCTTCAAATCCCACCCTCTCAATCTCCAACTGAAGCACCCAGATTTCAGCTCATTGCAGGAGCTTCCGGACTCCTATGCATGGAGCCAAAACGATGACCAGTACCCTTCTTCTCCGGGCTCATTTGGGGCAGAGCAAGACTCTGTTCCAGTCATT
This sequence comes from Prunus avium, assembly GCF_002207925.1. The sequence continues at coordinate 188,615 of NW_018921827.1, forward strand.
GATCTCTCTGACCCCAATGCCCTTAAGCTCACAGGCCATGCATGTCGAACTTGGGGTGTCTTCCAAGTCACCAACCATGGCATCCCGAGCAAGCTTCTTGACAACATTGAATCTGCTGGCAGAAGCCTTTTCTCTCTGCCGGTTCAGCAGAAGCTCAAGGCCGCTCGATCGCCGGACGGCATTTCCGGCTATGGCTTTGCTCGGATATCTTCGTTTTTTCAGAAGCTCATGTGGTCTGAGGGCTTCACTATTGTTGGCTCTCCACTTGACCATTTTCGTCAACTTTGGCCCCAAGATTACAACAAATTCTGGTACTAATTTAATCACATTAATTCAATAACCTCATTCTTAATATTTTATTTATTTTAAATTTGTTGGGGTTTTTTGGTTTTTGGGTGGTGAAAGTACTATGGCCAATGGCCAGTGGCCATGTAGGCAAAAGACCCATTTTCTTTACAAAACGCAAGTTGCAAAAGATTACAATGAGAGCCATGGACCCACCGAGAAGATTTGGTTTGTGAAAATATCCGAAAGATTAAATCTACTTGTTATAAATGTTTACTTTGCTAACCATCCATCATAATAGCATCCTTGTTTGTTATGTATTAACAGTGTTTTGATTTTGATTTTGCTTGTTTTTTCAGTAATATTATTGAAGAATATGAGAAGGAGATGAAAAGGCTTGCCGGGAGGCTGATGTGGCTAATGCTTGGCTCACTAGGTATATCCATGGAAGATGTCAAATGGGCTGGGCCAAAAGGTGACTTCAAAGATGCATCTGCTGCCTTACAATTGAATTCGTACCCGGCTTGCCCGGACCCGGATCGGGCCATGGGTTTGGCAGCACATACTGATTCTACCCTCCTCACAATCCTTTACCAAAACAACACTAGTGGCTTGCAAGTCCTCCGGGAGGGCACCGGGTGGGTCACGGTTCCGCCATTGCCCGGTGCTCTCGTGGTCAACGTCGGCGATCTCATCCATATATTAACTAACGGGTTGTATCCGAGTGTCCTTCACCGGGCAGTGGTGAACCGGAGCAGACACCGTTTATCCATCGCTTACTTATACGGACCCCCGGATAGTGTCCAAATCTCACCCCTTTCAAAATTACTAGGCCCAAGTCAGCCTCCTCTCTACCGGCCAATTACTTGGAATGAGTACCTTGGCACAAAGGCAAAGCATTTCAATAAGGCACTTTCATCTGTCCGCCTTTGTGCTCCTCTAAATGCATTAGTTGATGTAAGTGATCACAACAGCGTAAAAGTCGGGTAGATAAATAAAATTTCCATTTGCTACCAAAAAATTCTATGTAAATACTCTTTTTGGTGTAAAATTATTTTGCAATTGGCTGCCCATGTTTTTGGGGACTCCCATTTCTTGGATCATTCTAAGATAAAAAAAAATTAGACAATACATTTCATTTGAAAAATGATAAATAAAAGATAAAAAAAATGTCCAAGAGCCAAAGCAATTATATAAAATATATTAATTCAAATCATGCAAAGGGGATGCAAACAAGGAGTCCCTGCTGGCTGCTGGTGTCTTTTGTCCTCGGTTTTGAAAGAGATAGAGGGAAAATCGACCAATTTGAATGTTCCAATAAAAGACACATAAACCGACATATTTTGGCCCCGGATACAAAGGAGTATCCCTTCCAATGAATAAGACATGGTTCTAAATAAATAAATAAAGTGCTTAGATGGGGCTTCGAAAATTTAATGGGACTAAAAAACCCCAATCCATGAAACGGGTTTGTAATTCCAGTAGTTAAAAGCAGTTATCTTTACATTCGAGATTTCGTATTCAATTTTTTCCTTGCTCAATATCGCTTGTATAAAAAAAAAAAAAAAACTCATTGATTGTTACCCACAAATCGATAATAAGTTAAAAAATAAAACATGAGGCTATGAAGCAATGATTGTAATGTTGATCCTGAAGAATATCAGGCCAAATTTGTCGCATTGTGATTCACTTTCTGTGTGATTGATTTCAATAAAATCAGAATGCCAAATTATTTTGTGAGGACATAGTTTATGTATTTTGTCAGGCATTTCTATGCACTAAAATTGTCCTCTGAGTTGAATGGAGCTCATGGCATTGCCCTCTGCCACCACACCACGTGCTTCTTGGCATTGGCTGACATTTAACCCCAAGCAATTGGTCCTCTCCCTATCATTTTTTTTTTTTGGACGAATCCTCCCCCGATCATGTTCATGGGATATGCATTGAGGCAGTTTTTACCTTTACGACTTGTTTCTTTTCTATTTTATTTTTTCTCGCGTCTCTGGTTAGGGAGCTGTTTGTTTGTTTCCTCTCACCTTCCTTTTCTCAATTAAACTAGTTTGTACAGTTGTGCATATATAGGACACTACAACTTAAGAATATATCTCACTTAGCTATTTTGATCCACAAATATTTATAGCTAATAAGAAACCATGTTTGTTATGGATAACCTAGTTTGGGTTTTACTTGATAAGCCTAAATGCTGACGGATTAATATATTCCACTATCTTCATGGAATGAGCAATTTTTACCTAAGAGCATCTCCTACAGCCTCTTCAACAACTTTGAAAGTCTAAAATAGGTGAGCCACATTAGAAAAACTCTCTCAAATAGTCTCTTCAACTTCAATCGTTAAAGCTGCAATCTCTTTCTCTCTCTTCAAGACTGGTAAATTGACTTTGGCTCTTCAAACATTTAATTGTACTTTGGAAAACAAAACCTACCTTGAAAATGTTAAAAACATGCAATTTTTTTTATTTCATATAATAAACACATAGACATTTTTCATATGTTTTCATTCTTTTTCAAGATATTGCATTAATTTAATTGAAGAGTTTGCTAGAGCAAAAATTATTCAAGTAGCAAATAAGGCTTTTCAAATTGCCACTTAGGTCAACAAACTTCACTATGAAGAGTTTTATTTCCTACTATTATTGAAGATGCTCTTACACTTACAAAATGCCGGGTGCAGTTATTAATTATTAGAATGCCGTAGTACTTATGTTCACTCCTCACAATACTCAGGCAGAAACAACGTACGCTTTGCTGCTTGTTTTGTCAAAGCAAAATGATTGTGCTCCTCTATTTTTGCATTCAAATCAAATCATTGATTAGCTGGTTAAATCTTAATCTAAGATTTTATGAATATGAAGTTTCACTAAAATTCATTGCTATACCATCGATGTACCATCATGCATGATTTTCAGGTCATATAGGTTCAACTTTCACATCCCCTCGTCACTTGACTTTAGCCTCTAGTTAAATCAATATTTACTGTTTCCTATTGGGAATCTTATTTCGTGTGTGAGAAAGAAACTTCCATATTACATGTTGTATATACCCCTCTTTCTTTATATTTTACATTACAGATGACTCGAGAGATACATATAGAAAGAGGCATACAATTATTTTTGTGCGTGGAGACGGAAATATCAAATGTGTTGTTTAGGAATTTGTAGTTTAGACGGAAATAACAACTCAAATGTTTTAATTAAGGTTATTAATATTATTAGAAGATGCTAGTTATTGTTGTGACATTGACACTATGGACAATTGTGGATTACTAATTGAAGTAAACTCCATGATATGCGTCAAATAAAACGTCTAATATACTTCTTTCCGTGTGTGTATTCATGAGTGTAAGTTTTTGTTGAAAAATGCTTGGCTCTTTACTTGGAAGAAATAATTTATCGTCGTAGACAAATTCCAATTTGACATGCGTACGTAAACTTTTATTTTTATAATAATATAGTCTAAGACTGCGATAGATCGAGATTCTGTAGATCAAATTGTTGACAATCTATTTTCGCTTTTTTAGAGGATTAGAAGCCAACAGCAGGCTAATGCCAAGAAGATAATTGCAATACATACACTAATGTCTTTTCCAATGATTAAAAAACTTTTATACCTCAAAATCATGAAGCTAATATATCAATGAGTCTGATTGAAATAACACCGAATCCAGGAGGGGCTAGTCACTTTATTTAAATCAAGAGAAGACACACTCATAAATAAATGTAGAATCGATGGTATGATTGATTTTACTTCAACTGAAAAGGATGCATCAACAGGACGTGATTCTTCTGCCAGTTGGTACTCAGAATCTAACAAGATATGCATGAAGAGAGAGAGAGAGAGAGAGAGAGAGAGAGAGAGAGGATGAACAAAGTGAGACCTCTCAATTTAAGAATTTTAAAATAAGGCAAATGAATACAAATGAATACAAATGAAAGAAGAATGAAAAGAAAGCAGATCATTATTAGTCTATGAAAATCTGTGTGCATTCAGAGTTTCAGACTAGGTTCAAGTTGCGATAATTTAGTTTATTTATTTATTTTTTCAAATTGATGAGAGCCATTCAATTTTGATGTCACCACGGTTGATGATTACAACTAATTTATAATAGCGCAATACATAGATGCACCCTCTTATCCACCCCATTGTGAATAACGATTCACTATACACATGTCATAATTGAAAATATTTGTTTTCTAAATCACCATTTAAACGTATATCTTTTAAAACTTAATCAAATGTATCGAACAAATCAATGATTCTGATAACAAATTAAGGTCCTCATGACCAACCGTCTATTTAGTTGGATGACTAAACGATCTTATAAAGAAGGGCAGGTTTAGTTATGTTGAAGTTGCCCTGAGGGCTGCATCTAATCTGATTTACAATGCATTGCAACTATCTACCACATATACCCTTTAAACTTTTGCGTTTTGACTCTCTAGTGCACCCATCTAAGCCCAGCTCTAGCATTTATATATATAAGACCATGTAGTCCTCTTTTATTGAGGGATTCCTCAATAAAACCATCTATTTTTCACATCTTCATTCGGAGATCATCCTTGCAAAAAATTATGTAAATCGAAAATCATTAAGGCATTTGTTGAAGAAAAATGTGAACCTCCCAATATAATTTCACCACCACTAATTAAATAATGGGATTTTATTATTTTAGGTTTGACCCATTCGAGATGCGGTGTCTCTTAATTACAATCCCTTGCTTTAAGGGAACACCTTTTGATTCCATCATAAAGAAACAGAACGTGTGTGTTTGGTTTTGCAGCTACCCCTAAGTCGAACCTCAGAGTGCCTACGTATCCCTTGCAGGAATCAAGCCACTCGTAGTTCAAAGAATTGCAATGAATAAATGACTCATTGTGAGGGAAATTTGATTTGAATTGTATTGAGAAATGTTTGAGTGAATTTAGCTGAATAAACCAGGGATTCGATATGGAATTGAGATTTGGACGGTTGCATCTAGATTGAATATCTAGATTGCCTACGTACCTTTTCGAATGGATCAAACCAACGTAGTTCCAAGATTTGGAAATTAATGGGTAAGTGTGGCCCACTAATTCAGAATTGGGAGATTCACTATTATACTAAATATAGGAGTACAAATTATAAAAAGGTCATATATAAAATAGACTTTAAAAACACACCCAAAGCCCATCGAGTCTTGGAACGCCGGCTTGACACTGACCGATCTTGAGATGTGAGAGCAGCCCAATGCATATGAGACCATTCGGTCTTGGGCCATCAAATCTTATAATTTCGTATTGGGCCTGTTGCTGTCAATGATTTGGTAATGAGCTGAATCGTCACAAGCCTTTAGCTTTCTTGGTCACGTCTTCTGAGCTCAAGGCAACAACACACATGGTCTTTCAACCTGCAAACTGAAGTCTTTTGTGACCTCTTGATATGTATATATTTTTTCCTTGAGTCTCAATTTTGTGCAAGTGGCAGGCAATTTATCTCCTTCTTGTAATATAGTAAAGAGAACAAACTTTTCTTTCTTAACTTTATTTGCTGCAAGCCAAGAGAGAAAGAAGTCTTCTTCCTTTTGGTTTCATTTCTTTGAATGTGTGGGGCCCGTCATAGACTTCACCTATTTCTTAGTTGCTTCCTGCATGACAGAGAGAGGCTTGAACCCTTACATGGTGGCTGAACCACCACATCCACATCCATTCTTTTTATTTATGTTTGTCTCAAGCTTGTTGGAATATCCCACTTAATAAATCAAATGTCTCACTTGCAGGTGTTGAGGAAGAGTTCCTCCTTCTTCTTTAATTTTTTTTTTCTTGCTTTGATTGTGCTACATAGCAAAAGAAAGAAACAAAGTTTTTGTTTCTTTCCTTCTGCACATCTCACGTCTCTCCACCACACTCATTCTTCTTGTTTTATTTTGGCTTTGCAAATCTCCACCAAAGGCAAGATAACATGTCTTGCTTCATGTGTAGGACATCAAGTTCTCCATTTAAAAGACAATCCAATTGTGGTGGAATTTGGAATTGCTTTTTGGGTAATCGCATATATTACCACATGGTTTCTTCTTTCTTGTTGATTTCCTTTTTCTTTGTTGTCCTCCTCGGCAGACACGAACAACATTGAACAAGTCTTAGCCATTGTGCAGTTTAAGTAAGAGAAGTCTAGAAAATTCTGGGAATTTCTCTACGTCTTTTAATGGCATTGCCAATCAGTTTTGGTTTTGTGATGGATAGCCCTGTTGGAACTCATTGTTATCCCACATCGGCCAGAGGGCCAAAGAGAAAGTAGTTTAAATAGAAATACCCATCTCTAACTAATACCGATGCCTTTTGTGATAAAACCCCACACCTGAGGATTGTGCAGGTGGTAAAGTGTGGACAATATCGGTGTTGTTGGAGTGGGCCCTCGGCCCGTTAACCTGGAAAGTTTGATAAGCCCATCATGATAAGCAATCCTTACGGAGCACTTATGAATTGAATGTTGAGCACATCCTGGAAGTGTCTGAGCGGAGCCGCACCTTGGAGTAGATTCTTGACTTAATTTATGATGATTGAAATCATCATAGCCAAGAATCCCCATGGGTTGATTGTACTGGATGTTCAACGCATCCTTGGAAGTCTTTGAGCAGAGCCTTGCCATAGATAGATTCCTCACTTTATTTATGATGATAGAAGTCACCATAGCCAGGAATCCTCCTATGTGTTCCTCTTTGTTCATGCGGCTTCTCCTCTTCCCTCCTTCTCCTTTTTATAGAGTCCTTGCGAGAGAGATTTGAGATGGAATAATTCTCATTCAAATTGGATTCCTCCTCCCCTTTATCAGATTATCCTTTTCCCTTATTTATTGAATGGATGATCCCTTCCTTTTCTCTAGGCATAAGATTAGGAACAATTTGACTTCCTGGGTGTTTGAAACTTGTTTTGAAAACAAGTATAGTGTGAGGACCAGACCCACCCAACGTTGTGGGGCTTATCCAAACCCATGTTTAATTTTTTTTTTTGGTGAATTTTTTTTTGTTCAACAACATCTAATTGAGACCAATAAAATCGATGAACATGGTGCTTCAAGAAAGTACTTAATTTTCAATAATTTCATTGAGTGGTCAAATAATATCGGATTAAAGTGATTTTTTCTGTAGAGATAATCTTTGAATGAATATCTACAAAATAGACGGTTTGGATTAGTGAACTACAATGCATAGTGAGTTCTACAAGGGTGTCCCTCAAATAAGCTTATTTGAGGAATCCCTCAACGGAAGCTCTCTGTATAACCCTGATTAACTCAACAATTAGCAACTAAGCACTTTATTTATTTATTTTTTAAAGTACCTATTGCCCCACTAATAATTATAGAGGCATCAACTAACAACCGCAAGGAAGCTAAGGGGGGAGGTGGCCACTGCCCCTCCTCCCCTCCGCCTATCTTCCCCTTCCTCTCATCTCCCAATCTTTTCCCTTCCTCTTACCCTCTCTTCTCCTCCCTTTCCCTTCCCCAAATAATCTAGATCTGTTTGTCTGTTTATTTTGTTTGATTGTTTTTGCAGTGTTCTAGGTGGCTGGTGTTGTCTTTGTCTCGACAGCGGCGACAGTAGTGACACTAGATTGTGTCTCTCATCGACAGAGTTGTGATACCTAGTGGCTGATGTTTTGCCTCTGTTTCAACGACGACAATAGCAGCGACGCTGGTGGTAGTTGTTGGGATGTGGTGCTCTTCTCTACTCTGGGCTGACCAAAGAACTATGCTTGGTCATAGAAGGTTTTCTTTGCTCGGTTCTGAGTTAAAGTGGAGTGCTTCTCGAGGGTCCTTTTATTGTTGTTTATGTGGTGATGTTGGATTTTGTCTCTGCTCAGGAGAGTTGTGATACCTTGTGGCTAATGTTTTGTCTCTGTTTCAATGGCGGCGGCATCAGTGACGCTGGTGGTAGTTGTTGGGATGTGGTGCTCTTCTCTACTCTCCGTCGACCAAAGAACTATGCTTGGTCATAGGAGGTTTTCTTTGTCCGGTTCTGAGTTGAAGTAGAGTGGTTCTCAGGGGTCATTTTGTTGTTTGTTTATGTGTTTCTCCTATGTGTTCTCTCCTGGTTTCTGCTATGGTATGCCTTGCAGTTTGTGTGGGTGTCAAATGACTATGATTTTGCTCATAGAAGGCTTCTTTTGACAACTGGGATGTTCTGCGGTCGTCTCATGTGGGTCTACTGTGTTGGTCTATAGTTGCGGTTCTCGTCGGAGGTCTATGTGTTAGTTTTTGTTTTTGATTTGTTCTTTTATTGTATTGGTCCCAAGTGACCTGAATCAGACTCTCTTGTTAGTCCATGACATGTGTGGTACTCTTTCATCCCTTGGGGTTTGTCCCATGAGGTTGTCCTAGGAAGGTTTTAACGAGGCCACTATATCATGTCGTTCTTTGTACGTCGTTGGTTCTATTAATGAATTCACTTTCTTTATTTAAAAAAAAAGGCTTATTATCACAAAAGGTCCCTAAGGTTTACGAAACTATCAGATTTCATCCTTAATGTTTTTTTGTGTCATTAGTGGTCCTCAAGGTTAGTATGTATGATCACAAATGGTCCCTGCCGTTAGATTCCGTCAAAAACTCCGTTAGTTTGCTGATGTGGCATATATATATATATCACAAAACATCCCTGAGGTTTACACACCTATCACAAATGGTCCCTGCAAATTTTTTAAATTTTTTAAATTTAAAATTCATAAAATTTTGGTTTTATTTTTTAAATTTTATGAATTTTAAATTATTTTAAAATATATATTGTATTTTAAATACACATGACACTATATTATTTTAGATGTGGGCTCCACATAGATGCCACATCAACAAACTAATGGAGTTTTTAAAAAATAATTTAAAATTCATAAAATTTAAAAATGAAAAAAACCAAGGGTTTAGGGATTATAAATGGTCCTTAAGGTTAAAATCCTTATATAAATGGTTTTTTCATTTTTAAATTTTATGAATTTTAAATTATTTTAAAATATATATTGTATTTTAAATACACATGACACTATATTATTTTAGATGTGGGCTCCACATAGATGCCACATCAACAAACTAATGGAGTTTTTAAAAAATAATTTAAAATTCATAAAATTTAAAAATGAAAAAAACCAAGGGTTTAGGGATTATAAATGGTCCTTAAGGTTAAAATCCTTATATAAATGGTTTTTTCATTTTTAAATTTTATGAATTTTAAATTATTTTGATGTTTTGTGATATGTATATATGCCACGTCAGCAAACTAACGGAGTTTTTGACGGAACCTAACGGCAAGGACCATTTGTGATTATACATACTAACCTTGAGGACCACGAGTGACACAAAAAAACATTAAGGATGCAATCTGATAGTTTCGTAAACCTTAGGGACCTTTTGTGATAATAAGCCAAAAAAAAAAAAAAAAAAAAAACTATCACACTAAATTTTGGATTGGAGTTTCTAGTATTACTCTAGGCCCACTCCAGTCCAATTCAGTTTTTATTTTATTTTTGAGGGGTTTTAAATGCACCCAAGTATACTTGAAAGAGCTATCCTGTGTAGCCGTGAGGCCTGTAGAATCGTCAATATTTTTGTTGGATGAGGCCGAAGCCCAGAAACACAAACATAAACTAGACATGAGTATAGGTCTGGCCCGAGATGTACTTAAGGCATGCATCGTGGTCCGTAGGGCTTACAATTAGATTTGACAAAATCATGTACGACAAGATAACAGACATGAAGCAAGGGGCTTGTAGTTCAAGTAGTTAGAAAATATTTATTCCTACATCTGAGGTCCTAGGTTCGATTCTCCCTTCCCCTAATATCGTTTGTATTATATATATACAGTCCTTTTCTATTGAGGGATTCATCAAATAATTTTATTTGAGGGACACCCCTTAGGGTACCTTACAAATTTTTTTCCAACGATCCAAACCATCTATTTTTTAAGTCTATATTCATAGATCATCATTGCAAAAAATTAGACAAATTGGAAACTGTTTCGATATCCAATTGTATTCTACAAGATCAATGAACATGATGTCTAAAGAAAGTATTAAAATTTCAATAACACAATTGAGTGGTCAAACGATATCGGATTCAAGTGATTTTTTTGTAGAAATGATCTTTGAATGAGTATCTAAAACATATACAGTTTGGATTAGTGAAATACAATATGGAGTGGGCCCTACAAAGGTGTCCCTCAAGTAAGCTAATTTGAGGGATCTCTCAATGAAAGTTCTCTGTGTATATATACATATAAAAGAAAAATTAGGTATTAGACATAATTAACTTTACTAATTAGTATTTGAGACATTGGGTATTTTGGTTTGGGTTTTAATACCTACAAAAGAATTGTTATTTTGGATTCGGCCAAAGAGGAGGCCCAGATTTGTTGGGCCAGCTTAAAAATAAAAACTTAAAAGACAATGCTACCCTTCCTCTTAAAAAGCCTGGCCCATCTATAAACCTTACGAGGTAAATGACTCTTTTACCCCTGACTGTTTAAACTACGCACGATTTGGTCTTTCTCTTTCATTTTCGTTCGGCTTTGAGGTTTTATAGCTCTAGTTCTCGTTCTACTAGTGGAGCTTCAATTTTCTGGTAGGTTTTCATTCGATTTTCTTCTTTTTTCTGTTTTCGTTTTTCTGCTACGTTTTCGTTCGATTTGCATGCGGAATGACGGTCAGTTTTGGGCAATTTCTATTCTCCTTAGTTCGGGTATTTCGAGCTCAATTTTCTGGCGTGATCATGTGACGTTCAATGCTAAACCCTATCTTCTTCGTTTTGTTTTCAGATTTGATTTTGAGTTGCTGTTTGGTTGGGGAGATTTTTGGCAGTCCTAGGTGTTGAGGTATGAGTACTTTAGAACCTGTTTTTGTTTATATCGACTTATATGTTTTTGGAATTTAGTTTTAGTACTTTGATCGTGGTTTCCTTTTGGTTTCTATTCGAAGTTTTTTGATTTTATGTCATAAACTGTATCTGTTTGTTTCAGTTTTTAGCAGAAACTGCAATGCAGTTTCTAGTTTCATAAACTGCGTTGGAAGTGTATGGAAATGTTACAACTGCTTATGGACTTGAATTTGTTTTGATTTTTTTTTGCAGTTTATGTTTGTTACAGTTTTTTAGCAGAAATTGCATTGCAGTTTTTGGTTTCGTAAACTGACAATTGCTCATGGAGTTAAATGTGTTTTTATATTAGTTTTAGTACTTTGAATATGGCTTTCTTTTGGTTTCTATTCAAATTTGAGCATATGTTTGTCATAACCTGCACTGCAGTTTCATAATTCGATTTTGGACTAATATTTGTAAGTCTATGGGAATGTTACAGCTGCTCATCTACATTATTTACTGATTTGAATTGTTTTCTGTTTTTGTTTGTTGTTTTGTTTGCATTTTCAAGGCTAATGGAGGTTTGTGTTATGGCCAAGTGCACATATAAGTCGGAAACCATTATGTTTTCAATTTCAGAAAAGTCATCCATGGTTGATGTTTCAAAGACGTTGTGTCTAAGGTTTAGGGGTTTGCAGTTGGTTAGTTTCACGTTACGGTATTCGCCGCCCGGTTATTCGAGTTGTTTACTAGAAACGGATAGTGATTTAGACATGATGATGGCATATTTGTAGATATCAAATGCAAAGAGTGTGGATATTTTACTTAAGGATTTATGCGGGATCAGTGAGTATAGTGGTGATTTTTGTGCAAATAAGGAGTTGATAGCATGTGAAAAGGGCGAGTCGTCATGTTCTAGTACTGTGGAAGACATAAATGAATTTTTTGGCAAGTCGAAGAGAGCAAGTGCTAAGCCTTTGTTGTTGAATGAGTGGGAGACGTACATACATCAAGTAGGGCAGAAGTTTGACGGTGGTGTAGAGGAGTTCCGGTTGAAATTGTGCAAGTATGCTCTTGAAGTAGGATTTAATTTTTTATATGCCGGCAATGAGAAGAGGCTGGTGATTTCTATTTGTTCGAATAAGAAGTTGATGGGATGTAGTTGGCGTGTTTATGCGTCTTGTTGTGAAGTTACTGGCTGTTTTGTAATTCAGACGTTACATAATGTGCATACATGTGCGGGTCGGATACGTGAATCCAAAAGTAAGATGATGAGGTCTCGTGTGGTGTCCTCTCTCTTTGTGGACAGAATTCGTGCAAAACCAAAGCTGAAGCTAGTTGAGATTATACACGAGTTGAAAGATTATTATGGTATAGACATTTCATACTATCACGCATGGTTTGGCAAAGAGTTAGCTAAACTAGACATTCACGGTGATGAGTCGAAGCCCTTCAATAAGTTAGTGTGGTATGCAGACGCCATTAAGGAAACTAACAGTGGTTCTCTGTGCGAGCTTGAATGTGAAGCTGGAATTAATTGCTTTAGACGGTTTTTTGTATCGTTTGGCGGTTCCATTGCTGGATTTCAATATTGCATACCCTTGTTGTTCATTGATGCTACATTTCTGAAGAGCAAGTACAAGGGGCAGTTTCTTTGTGCTTCGGGAAAGAATGGGAATCAAGGTATGGTTACTGTACTGTATTGAATTTTTGTGTAATCTGCATTACTGTTTTGTGTAATTTTGCTGATATTTTGCGTACTCTGCATTGCAGTTTATGTTTATTGTTTTGTGTAATATTGCTTGTATGTTGTCAATTGTTATTTGAGCATTCATAAACTGCACTGCAGATTTCATTTGTTGCAGTTTTTTAGCAGAAACTGCGCTTCAGTTTCTTGTTTTGTAATTCGATTTCTTAATAATTTTTGTAAGTCTATTGGAATGTTGCATCTGCTCATGAACTTAAATGTGTTTTGAACTTAGTTTTAGTACTTTGATCATGGTGTTTCCTTTAGTTTTCTTTTCACACTTAAGCAGATTTGTGTTCATAAACTGTACTGCAGTTTCCATTTGTTGTAGTTTTTGACCAGAAACCACACTGCAGTTTCTTGTTTCATAATTTAATTTCAGAATAATATTTGCAAGTCTATGGGAATGTTACACCCGCTCATGGACTTATATGTGTTTTGAACTTAGTTTTAGTACTTTGATCATGGATTTGCCTTTTGGTTTCCTTTCAAATTTGAGCAGATTTGTTTTCATAAACTGCACTGCAGTTTTCGTTTGTTGCTTATACTTGTGCTTTTGGTTTTGTTTTGCAGGGTTTTATCCTCTACCTTTTAGAGTTGTTGATTCTGAGACAGAGGAGAATTGGACTTGGTTTCTTCAACATTTGGCTGCTATATTGCTATCGATGGGGAGAATTATGACTTTTTTCTCGGACTACAATCAAGGTTTGTTAAATACAATGGGGGCTATGTTTCCTGGATGGCCTCATTCTTAATGCTACTATCACCTTAAACAGAATTTGATATCGAAGTACCTGAAGTCAGGTTATGGGAAACTGCTCCAAGACCGTGTTATCAATCTATTTAGTAGATACGCATATGCTGTTACGGAGGAGGAGTTTAAAGTAGGAATGTATGAGTTGGTGATTGTCGGGAGTTCAAAAGCAAAGACATTTATATATGATTTGTCTAGAGATCACTATGCCAACACTTTTTTCAAAGGAATGTGTTACGGAGAGATGGCAAACAGTTTAGCCGAGTCATTTAATAATTACAAATTTATAAATAAACCCAATCCTAGACATGTATTTATAAAAAAACCCAAACACTATTTAAACAGAGAAACACATCCAAAATCAACCCCAAAATCAACAATTGTATATTTTTTGGGTGTGTTTATAAATGGGTTTTGAGTGTGTGTAATGATGGGTTTTGGGTGTGTTTATAAAGTGTTTTGGGTGTTGGGTTTTTTTATAATTTCAGCCCCCATTTTGGGTGTTTTAGTGAAACTCTCTTTAATAATTGGGTTGATGTATTTCGAGATATGCCGGTGTTACCTTTGATAGAAGGGATTTGACAGAAATTAATGGTATTGAATTCTCAACGACGAATTGAAGCGAAGATGTGGACAACAATTTTGTGTCCGGAGATGGAAACTAGATTGTGGGAAAACGAGGATGGTGTCAATCGACTTTTTGCTTAAATGTGTTTTGAACTTAGTTTTAGTACTTTGATCATGGCTTTGGCTTTCAGTTTCTTTTCACATTTTTTGAGTAGATTTCTTTTGGATAAACTGCAATACAGTTTCCGTTTGTTGCAGTTTCTCCTTTCCTTTTCCTTTTGTTGCATCTTGTTTTAAGATTATATGACAGTTTAGATGTATAACAAATCTTTTCTCATATCCCATAACTAGAAATATTTACTAACATCCACAAGAATTAAGATACATATTGCCTTAAGTTAACAAAAGACAAATCACTAGAGACGATTAATGACACAGTGGCTGTGGTGTAGGAGTTTTAGGACCTATTGTGCTCGATATTCGTTCATGAAATTCTTGTCTACACTTTTTGGAATGGGCTGTCCTTGTGCAATTTTATCCATGTAGAACATGACGAACATGCCACAATCCAACCTGCAAATGAATAGGAGATTAGTTTTTGGTTTTGAATGATTTTAAATTGTAATGAATAGTTGAGTAGAAACAATTCTTATGAACATGAACTTTGTTGAGCACATTCTGTGTCATCCTCAAATGGAAACTAATATGGACTCTGCTGAATCCAATTGAGAGTGAGTTCTTCATTTGGGGACATGTCCTCAAGTACAGGTGTAGGGGGCTCTTGCTTTTGCTTCACAGGTTTTGGTATTTTTCTAGTTTCTAAGAACGCTTGTCCTTGAGGTTTGATGTATTCTAGCTACCCTTCAACAATATTAACTTGTTTAAAGAAGAAGAAAAAAACAGAAAAAGAAAGGGTAATAAGTGCATTGCAAATTATAATTTTGGTATGAAATTAGGTAGTAGGTATAATACAGAAATTGCATATTGCAGTTTGTGTTTGTGTTTGCGTTGAGAAATTAAGACAAGTTCTTTCCGCTTACAATATGGTGAGCAATGTCAATGCAATTTTCTTCTTTTCTTGCTCCCAACGACCAGAGTGGATTGTAGTGTTTCCACTATCTTTCAAGTTTGTGAAATGCGAGGAGTGTAAAGTGGAACTCGGTGCTTGAAATGATCGGGAAGAAAAGCACATTGCATTTCCCAAGTTTTTCAAGCAAGGGTTCATGCAGGACCCTATGCCAATTTGGCTCTAGAAAGGGTTGCATGTAAGACTGCAAGCATTGAATGGCAATTTGTTAGTATATATTTTTCAAAAACTGTAGTGCAGTGTCTATTTAAACAATTTTGAATTTTGAAAATAATTCTTACCCAAGTCCATGTAGACATGTACTGTGGACTATCTGTTTGCATGGGCCCTATATTCTCCTTCTCTATTTGTATATAGGCCTCAATAACCTGTTTCACATTGATTGGAGAAAAATGGAATTGTTAATGGGTAATATAGGTGGTACAAATAAAAACTGCAGGGCAGTGTGTGTTATTGAATTAGTAGTTTAGACTTATGTTTTGTGACAATTCCAGGTCCCACACAATATCTTTGATATCATGATTCGTCACTTTCTCATCATGGAACCCAAAAGTTATTAGTGCGGATTTGAATACATGAAATTCACAAGATTAGTTTCAGTTTAATTGTAAATAAAAGATGAAAGAATTGTTCTTTTGGGATAAAGATATTACCGAGGTTGAGTACTTAAGCAGTATTCTTCAATTTTGTCCCTGTCCTCTTTTGGAATTTTCTGCCAAACCTTCCTTTGTCCCCATCCTAGTTTTTTTTTTTTTTTTTTTTTTTTTCTTTTTTGGCTTTTTTGTGTGTCTTTTTTGGCCTTTCATCTTCATCATCTGATTTTTGCAGACCTACAGGTATCGAATCATGAAGGTTTGTTCCTTTTGGGGAATTAGGGAGTGGATTTGTGGCATCGGGTTGAGATGCCTCTTGTGTTGACTGCAGATTGAAAGGAAACTAATCAGAAACTACAATGCATAAAACGGAAACTACAATGTAGAAAACAGAAACTGCATTGCAGGAAACAGAAAAAAAAGAAGCTTGAACTGCAGTAATTGCATACCTCCATCTTATTTTGTGGATCCTCCTGTGTTGATGGCTCCTCGGAATTGATAAGCTTGAATTGTGGTATTTCTTCATCATCATTTTTTGCCTCCTTTTTTGGTTGCTTATCTTTTTCGTACACATATCAAGATGCTTGACGCCTCTTTCTTTCTCTGTTCTTCAGCCTTTGTATTCTTGATGGAACATCAGGAGTTTGAGCATCTTGCTTTTTCTCTTCTTGTTTCTCTTCTTCTTTGTCTTCTTTGTCTTTTTCTTTCTCTTCTTCTTTATCTTCTTCTTTCTCTTTAGGCAGGTCCCTTTCTATTTCAAAGATTGATGGGTCCGAGAACATTCTTTCAATTTCTTCCTTGTATTTTTCTTGAATCTTCATTTTCTTTGCACTCGTCTCCTAGTCAATGTGAGGTTCCATGCCTTCTAATTTTGAAATCCTTCTTTTTAGATTTAGTATTTCTTGACGCTGAATTGTGGATTCCACTGTCAAGGTAGCAGTCACACATTCTTCATTATCTAATTTGTCTTTGTGTTTTTCCAGCTCCTCTTCCAGCTTCTTTGATCTTTTTTCTGCTTGGATAAATATATCCCACAATTTCGTCATTTTCTTCTCACTGTTTTTATTTATTTCATCCTTCCACAGTTGTAATCTTTTTGGGCAAACGAAGTTAGGATCTTGGCGTTGGCGGTAGTTGATTTGGGCCGTCATGTACTTCACCAAGATGTCTTGAATTGCAAGAGGTTCTTTTCCGGCTGCAATGTCAAACTGTTTCTTTTGTCTAACCTCTTTTAATTCTGGAGTTTCATCATCATCATGAGGTTTTCCTTGTTCTTCTACTTCCTCTACTTCTCCTTGTTGTCCTTCATCATCTTCATTTTGTTTTTTCTGCAAATTGAACATAAACTAATTAGAAACTGCATTGGAAAAAACAGAAACTGCAATGCATAATTCTCTGTTTAGAAATTCTAATTACCTTGTCAAGAGGGTCTCCCTTTTCTCTGATAGTTTATTATTTTTTTATTTTTAATGTTTTCAAAACACCATGTACAATGAGAATGGTTTAGAAACTGCATTGGATAAAATGCAAACTGCATTGTAGGAAACGCAGTTTCTGTTTCTTGCAATGGAAAAGAGAAACTGCAATGCACTGTGTACAGATTTTAATTACCTTCTCAACAGGGTCTCCCTCTTCCCTGGTAGTTTTTTACTTTTTAGGGGTTTTGAAAATACCCTGTACAATGAGAATGATTTAGCATGGATTCACATTCAAGATACATTAAAATAGAACATGCGATAAATTGCATACCTTGATTTCATTTAAGTCCTTTATTTTATTGAATCTTGTGTGGAGTTCCACAAGACTCCATTTAAGAAAGGCAGGAGTTTCTTTCTCCTTGCCAAGGATTGGTTGTATGATGTTTGTCCTCTCACACAGTAGAAACTGCATAGTTCGAAAACAAGATATATCATAAATTAGGTTGGAAACTGCATTGCAGTAATCGGAAATTGCATTGCCTAAAACTCAAAATGCATTGCATAGGCCACTGTTTACTTACCAATATTACAATAGTGCAACCCGAAACAACTCCTATAGATGCTTTTCCTCCCTTTTTTGCCTTTGCTTTTGTGATCAAGGATTCATTTATGTAGGCTGAAACAGCTCTTACCCACGAAAAGCTTGAAAGTGTGTCTAGATTCACACAGTGCTCAACTATTTTCCAGTGCAAAGTGGATGAAGAGTTGGCAAAAAGGAATGTCATGCAGAGTAGAATCAAGATTAGACTGACCACCTGTTTGTCGTGGTCAACAACCTCCTTTTTCTCTTCTTCTTCTTCTTCTTTAGCTTCTTTTTTTGCTTTTCCTCTGTTCGTTTTCTTCTTTTGCTCTGCCTTGGCCTTTTCTTTTTTCAGTTCGTTTGCCAAGGCAATTGTCTTTTGCAATTCTTGTTCTACCATGTTTTTTTGATGGTTTTGACTTTTCTCCAAAGTGCCTTGTTCTGAAGGTAGCAATGTATCTATCATTGCCAAGTTTGACAGATTTTCCTTCGCTTGGCAGTCCTAGAATCTCAGTCATTGCTTTGCCTGTGATCTGGAATGATTTGGTGCCGAATTTGAAGGACTTTGTATCTGGATCAAACTTCTTAAGCAGCTGTACTATGTTGAGGTCCGACTTATTCAAGTGAATTCTCTGGTGATAAAACAACTCAATCAAGTTCCATAAAGGGGTTTTCTTGAGCAGCTTCTTCTGCCTTTCATTAAGTTTGTCTTTAACGTTTGTAATGATGCTATTGAAAGCATTGACGTTGCACCGAAACTGGACATAGTCCAGGTGCTTTGCTTTCCGATCATAGGTTGGCTTTGATTTTATCTTTTGAGCCATCATTTTGATTCTTGGCTTTCGTTGGTTTTGAGCTTCCTTTTTTTGTGGTGTCATTTCTTGCACCATTCGTGATATGAAACAATAAGGGATACAAACACTATTAGGACAAGTGGAGATAAACTACAAGGAAGAAGTATAAATAGTTGAGCAGAAAATAGAAAACAGAAACTGCAATGCAGTTTGTGGTTCATTGCATTGCATTAACGCAAACTGTGTTGCATTAGTAGAAATTGCAATGCACTTTGTAGTTCATTGCATTGCATTAACGCAAACTACAGTTTCCATTAATGCAATGCAGAAAACAGTAATATTTGATGCTCTTCCTCTTTTAAAAGGAGCAATCCAAAAGGCAAAACATAATAGACATATAATAGGAGTAATCCAAAACACATAATATAACAGAAAATATATATAAACTTGAAATGAAATGGTAAGATCAGCATAGTCAAAACAAGAACTGGAAACTAAACCGGAAACTGCATTGCAGTTTCCGTTTTCTTCAGTGCAAAAAACAAATATATTTGATGCTCTTCCTCTTTTAAAAGTAGCAATCCAAAACCCAAAACATCATCAAACATAATAGAAATATGTAATAGGAGAAATCAAAAACACAAAATTTAACAGAAAATATACATCAACTTGACATGAAATGGAAAGATCAGGAAAGTCTAAAGAGAGAATGAAGAATCAGCTTCGATCGTTGGTGGTCGTTGTGGTGGTCATCGTTGGTGGTCATTGCCGTTGGTGTTCGCCGTTGATGCAAACGATCGTCTATGAGATTTTGGGGAATAGTGTGGAACTATTGAAGGCGGTTTCTCAAGGTGAAGATGAAAGGTTGCGCGAAGGGGTTAGCATTCAATTTGAGTAGATGTCGTTTCTGGTTAGGTGTTTGGTGTTTTGATGTCGTTTTGACAGCTGTAAGTGTTGGTTTAAAACTAAATATTGGAATTTGGCATAATGGCATATTTTGTAATTTTGATGTTCTTTAATTGTATTTTGGTAAAAGTAGGTACCATATTTTGGCTTTTGGCTTTATCCTAATTAGCTGAAATTGGATTCCTATTTACCTAAATAGTAAACTATATTGTGTGTGAAAACTAAAGCTCCCATATATATATATATATTATTTCAAGAATCTGATCCACTAGGTCAAAATAGTGGAAGAATCTGATGAAGAAAGCAGGGAAAATCTACGTCCTGAAGTATCGGTAGCTGAAATTATTAAATCCAAGCCCCTATTACTTGTAAATAGGGCTAGCAATGGGTCGTGTCGTGTCGGGATAATAAACGTGTCAAGAATGCTCAACCCAAACTCGACCCATTTAATAATCGTGTCGTGTCGGGTTCGGGTTGCCTTAAACAGGTTATTAAATAGGTTACCTGGTTAATACCTATTTAATAAAAGTGGTAGCAACTAATAAAGCAACATCGCTATGTACAAAGAACTATAAACTTTGACTATCGTGATTAAATTTCATAAATAATAACATGCATGTTACAAAACTCATAGTTGAAAAAATTTAAAGAAAAAAAATAGAGAGAGGAGAGAAAATATAAGGAAAAGAAAGAAAAAGAGAGAGAGAGAGAAGAGAGAAGAGAGAAGGAAAAGAAAAAAAAGAAAAAAAAAGTTTGCAAAAGAGGTGGCTTCCTTGAAAGCTCAGGTGGCTGACTTGCATGATGCCTCAGGTGTCTCAAAATGTGAAAAAGAAACAAGTGATCCATAAATCGATGTATGCATTAACAAGTGATCCAAGATTCTGAGTATACAATCAATTTTGTTTTGAAGCTTATTTGTGCTTATTTTGATTAAGCTGTGTACTTATTTGTTTTTGTGAGATTGATATGAACATAAACTTTGTAAGATGATGAAGATTTCAATTTAAACTTTTTTATGATTATATTATTTGTTGTTAATTGGGTTTTTTTAAAATGAATTGAGGCGATTTTTTATGATTATACTAGAGAGAAGAGAGAAGGAAAAGAAAGAAAAAGGAGAGAGATGTGGAAAAGAAAGAAAAATAAAAGAGATAGAAAAAAAAGAAAAAAAGAAACATTATAAATATCAAAAGGTGGCAGGTGCATAAATTGTTGGAGAGAAATGAAGGTGGCAGGGGTTCGAAACCCCTTGTGTATGTGCTGAAGTCTATATTTTTCTTCATTTTTTCACGAGTTGGTAGGTATTACACGGGTTGACACGACCTGTGACGCGACTCATTTAATAAACGGGTTAAACATGTATTTTAGCGAGTTGGTGGGTTGACCCGAAACCCATTCGTTTATAAACAGGTCAACAGCGGGTTGACCCGAAAATTACCCAATTATTAATTGTACGGGTTCGGGTCGTGTTTTTTCCGTGCGGGTTTCGAGTCGTGTAACGGGTCGTATAGGAAATTGCCACCCCTATATATAAGGGGGCATATCCGTGGCATTATGTTTTTGACACAAGTTTTGACATAATTTTTGGGCCATTAAAATAAACCTCACATGGCAAGTAGTTTTAATTTTTTAAAATACAAATGATTTTCTCTCCCATAAAAATAAAAGAAATGGTTTTCTCTCTCCTCCCTTTTTTCTTGGAGACGTAATCCCAACTGCCTCTTTAATATCAAATATTTATTAAGGTGTAATAAATAACGAATTCCACCAAAAACTAAGGGCCCAAATCGTGAAGAGTCTCTTCAGTTTCCCCTTCTTCACACACATGCTTATGCATCCATCAATTCATCTTCAATAGTTTTTTCTTTTATGTCAAAGCAATTTCTCCTATCTCAATATAGATATTGTATCATCAAAATGTTGGAGCACACACAAGATATTTCCTCCAACTCTCAGTCTATCTCTTTGGGGAAATTAATCAAATTTCAAGTCAACTTCAAATCATAGTTGTAGCCAATTTTTGGAATGGTATAGCTACCAGTCATAGAACTAAAGAGAGTAGTTAGCTGATTAGATTAGTTTGTCATTAGTTACTCTTGTAAGTAATTAGTTAGAGTTGTTGTAATAGCTTGTAAAGGTGGCTTTATCTATTGTATAAAGTAGACAGGTGTTAAATACTCTTCTGTAATCTCTTCTCAATTAATTAATGAGAATCACAATTTCCTTTATGGTATCATATGCCTTTTCGATCCTCTCTACCTTTTCTTCCAAACCGTGATTTTCTCACCAACCAAACAGTGATTTTCTCATCAACCAAATAGTTTTTTCCGCTCCAGTTCTCTGATTTCCATGGCTTCTGAGACCAATTCTTCTTCTTCTTCTGCGCCTTCTCTCTCTCTCTCACATCGCCTTCAACTCCTGCTTTTGCGACTATTACTGTTCAAAACATCGCAAGCATGGTTCCGATCAAGCTTTAAGCTGGCAATTATTTGTTGTGGAAGAATCATTTTCTTCCTGTTCTTCGCAAATACAAGCTTCTTGGCCTTCTCACCAGTGTTGATCCATGACCGTTGAGGACAGTTGTTACCATTACTGGTTGCACTATTGATAATCCAGCCTTCGATATGTGGTATGGTAAGGATCAATCGCTCATGATCTGGATCATCTCCACTCTCTTGATAGATTTGCTATCTTATATAGTCGGCATTGAGTATTCTCGTGATCTCTGGTAGATGTTGGAAAAGCATTTTGCTGGAGTATCTCGTGCAAATGTTCATCATCTTCGTCAGCATCTTCAGAATCTTGTCACGGGGGATCTGTCTATGGTTTCCTATCTGCAACAGATGAAGGAAATTGCCGATGGCTTGGGCCATGTTGGTCAACCACTAACTAATGATGATTTGGTGGCTTTCATTCTTGCTGGTCTCTCTGAAGAGTATGATTCCTTCGTCACTTCTATTGAAACTCATCGGGAGAAATTTTCCTCTGATGAACTTCACGGTTACCTTCTTGGTCGTGAAGCGGCTCTTCTGTAGCGCAAACTCCGATCCAATTCCATTGGACCTACCGAACCGTTTCATGCTTATGCCGCCACTCTTCGTTCTTAACAGTACTTTTCTCACTCGCGTGGTTCCAACAACTCTAACTCTCAGCATCGAGATTTTCCTCCCACTCGTGGTCTACTTTCGTCACCGCCTTCCAATTTTACCCTAAAATTTTCTTCTCCTCCACCATTTGATGCACAAGTGTTTCACAGCCCCAATTTTTCTCGGAATTCGAGCCATGGGGGTGGTAATTCCAATCCAGGAGGTTCTTCTTCGTTCAATTCTGCTGGTTTTTCTTCTGGCTATGTTCTCGTGTGTCAGTTTTGCAACAAGAAAGGTCATGTTGCTAACACTTGTCGTAAATTGGGTCATGTGCTCAATGCTTCCGGCAGTTCTTTATCTTCTGGACCATTTACTGGATACTATGCTAATCCACAATCTGCTGCTTCCTCTTCTTCTTGGATTGCTGATTCTGGCGCTACTGCTCATGTGACTGCTGCCAATCAGCACCTGCAGAATTCTTCTCCATACACTGGCTCAGACTCTTTGCAAGTTGGTAATGGTAATTGTTTACCAATTTCTCACATTGGTTTTACCCGCATACACACTTCTTTTGCTATTTTTACTTTAAAGGATATGTTACATGTTCCCTCTATTAAACACAATTTGTTATCGGCAAATAAGTTTCTTCACGACAACTCTTGTTCACTATTGCTCTATCCTGATTCCTTTACAATTAAGGACTTAGCTACGAAAAGGATGCTCTTCTAAGGTCTCAGTGAGGATGGAGTCTATCGACTTCCTGCTGGTACTGCTGCTTCTTTTTCCTCAAGCCCTTCAGCTGCTTTTCCGGTTAATAAATGTGATATCCTCACTTGGCACAGAAGGTTGGGTCATCCTCACTTTTCTCTTTTTCGCAAGATTGTTAGTGGCAATCATCTGCCTGTTAGTGGTGACTTGTCTAAGTCCTTAATATATTCTGATTGTATGGTTGGGAAAGCTTATAAGCTTCCTTTTGTTAGTTATGCACATAAGTCCACCAAGCCTTTGGAGCTTGTGCATTTGGATGTCTGGGGTCCCAGTCCTATTGTTTTAGCTCTTGGTTATAAGTACTATGTTTTGTTTCTGGATGATTACACTAAATATGGCTGGTTGTATCCTTTGAAATATAAATCAGATGTGCTTGCTACTTTTAAAGTGTTTAAGGCCAAGTTAGAAAACTTGTTGAACTCTAGGATCAAGATCTTGAGGAGTGATTCGGGTGGTGAATACTTAAGTATTGCTTTCCAATATTTTTTAAACACAGAGGGTATTGTGCATCAGTTGAGTTGTCCACACACCCCTGAACAGAATGGTATTGCCGAACGAAAGCACATGTATATGGTTGAGCTTGCTAAGACACTGTTTGCTTGTTCTTTCGTTCCACATCGCTTTTCAGTGGATGCTTTTCAAACTGCCTTGTATCTCATCAATTGGTTCGCCTTTACTTCTTCTGCACAGTCTCCTTGGGAATTGTTGTTTAAACATACTCCAAATTATAATACTTCGAAGGTGTTTGGCTGTCTCTGTTTTCCTTAGTTACAACCATATAGTTCCTCAAAGTTAGATCCTAAAAGCAAGCCTTATGTCTTTCTTGGATATAGCTTAAATCATTCCGGTTATAGATGTCTGCATATTTTTACTGCAAAGCTTTTTATTTCAAGGCATGTTCTTTTTAATGAAACATATTTTCCTTTTGCAACCCAAGCTCCCCCTGTTTCATCTTCTCTTATCTCTGTTTCTTCAGTTCCTATTTCCCTTACTTTTTCTTTCTCTATTTCTCATACTTCTCCTTCCTCTTCCCAATCTCCTAGTTCCATTTCCCCTTCTTCTAAATTTGTTAATTCCTCTCAGGAACCAATCCTTCCTTCTCTCCCTTATAAGGAATTTGTAGTTCCTTCTTCTCTTAATCGTCATCCTATGGTTACTTGATCAAAAAATGGACAAGTAGGAACCTGACTCAAGAGAAGAAGAGTTCGAGACATGTCAGCAATGTGACGGTGCTTGCGTTCAGCAAGGCCATTCTGTTGAGGAGTATGGGTGTAAGAAAAGCGATGATGAATTCCATAAGAGGAGCAGAGTGCTTGAAATGCCTCATTATCATATTCTTTGCCACCATCACTCTGAAATCGTATAGGAAATAGGCATCTGATCTCCATTGCCAAGGTGAACTGTATCATGACCATTGTATAGGAGGCGTTATTGGAGAAGGCTTGGATTCCCAATCATATGTGTGCTTGCACCTGTGTCAGGATACCAAGAAAGGTCATGCAGAGAAGGAGTGGTATAAGTGGGAGCAGGTGAAGGAGTGGTCTACGACTGTCCTGCAATCTGTAATCCAGCGAATGTAGTGTGCAAGGAGTTGGGTACATGTGGACGGGCAAACTGAGAGAGCATAGGACATGTTGGAGCAAAATGACTGGAGCCATGGCAGAGCTAACAAGAGGCAGTAGGTGCTGTACCCAAAACACCAGGAGCCGAGGAACAAGAACCAGAGTTGTTTCGACGACCATTATTCCTGTGGTTCCAATTACTGTGCCTGTTATTGTTTCGTGAACTAGAATTTGAGAAGGAAGGCCGGGAAGCACCCTAGGAGGCAAGCAAGGCAACTGGCTGAGAGGAAATGGTAGGTTGATGACTGATCGGTTCATAATTGTATATTATTTCTTACCCTTCTAGCTTATGATTTGGTTATGTTTTTGAGTTAAACTTGTGCTTTTAATCCTTTTTGTGTTTATCTTTCAGTTAATTGAGCTTTAGGTAACAATGATGGCTTTGGAGAACATAATTCATGCAATTCAAGCATGTTAAGGCCTAATTTGGATGAAT
>NW_018921827.1:215167-254723 GCF_002207925.1 Prunus avium
GTTGTTTAAATTGTTCTTCTATGCTTAATGGGTTCCTAATGCTTAATTTTAGGTTAGACAACAAATGATCAAATTAGGGAATTAGGAACACAAGGTTATGACCACACACCATGGCTTAATCATACTTTAGCTAGAATCAATCCATTAATCTAATTGAACTTGGGAACTTATCTGCTTGAGTTAGTTATTTTCTTTCTTCCTTGTTTTATTTATTTCCCTTCTTTTTCATTTCTGTTTTGTGTAGGGAAAATGAATTGAATCATTCAATCACCAATCCTCGTGGGATCGACCTCGCACTTACATACGCTATACTACCGAACGGCTCGTGCACTTGCGAGTATCACAAGTTGAGGATGCAGCTGAATCCATTTTGGTGCAGCTGTATCTACGCAACAATGACGAGACTCTTGAGTCAGAAGATGAGATCGTAGAGCACTGAAATCAGGAAGACTATCTAGGCTCTCAAGAGCTGTCACCAACATTTCGTACTCATCACCAAGGCCTCGGAGAACGACATTAACCAAGTCTGTATTAGAGATTAGTTATCCTATGGAAGCTAGCTGGTCAGAAATCGATTTGGCCTCCAAAAGATAATCTGAGACAGATCTAGTCCCACGAGAAATCTCATTAAGAAGACGTCGAAGAGGAGAGGAGTTGGCAGTTGACTTCTGAGTGAAGTATTTGGAGATAAGAGACCACATGGAGGCAGAGGTTTTGTAGCCAACTATAGAAGCAAGAATGGGTTATGACAAAGTAGGAGATAGTGTACTGACAAGAGTCTTGTTTGTGCGAACCCAATGATTATAATCGGGAGAAGAGGTGGCTGGACATAGATGAGTGCCATCAACATATTTGAATAAATCTTGTCCAATAAGGAAGGCTTCAACCTGAAGATACCACAAAAGATAGTTATCATCATTAAGCTTCACCGTCACAAGGTGGGTGATGTTGGGGAGAGAATAAGTGGCCATGGCAGCAACGGTTGAGGCAGTAGCGGAAGAACTCATCTTAGAGACAGAGGAAGGGGGGTACTGTGATTGTGGTGGTTTGAATATGATGCGACAAATATGGAATGGTTGGGCAGCGATGGTGCGAGGCCTTTTAGGTGTTGTGTGACAGGCTTGAGAAGAAGAAAGAAGAATAGCGATGTTCCCAGAGAAGAGAAGGGAGAAAATAGATACCCAAAACCCTAGGAAAGAATTTGCTTTGATACCATGTAAGTTTGTGAAATTTGAATTATTGTGGTGGTTGGAATCTGATGCGACAAATCTGGAATGGTTGGGCAGCGATGGAGCGAGGCATTTTAGGTGTTGTGCGATAGGCTTGAGAAGAAGAAAGAAGAATGGTGTTGCTCCCAGAGAAGAGAAGGGAGAAAATAGAGACCCAAAACCCTAGGAAAGAATTTGCTCTGATACCATGTAAGTTTGTGAAATCTGAATTATTGTGGTGGTTGGAATCTGATGCGACAAATCTGGAATGGTTGGGCCGCGATGGAGCGAGGCCTTTTAGGTGTTGTGCGACAGGCTTGAGAAGAAGAAAGAAGAATGGCGCTGTTCCGAGAGAAGATAAGGGAGAAAATAGAGACCCAAAACCCTAGGAAAGAATTTGCTCTGATACCATGTAAGTTTGTGAAATCTGAATTGTTATTCTTCTCACTGTTGGAGGAAAATATATGTATAGCAAGCTAACATTACAATAGGAAATATATAAAGGAATTCCTAGTCTATAGGGATTGACAATTAATATAGTTGACTGGAGAGATATAAATAGTATATACATCAATTAGCTATAAATCAGGGATGCTGTCTAACAGTTACTCTTGTAAGTAATTAGTTAGAGCTGTTGTAACAGCTTGCACAGGTAGCTTTATCTATTGTATAGAGTAGACAGGTGTTAAATACTCTTCTGTAATCTCTTCTCAATTAATTAATGAGAATCACAATTTCCTTTAAGAACATCATTCTTAATCATGAATGGTGATTCAAATTAAAGAAGTTCTAAGCTCATCTAATTGGTAAAAGTGAAGGTTGATCAATAGAACTTGCCTTCTTTAGAAGATAATCAACAAGTGTTGTGGCATCAAATTTTCACTTTGTATTCTCTCTCTATTAAAACGATAAAAGTTCTTAATGAAAAAAAAAAAACAATAATAGTACAAATTTTCAGATATGAGAATATTTAAATTCCTAAATCAAACCCTCGAAAAGAGACGGAGGTCTTTTCTGGTTTCATGAAAGAGAGGGAGGGAGGAGACTCTTGTTGCAGATAGAGAGAGAAAAAGAGACCGATCTTTTTCCGTAAAGCCAAATACATAAACATTATATTATAAATAACATATAAATAAATTGGAAAGCTTTTAAGGTATAATGAAATTGAAGAAAACAAAATAATAGGTAAGTAAAAGGAAAATAAATAATAAATAAGAAGATGGGTTTAGTACGGTGAAGCACGTCAAAGACGCTGTCCTAAAGCCCTTGTAGCCTTCCTACGTGAAGGTACTGATGGTCTACAAGACTCCAAGATACGACCCCTTGTACACAAACTCAAGATCCATTATGAGCACGTTCATAGATGGATATGGGTATCCAAGTCACAGAACCATTGCCAAAATAATAATATAAAGTAGAGAATATATATAAAAGTAGAAAAAGAGAGAATTAGTTTATGGTGGTGATTGTGGTATGTGATATTCTGATGGTGTATTGTGTGTGTTTCAAATGTGAAGGAGGAGTGGCCTTTTATAGGCATCCAATAACATGTAACCTTCACCAACCAGAAAAGTTCACCAACCACAAAATGAAGGCATTCACCAACCATAAATAAAACCTGAATATTAAATATTTATAACCCCCACAATAAATAAAATAAAATAGCAAAAATAAATAAATAAATAAAACAATTAAATTTTTAAAACCTTTTAAAATTCCAACATGTTTTTTCTGGTTCATGAAAGAGAGAGAGATGTGTGCGAGAAAGAAGAGAGATTAACAAGAAGAAGGGAGGAGAGAGAAAATCGTTTCTTTTATTTTTATGAGAGAGAAGATAAAATTAATGATTCTCTAATTAAGAAATTAAAATTACTTCCCATGTCAGGTTTAATCTCAATCATTGAAAATAGAGTAATCTAATGGCCCAAAAATTGTGTCAAAACTTGTGTAAAAAATATAGTGCCATGGATCCACCCTATATATATATATATATATATATATATGAAGGGTCTAAAGCCAGGAAAAAGAGACTGGAGAACAGAGATGGCAGAAGACATGATAATAAAAATTAAAGAGTTCAAAATAAAATTTGGCTAAAGTGTAAATGCATATAATTCTTAATTCATAAATAGCATGAATAAAAATGTAATTAATCTTGAAATTAGAATGTGAAGGACTATGATAACTCAAGAAAATAATGCTTAACTCAAAATAGTGAAGTTGTAAAACTTACAGAAATCCTTGAAAGATTATTATTGAAGGCACTCAGCACTCAAATCTTACAAGTGTTTTCTCAGGTTTAGTAGTATGAGAGAACTGAGATAACTGAAAGAAAATTACAACTTGAGGAATACAAATGACTTGAGGGGTTTACTTATAGAATTCTAAAAGCAAAAGATTCCAAAACGGAATCATGAAAATGTTTTTACATTTGCTTTTACTCTGGGGAAACTGCTTTAACTCTGCTTTTACTTGTCGGGGAATCTGCTTTAACTCTGGGGAATTTGCTTTTACTCTGGTAAAACTGCTTTAATTCTGCTTTCGACCGCTTTAGCTGGAAGACTAATCTTCATTTAAATCATATGGGTCTTGACTGTCTGGATAGTCTGCCCATATGAACTTTGGTGTAGAATCTCTTTGACTGAAAGATTGACTGGGCTTTTGACTGGAGGATGACTGAGATTTGGGACTGGCATCATCATCATCATCATCATCATTCATATGGGTAATTTGCTGCAAGATTTGATTAGCTAATTCTTTTAACTTTGATTTGGATCTTCCTTCGATTGGGATGGAAGAGTGGGAACTACTGGGAGAAGTAACTTTGACTGGCGCCTGGAAGGGCGGAAACTCTGTATTAACTTGATAAATAATTCTGTCGATTCCAAACTTATCTCACCATTTTACTGCAAAATGTCGAGATAAATATATATATATATATATATATATATATATATATATATATATATATATAACGAAGCGAGATGGATGACGCATGTTATCTTTGTGAAATACGCTTATTAGTAAGTGTTTTCTCTATGTTTTGCTTGATGTTTTTTATAAATTGATCTACAAGTATCTTTTAGATCATACTTTCAAGAAACAGATGCGACCATTCTTATGATTAACCAGTCCAAAAGATATCTTTCCAATAATTAACTGGAGCTTGGAGGAATATCGAAACAAGTAGCAGGCTTCATACTTCATACTAAACCACCACGTGTAAAACCCCTTGCCAACAAAGTCGTTGTAGTATAGCGGTAAGTATTTCCGCCTATCACGCGGACGACCCGGGTTCGATCCCCGGCAACGGCGTCTTTTTTGTTATTATTATTATTATTTGGGAATATATTTCTTACTATTTTTAAAAATATAGATTGTGGAAAAACAAAATTGTGCTAAAAGCCAACAGTACAGATATATCAGATAGATCAACCATATATAAAATTATAATACAATAGATATACATTATTACATACTGCCACTTTTTTTTTTTTTTTTTTTTGAGAACACATATTGCCACTTATTATATTACACAAAGAAAGAGATTGATTGAAATTGCAATTTGCTAATTAGAAAAGGCAAAGTCTTGGACACCACAATAAGTCTTCAAAGCAGAGTGAGCTCTCTGCCCAGCCTCTGAATAATAGAACCCGAGAAATTGAACATGATCAAAGGGCTTAAAAAGCAAAGGGTGATCTTCATCCACAACCTCCTCTGGAGCTTTTATTATGTAGCCTTCCTTAGGGATAGAGAACAATCCAGTTGAGTACCTAGCCTCATTTCCACTCATCATAACCCTATGATATGGAGAATGCAGCCTCCCATTTGTCCATGCCTACAGAACCAGCACAATATCAACATTATTTTTTGTCTTCTTCAAACTTACTAATTTCTAGAGGAATTAATGTGCATGTAAATTGAATTGGGAGGAAGTGAAGCAACTTACGTAGAGGGAATCGCCGATCATGGCAATGAAAGAGTCCGGTGAAGGCTTGACATTGATCCATTTGCCATCTTTGGTTTGTACTTCTAACCCATCAACTTGGTTTTGGTACAAAATGGTGACAATGTTCTTGTCTGTGTGAGCATTTAGCCCCAACTTAGTCTCGTTGGTTTGAGGTCCCTTATATTTCATCACTCGAAGAAGGTAGTTGGTTGATTCTAGGTGTTCCTCCAAGTACTTCTCAAGCCCCAAGCTCTCCAGAATCATCCTCCTGATGATTTGATCCAACTCTGAAACTTGCTCCGAGAAGGATTGTATAGTTTTGCTGCCACCAAAATTATAAAAAAAAAAAAAATTAGCTCCAAATATTTGATAATGAAATTAATGGTAATGTTCTCTTACCAGACATTTGATATGTTATATGTGTTGTTAGATTGATAATCAGAATCACATAATAAAATATATGTGATCAATGATTCAAATTAACATTCTAGTAACATAACATGTCAGACTGTCTGATAAGATAAATGAGGAGAAAGAATTAATGTTATGAACCAAAAGCTTGGGTTTCCTTGAGGCCACAAGGTGTTTGTCAAGCTTTGAACTTGTTCATAGACGTTGGCATCATCAACCCCCATGCTCTCGTAGAGTGGCACCATGGGATACTGCCCAACATAGCCATGGTAGGGTTTCTTGGAAACGTTTTGCAATTTGGTTTGCAAAGGGAGGTCGAAAAGCTCTTCAATTGATTGAAATATGGACTTTCGAATGTGTGAAGGGACTTTGTTAAACAATGCCTCGAAGCAACCATACTCTTCGAGTGCATTGTGGACTTGGGCTCTCACTGTGTTCCACTCTGTGGTGCCTGGAGTTAGGCTTTGGTTGGAGAAATCTATGATGGGAAGTCTGAGAGGTGTTTCTGATCCCATTGAGATATGCTGCTTTGGTTGATAGAGAGGGAAAAAGGATGCTGTTTTGCCTTGAGTTTTAGATGAGCTTTCAAGTCTCGACTTAATTGGCCTATTTATACAATTTAGACGATTGAATGTAAGGGGATGTGATATGTCACGCTGACAAACAAAGATTATAAGGGTATATTTGATGGGAGTTCAAAGAAATATTTAAGAAGTATTTGGAAGGAGGCACCGTACAGTCATCACTTTTTTAAAACAAGATAATGTTACAAAATGACATTGACAGCTGCTAAAAAAAGAGAAAGAATTAAGCGCAAGCTAAGGGCCCGCTAGGTAACCTCTTCAATTTTATTTGTATTTAGCGTTTTAATGTTAGAGATAAAGAGAGAATATATGGAAGAAATGGTGGGATGAAGAAAGGTTTGGCAAAAAAAAAAAAAGAAGGGTAAATAAAAGATGATTGTGTAACAACTACACTGAATAATTACTCGTTTTAAAAGCCAATTTTGTATGTGGATTATGTGAGAATGTGAAGGTGTTGGGCTACTTTCCCCCATTGCCAATTGGTTTTGGGGTGGAACCTCAACTTCCTTTAGACTAGTCTCATGTCTTTCGTAGTTTAAATTTAGGTTGAAATTGACTTTTGAAACTAAATAAGTAGAAGTGACAAATATGAATTTTTTTTCAAGTAAGCCTACCTAAAGAGTCACAATAATAAGTCTCCACTTTTATTTTTTGAAATTTCAATACAAATATGATATATGTCAGGTATATAAGAAAAACTTACATGAAATTGGCACGTACACTCATTCTCTATATTTCATTCACAAGGAAAATATACATCTGTGATAGCTAAGTTTTTTTCTTTCATTATATACAGATATATAACAGAGAGTTTTAGTTGAAGGATTCCTCGAATAAGTTTATTTGAGGGACACCCTAGTATGCCCCACTATGCATTGTATTTCACTAATTCGAACAATCTAATTTTTAGATATTCCCTCAAAGATTATCTCTGCAAAAAGAAATCAATTAGATCCGAAACCATTTGACCACTCAATTAAATCATTGTTGTTATAGTCTTTAATTGAAGCAATGTGTTCGTCTATTTTGTTGATCCGAATTAGATGCTTTAATGATTTTCAATTTGCATGATTATTTACAATAATATATATTATAGACAATCAAAAGTGTGATTAGGTAAAATGTCACTGAAAAGTGTGGTCCTCAATTTCTAAAGGTAACATACGATATCTAACAAGAATATGTATTAATTATATGCATATTTTTAGTATTTTCAAAACATTTCATTTTGTGGTCCTCATTTAATTATTGTTTGTCTATTTGCGTGTTAATTATTATTATTTTCGTCACAGATAAGTTGTCACCATATTCAATATTTGAGGCAGTATATAATAACTAAAAAAGAATGAAGTTAGGCATTGTTAAATGCTAGGCGTACTAATCATATAACAATATATACTGGAATTGAAAATGAAACAAATTCAGAATATTGATGGTCCATACATACATCACTACAAATCGGCAGGTCTACAGCAAAAAATCTCAAGTTGCATGCGTGCATGAAACAGCTGGGGAAGGCAATTATCAGAAGAGATGATGCTTGGCAAATACAAAATCACTAATTTAAATTTGTACAATGAGTTACCTTTTTATATCCAATTCGTTTTAGTAAAATTTAATTTTTTAGTTAACGAGGTCTAGTCTAGTGGCAATGGGCATTGATTTGCAAATTAGAAGTCTCCGGTTCGAATCCCTACGGCATCATAGTTGTGTGTGTGTGTGTGTGAGAGAAGTCCCATCTCCCTTATAGTTTAGACTATTGCTTGTACTAAAAATAAAAAATAAAAAGTATTAAAATCTAAAGAAAAAAAAATCATATATACATTTATGTAAAAACAGTCATAGATGCCAATGCGGGGTTACCACAGTGACTGTGGCCCTCCTCGTTTCCCTGCTTGACAAGCAGGATTGAAACTCTGTAATCACTGTATTTCACGAGGAAAAAGAAAAAGAAAAAGAAGAAGCCATGGCTGGCCTACTGGGGCCACAAGCCCATCCTAGGGAAGTAATTTTAGAAATTTGAGGCCGAGCCCAAGTATCCTTGGACCAGCTCTGCTATCTTTTGCAGCTATGGGCCGATATGTACTCAACTCAAGGTGTGCATCATCTTCCATAAGGCCGACAATTAGACCCCGCAAACTACACCGAAGAATGTCAGATCAAGCCTGATGGGGTGAGTTCTTGAATATAAGCGGTAATTTAAACTACAAGAGGGTGAGTCAGTGTTCATTCACAAAAAAACGTTACTTTGGTTCTTTTTTCTTTTTTTAAACATCTTTCAGTCTACTACTCATTCTTCTTATGTGTGAATTTTGGGAAATATTTTTGGGCATTTTCTATGCAATGTGTTTGAAATAGTTTTATCGTATTATTTCTTTATGATTGTTTGGTAATATTTATTATACTTTACCGTTCTAGAACGGGGGTAAACGGATGACACACAACACAACACGCAAAATTAACAAATAAATTTAAGTTCAAATATTTGGACACTGAAAATTAATGGATCGACAAAGTGATTAAATTGATCAACAACACAGTTTTGCTTCCTAGTGATTTTGCCAAATAGCATAGAATCATATATATACTTTAGGAGGTGATGATATTTAATGAATTATATCATTGCTCATGTTAAAGAAAATTTATATATAACTTGTAGATCATACTTCTAAGTTCTAACAAAAAAAAAAAAAAAAAAAAGAAGAAAAGAAAAAGCGGCCATTCTTGTTAAGATGATCAACCAGTCCAAAACATCATGACTAGTACCCGGTTGTTGTCGGAGAAAGTCTCTACGTATGATGACTTGAGAACAAAAGTCGTTGTAGTATAGTGGTAAGTATTTCCGCCTGTCACGCGGATGACCCGGGTTCGATCCCCGGCAACGGCGCACCTTTTATTATTATTTTTGGCTTGTTTAGTTTCGAAAATTTTACTCTTTTGCCGACAACCTCGTTAATTATAAAAAATGGATAAAAAGGAAACACCGTGTGTATATTAGAAAACAAAATATGTGAATTTGGCAAACTGCCACTTTTAGCTAGCGGACTGCCTGGTGCCTAACTGGCAGGGGTTCGAAAGCACTTTGTGATTAGGGCAAGCCGAATCCCAATTGGGAATTAATCCCACTATTCGGGTGTGGGGACACCTCATAGTATTTAACCAAAAAAAAATGGGGGCGGGCTGGGGGTTCATATAAAAGTACAGATAAATGAACCATATATAACATCATACATTATTACAATATTGCCACATTATCATATAAAGAAAGAAAGAGATTTATTGAAATTGTAATGTGCCAAGCTAAGTAGACAAGGCCAGGTCATGGACCACAGTAAGCCTTCAAAGCAGAGGGAGCTCTCTTGCCAGCATCTGAATTACAGAAGTAAGACAAGAAATCAAGCTTTGAACGTGGATACAATTTTTGTAAGGGTAAAACCGTCAATTTGGATACAATTTTTCTCTGAACAACGAAATGTTACAGAAATACTAAATTGAACATGTGCGAAAGTTGGAGGACCAACACAACTCAAAAAAGAGTTGGATGACCAAAATAAAATTTCGGTATAAGTTCAAGGATCATCAGGGTTCAAATCCCACCCTGCATGTAAATGGAACTCGGAGGAGGTAAAACAACTCACGTAGAGTAGGTCTCCGATCATGGCAATGAAATAGTCCGGTGAAGGCTTCACATTGATCCATTTGCCATCTTTGGTTTGTACTTCTAACCCGTCAACTTGGTTTTGGTACAAAATGGTGACAATGTTCTTATCTGTGTGAGCGGGTAGTCTTAACTTAGTCTCGTTGGTTTGAGGCCCCTTATATTTGATCATTCGTAGAAGGTTTGGTAGATTCTAGGTGTTCCTCGAAGTACTTTTCAAGCCCCAAGATCTCCAGAATCATCCTCCTGATGATCTGATCCAACTCCGAAACTTGCTATGAGAAGGATTGTACAGTTTTGCCGCCACAAAAATATAAAAGTTATAAACCTTTGAACTTGTTCATAGATGTTGTTAATTTGAATTAAGGGTTTATGAACC
The DNA here is from genome assembly GCF_002207925.1 of Prunus avium. Next base: position 225,357 of record NW_018921827.1, read on the forward strand.
AGAAGCTTGGGTATCAAGCTTTGAACTTGTTCATAGACGTTGACATCAATATAGTGCCACCATGGGGTGCCCAACATAGCCAAGGTAGGGTTTTTTTGGAAACATTCTGCAATTTGGTTTGTAAAGGGAGGTTGAAAAGTTCTTCCATTGGTTGAAATATGGACTTTCGAATGTGTTGAGGGACTTTGTAAAACAAAGCCTCGAAGCAACCATACTCTTCCAGTGCATTGTAGTTGTGGACTTGGGTTCTCACTATTTTGGAGCCTAGAGTGAGGGCTTGCTTAGAAAAATCTGTGATGGGAAGCTTGAGAGGGGTTTCTGATGAGCCCATAGTGATATGCTGGTTTTGGTTGATAGAAATGGAAAGAGGAAGCTCCTTTGAGTTGAGTTTTGGAGAGTTGACTAGGCCTATTTATATAATTGATTTAGACGATTAAATGTAGGGGAAATGTGATATGTCACGCTGACAAACAAATATTAATAATATTATTAGCTAAATATTAATAATAAAAATTCAAGATGGAAGAACCACAATCATCACTTTTTTAAAACAACATAATGCTGCAAACAACTGCAAAAAGATTCATGCCTTTGAGTAAAGGGAGGAACCAAGCGTAGGCTAAGAGCCCGCTTGGTAATCTCTCTGTTTTTTATTTTTAGTTGTTAATTTTTTTTTAGTACAAGTGATAGTCTAAACTAGAGGGGGAGGGAGATTTCTCTCACATACACACTACCAAAGTGTTATGAGGGTTCGAACCTGAGACCTCCAGTCGACAAGCAAAGACTCTTTTTCACTGGGCTATACCGTTGACTTAGTTGTCATTTTTATGTTAGAGATATACATTGTTAAATGTTAGAGCTATTAATGAATGAGCGTGGACAATATAAATACTGGAACTGAATGGAAACATATTCAGATATAATCTACTCTGATTAGGACCATATGCCTAGAATATTGATGGTCCATATACATGACACAAAGAAAATGGTAAGAGGAATTGCAAAGCACATGGAGTATTTAAACATTAAGGAGAAGACAGAGTGGCCAGTGGCCACAAAGAAAATGGTAAGAGGAGAGTTGATAGTCAACCATATAGATAACATAATACAATAGATGCATTATTACAATTTTGCCACTTATTATACAAAGAGAGATTTATTGAAATTGTAATTTGCCAACCTAAGTAGACAAGGTCAAGTCTTGGACACCACAGTAAGTCTTCAAAGCAGAGGGACCTCTCTGGCCAGCCTCTGAATTACAGAACGCAATAAATTGAGCATGTTCATAGGGCTTAAAAAGCAAAGGGTGCTCTTCATCCACAACCTCGTCTGGGGCTTTTATTATGTACCCTTCCTTAGGGGCGGAGAACAATCCAGTTGAGTACCTAGCCTCATTTCCATTCATCATAACCCTATGAATGGGAGGATGCAGCCTACCATTTGTCCATGCCTACAACATTACCATAATATGAACGTTAATTTCTAAAGGATTTAATGTGCATGTAAATCGAATCGGAAGGAAGCCAAGCAACTCACGTGGAGTGACTCGCCGATCAAGGCGATGAAAGAGTCTGATGAAGGCTTGACATTGATCCATTTGCCATCTTTGGTTTGCACTTCTAACCCATCGACTTGGTTTTGGTACAAAATGGTGACAATGTTCTTGTCTGTGTGAGGGGGTATCCCTAACTTAGTCTCGTTGGTTTGAGGCGCCTTATATTTCATCACTCGAAGAAGGTAGTCGGTCGAGTTTAGGTGTTCCTCCAAGTACTTCTCAAGGCCCAAGCTCTCCAGAATCATCCTCCTGATGATCTGATCCAATTCCGAAACTTTCTCCGTGAAGGATTGTATAGTTTTGCTGCCACAAAAATATAAAAGTTATGAACACCAAATATTAGATTATGAAATTAACGCTAATTAATATTCTCATACCAGAAATCTGATATGTATTGTTTTGGCGTATTGCTAATTTGAATTATATATGGTAGACATCCTAGTAAAATAACATGTCAGATTGTCTTATAAGATCATAACATTTTCCCTATGAAATTAATACGCAATACGACTACGAAATTGTTAATTAGGAGGAAGAGTTAAGGTTATGAACCAGAAGCTTGGGTTTCCTTGAGGCCACAAGGTGTTTGTCAAGCTTTGAACTTGTTCATAGACGTTGGCACCATCAATCCCCATGCTCTCATATAGTGGCATCACGGGGGACTGCCCGGCATAGCCACGGTAAGGTTTTCTCGAAACATTTTTTAATTTGGTTTGCAAAGGGAGGTCGAGAAGCTCTTCAATTGATTGAAATATGGACTTTCGAATGTGTGAAGGGACTTTGGTGAACAATGCCTCGAAGCAACCATACTCTTCGAGTGCATTGTGGACTTGAGCTCTCACTGTGTTCCACTCTGTGGTGCCTGGAGTTAGGCTTTGGTTGGAGAAATCTATGACGGGAAGTCTGAGAGGGGTTTCTGAGCCCATTGTGATATGCTGGTTTGGTTGATAGAGAGGGAAAAGGAAGCTGTTTTGCCTTGAGTTTTAGATGAGCTTTCTCGACTTATTTGGCCTATTTATACAATTTAGACGATTGAAATGTAAGGGGATGTGATATGTCACGCTGACAAAGAAAGATTAATAATATAATTTCCATGTGTACGTTGCAATAGATGAATATTGAATTTACAAAAGTTTTGAATCCATGTCATCAAACCCTTTCCGTTGAGTTTTGGTTCGAAGAATGATAATTTTATGCGAGAATTTTCTCCAAAATAACAAAGTTAGCCTTTGAGATTAGCTTGCACATAAACTTATTGAGGTTAATTTTTTCATTTGCCTAGGCCTTTTTAATATGAAATCATGGTGGCCACATGGTCTGCTTACATGGCCACACAGTTGGTTGGGTTGACCTCAATTGATAAGAGGAAGGATGTGGAATGCATCCAATGTGCACTAACGAAAATGAATCTATATCTTTTTTAAAAAAAAAATTAAGAAAATAGATCTATATCTAAGAACCCCTTTTTAAAATAACATGTTGATAAAGTCAAATACACGCCTTTGAGGAGGAACTAAGCGTAGGTTAAGGGCCCGTTTGGTCCTCTCCATTTTTTTTAGTTGTCATTTTTATGTTAGAGAAATATATTTTTAAATGAATGAAAGTGGACTATTGTAATTGAAAACGAAACAAATTCAGATTTAATCTTCTCTGATTTAAGACCATGCCTAGAATATTGATGGTTTATATACATGTCACCGGTACAAAGTTGACTCTAACTTAACTATTTATTTCCAACAGTGTGAGAGAAAGCTCAATATTGGACTCATTAGATGAGAGGTTTTGTCACAAAGTGCCTCTATACTATTAATAGTGAGATATTACCTGAGTGATTCTCGAATCATTTTTTCCAAATGGGATTAAATTTACTGCAAATCATGGCTTGAGGCCAACAACCCCAACGTATATATTGTACAATTTTTTTGGCCACTTCTGTTAGATCAATAACGAAGAAACAAAAGTGACGTTTGTCATGGAGATGCTGTTGAGATTGTAGCATCCCTTCTTTTATGGGTATATATTCACTATTAAACTTTTTTTCTTTTGGGCAATTCTTGCTGCATCTGGGCACTGATTGACATCATCGTGAGCGTTGAATCCTGCTTTGATACCAACTAATGCAACAGCGCTCGAGCAAGGGTTTTTGGGAACACGAAACACAAACCATCAAGCTCTGTTTAGTCTAAGAATACCCGGAACTAGGCACAAAAGATAAGATAAAACACTCAAACCTGTTAATTATAAGAATACCCAGATTATGAGCAAAAGATGAGAAAATACTCTTTAATTTCAATTTCAATTTTCAACAACTCCTTTGAGAAGTTTGAGCATACAGTATTTAAAGACTTAATCTCTCATCCGATATATTGAACTAGCATCTAAATTAAATAACCCCATTAATCCAAATACATTAAGCCCATTCAAATAATGACGACTCTAGCTATTCCAAATACATGGAACTTATTAAGAGCCAAATAAATCTAGTTATTCCACATACATGGAATATATTAAGAGCCAAAACACGTTCATGCATTTTATTAATGCCTTCGATCCCAATGGTCCATAAACTTTAATGCCTCGTTGCCTGCATCAGAACCCATGAGTACAAACTTGCCTTAGAAAGAGCTACACTTTAATTTTGTTTATTTATTCAGCACAAGGAGAGAAGAACTGCGTCAACAACCTTCAAATTCCCACTTTGCCAGGAGAAGAATGCCAGGGAATACCTGGTTTTGTTCTCTTTCATGATGACTTGGTGTTCACAAGAGCGTACTCTGTCGTTACTCCATGCCTAGAACAAAGAAATAAAAAAGAGAAAAAGCAAAAGAGTCATTGAGGCATATAATTGGGGTTGAAATTGAAGCTTATTATTTTTATAAAAAATCAATTATACAGCATCTGTGACAAACACAACTGAGTCATTTCATAAGTCGGCTCCGTTTGAATGGAGGCATTTGAAAGAAAGAATTTGGATTTGACCATAGGGCTAAATTTGCTAAACAAAAACTAGAAATCATTAGATTGAATGCATTTGAAATAACGAGATAATTTGGAATCCATTTGTTTTTTTCTTTCATTTCCTTATTACTTCAAATCTAGCATACATGAATTAGAGTAGTGCAATTTTACAATTTTACCTTATAATGGCATCTAAAACCTTTAGATTTATATTTTCAATCACTCCATCCAAATGGGGCTTCTAATTCTTTTGGCACAAATTTGAACCCTTTAAGTCAATAATATCTGAAGTTTATCTCAAAATTATGGAAGGACTGATAACAATCCAAGCTAGAACTACATAAAATGTGAAACTGACGTACCATGAATGGATCGCCGGCCATGAAGAGAAAAGTTGAAGGTGAAAGATCCACATCAATCCACTGACCATCCTTTGTTTTTATCTGCAAACCATTGACCTGATTTTCATGAAGAATGGATGTAAAATTCTTATCTGTGTGAGCAGCCGCTCCCAAATTAGTCTCATTCATTTCTGTGTTCTATATTTAGTGCATCTAAGCAGGTATGTGGTTGATGCCATGTGAGAGTCATAAAGCCTCTCCACGCCATAAATGTCAAACACCATTCTTGTCACCATTTGATCCAATTCTGCCACCAGCTTGGAGTAGGAATGAGCACTTTCACTAATTCAAACAACAAAGAGTTACATCAAGTTAGGCACAATATGTATGTGTTTGTGTGGGGCGGAATTGTTTTACCGTTAGACTGTTATGTTGTTAGACTGTGAACTGGACCATTTACCAAAATGTGTGTCCACATTCATTTTCTCAACATAAATACAAATTTAAAATGAGTTACCAATATCAAACTATATATACCAAAAAGGGTCATTTCCTGCAGGCCACATGATTCTTGTGAAGTCTTGAGCTCCTTCTAGAGTTGTTGGATTATCCACCGCCAAGGATTCATAGAGTGGAATGTACGAACGTTGGCCAATATAACTGTGGCAAGGCTTATCACTGATCTTCTGCATTTTAGTTTCTAGGGGAAGATCAAACAGATCTTCAACCACAGCAAAAATGGAGTTGTGAAGTTCCAAAGGAACTTTATGATAAACAACTTCAAAGCAGCCATACTCTTCTAGGGCATACTTGACTTGTTTGCACGCCAAGAGCCATGCCTCTGTTCCAGGCTTCAAGTCTTCACTTGATAAATCCACCACAGGAACCTTTGCCTGAGTCTCTGATCCCTTTCTGTCAGAAATCACTATTAGCTAATGAGACAATTGGGGCATACTAAGCTTACACAAATTCAGCTATAAAATGATAAAATCTCAGTTGCTGGCGCTTGTTTTACATGGACAAGTGGGAAAATGGTATCTTGTAATTGTGTGCAGGTAAAGTCAACATATATACTAATCCAAAATTGTTTAGTGATTTAACACTAATAATTTGTTTATTCATTATTGAATTCGAAAAGTGGCAATCATCTCTAATTATTAATATTCATATCTAATCAGTGGCGTAGCCAGGAATTCTCTCAAGGAGGGTCAACATTATTAGCCAAGATAAATGGAAAAGCCATACCACCACCAAACTTGGACTAGGATGGTTTAGAGGAGAAGAAAAATGCATACAAGGATGTGCCATGAGAATAAAACTATGAGATAATAGATTAATAACCTAAAATCTTAAGTATCCATTGTTTTTCTACATAAATATTTTAGAATAAGTTCAATTATATAAGAAAACTTTGATGGTTGTTGTTCCAAAAATATTTAATGGGTTTTAAGACAATTTTGGAAGATGTTGCTAATTAAACTGAACATGAATAAAAACACTTACGTGGTAGAAGGTCAAACCAGTTGCTCTACCACCCACTTCCATATGCTTCATCAAGGGTGGAATCAAGAATTTTTCAACGGGTGGGCTAGCTAAAGTTATTAGCTTAAAATTTAGTGATTATTTTTTTTGGTACATACTTACAATTTCTATAGTCTTTGTAGAAATAAAAGTAAACATTAAATCATATAAACCACGCTAGTTCATAGCTCCATAAACTAATTTTCAATAAGTTTTAACATAAACCAAATAGGGTTTAACATTATAGTGGATTAGGCTTTTTACCTAGATTGACCTTAGTTCCTTCATGCATTCATATCATACATGAAAAATTGTTTTATGTAAAAATATTGACTAAGTATGAAAAATGGGTTTTTGGAATAATCATTTTCTGAAGATAATTTTTGGCGGCTTTTATTCCTCACACATCAAATAAGAAAACTTGATTTTATGGGATTTTAGTATGAAGTATATATTGACTTAATGAGCCATCATTTTTAGCCTAAATCTTATTTTACACTAAAACCGATTTTTCATATTTTGATTTGGTGGGAATTTGATTTTCTAGTATTTTTATTTGAATCCAAATGGGGGGTACTTCCTTATTTACATTGTAAACTTAAGTAAATGGAGTAATATAAAAATAAATAAAAGTATAAGGGTCATATGACCCTCCTAGGCCTTGAAAGTGGAAATAAGGTAATATGTACACTGTTACCATTGGGTCATAAGGGTCATATGACCCTCCTAGGCCTTAATTGGCTTCGCCCCTGTATCTAATCAGTGAAGTCGAACACATGAATCATGATCTACTCACTAAGGGTAATTGAACACTAGAAAATCTAGAGTACATAAAAATGCTAGGTCAAGATGTGGACAATAATTCAAATTAAGCATCCATCTACTAGTCCTAGATATGTAGAATGCAAAGAATTAAAAATAGGGATTTTTGTAGAAATGTCACCTGGACTTATACATCAGTTTCAATTTTGTCACCTTAAAGAAAAATTTAAGCAAAATGTCACCTTAAGTTTAAAAAATCCATGATTTGTCACCTGACTCTAACATCATCCAATTTTCCATCCATTTTGAAAGGTATTTTAGTCTTTCCAATATGTAAACCCACTTTTTTATATAATTTAAATATAAAGCTATGTAAACCCTCTTGCTTGAAAAGACTAAAATACCCTTAAAAATGGATGGAAAATTGGATGATGTTAAAGTCAGGTGACAAATCATGAATTTTGAAAACTTAATGTAACATTTTGCTTAAATTTTTCTTTAAGGTGACAAATTGAAATTGATGTATAAGTTTAGGTGACATTTCTACAAATATCCCTTAAAAATAATAGAGAATTCAACAGGTTTAAGTTTTGGGGCTCCAAATGAAAAGCTAGGGATCATAAGAACCAAAATTAAACAGATTCAATGAGATTGAGCAAAAACAACCCAGCAATTGATCAGAAGATTAAGGAAGCCGCAATATAAGTACATGTGAGTGACTTGGGAATGATGATAGAGTTTTTACCTTGAAGAAGGCATGGAGAAGAACATGAAGAAGAAGCTATCAGACTTGAGAAAGATAGGCCCAAAACTCAGACAAGGTGGCCAGCTATTAAACACTTAGAATTTTGGGCTAATATCATTAGAGCCCTTGAAGGTTTAAGGTCATTCTCAATATAGGCCTCAGATTTCAAATCTGATAAATTTAAACATGTCGTTAAGTTGATCGCTTAGTCAAATGTTAGATGCTGACATGTCTATGAGACCCACCCAATAACCAACCAGTCCCTAAATGTAAGATCCCACATTGACCAACGGAGAGGGGGTTGATGTGCCTTATATGTACATGCCCGCATCCATCTAGCACGAGGCCTTTTGGGAGCTCACTGGCTTCGGAGTCATGGGAACTTCAAAGTTAAGCGAGTTGGGGGCTAGAGCAATCCCAGGATTGGTGACCCACTGGGAAGTCGCTCATGAGCTCCCAAAAACAAAACCGTGAGGGCAGAGAGGGGGTCCCAAAGCAGACAATATCGTGCTATGGCGGAGCCGATCCTGGGATGTGACAATTTGGTATCAGAGCCACTCTGCCGTGTGGTGCGAGTGTGCCGACGAGAACGTCGGGCCCCTAGGGGGGGTGGATTGTAACATCCCACATCGACCAACGGAGAGGGGGTGATGTGCCTTATATGTACATGTCCGTCTCCATCTAGCACAAGGCCTTTTGGGAGCTCACTGGCTTCGGAGTCATGGGAACTCTGAAGTTAAGCGAGTTGGGGGCTAGAGCAATCCCAGGATGGGTGACCCACTGGGAAGTTGCTCGTGAGCTCCCAGAAACAAAACTGTGAGGGCAGAGAGGGGGGCTCAAAACGGACAATATCGTGCTACGGCAGAGCCGATCCGGGATGTGACAATTTGGTATCAGAGCCACTCTGCCGTATGGTGCGAGTGTGCTAATGAGGACGTCGGGCCCCTAAGGGGGGTGGATTGTAAGATCCCACATTGACCAACGGAGAGGGGGTTGATGTGCCTTATGTGTACATGCCCGCATCCATCTAGCACAAAGCCTTTTGGGAGCTCACTGGCTTCGGAGTCATGGGAACTCCGAGGTTAAGCGAGTTGGGGGCTAGAGCAATCCCAGGATGGGTGACCCACTGGGAAGTTGCTCGTGAGCTCCCAAAAACAAAACCGTGTGGGTAGAGAGGGGGGGCCCAAAGCGTACAATATCGTGCTACAGCGGAGCCGATCCTGGGATGTGACACTAAAAAACTTTAGGATTAACTATAGCAAACCCCCCAACCTATAGGGGTCATTATAAACTCATACACAACCTTTAAAGACCCGTTTGACCAGTACCTTAACTTTACCTTTTAAAATACACCCTCTGTTAGTGAATCTGTCAGTTTTTCCGTTAAATGCTTACGTGTCAAATATATGTTAGTTTTAATTTTTATGTGGACGCCACGTGGGCTAAAAAACTAATTATTAAAAAATCTTGATTTCTTAAATAATTTAAAAACCTTAAAATCAAATATTTAAAACAATAAAATAAAATAAAACAAAACCACCCACCCCTGTCCCTCGACTTCTCCCTCAGCCCCACACCATTCCCCTTCATCCCAACTCTCTTTCTCTCTCTGGCCCCGTTTGGTTCATAGGAAAGGAAACTTGGGGATGGGAAATCAATTGCTTTCTCATGTTTGGTAAGTCAGACATGGAAAATCGTTGCCTTGGACATAGGAAAGTAGGGGGGAAAGTGAAGTCATCTTCCCTCCTTGGGTTATACTTTCCCTTCTCATGGGAAAGTAAGGCTAGCATTAAATGCACCTTTTAGTGACTAATTTGTTGTTACTAATAATTTATAATTATAGTTTTATCCAACAAATATTGGTATTCCTTTTATTTTTTAATTCATAAAATATTTTTAATAGGGGTAAAATTGGGAAACTAAGCAAAATTAGTTTTCCATTCCTACTCAAAACAAACATGGGAAAGGAAATAAAGTAATATTTCCGGGTTACTTTCCCGGCATTACCAAACATGGGAAAGGAATCACAATTTCCTATTCCTTGGAAAATGACATGGGAAATGATTTCCCATCAAATCCATTCCGTGAACCAAACGGGGCCTCTGTGTCTCTTTCCCTCTCTATCTATCGATGCACACACATAAAAGAACCCAACTCCCATAGTTGGACTAAACCCATCCAAATTCAAAGAGAAACAAAATCAAAATTCATTCATAACAGAATTCAAAATGCAAATTTAATTAAATCCAAAATCATATGAATACAAGAATAAAATTTAAAAAAAAATTAAAAAGTAACAAAAAAAAAAAAACGAGATTACCCACACATCACTCCCACCCCATCTCATCATCCCCACCCCTTCACCCAACCACATACACCCCAACAGTCCCCCAACCTAGGGATGGCAAAAATCCCCTCTAGGGCGGGTCCCCGTCGAGTCCCCGACCCTAATGGGGGAAGATTTCGGGGCCAAACGGGTATCGGGTACGGGGATCCCCGAACTTGAAAAATCCCCGATGGGTATGGGGAGGGGATGGTATTGGCGTCCCAATCCCCGAACCCAACCCGAAAATATATATGTTTATATTTAAATAAATAAATATATAATTAGAATATTTATGTTTAACCTTAAGTTAACCTCTCTCTCCCAATTCTTCCTAATCTTCTCTGGATTTTCATATTGATGTGATTTTGAATAGTTGAGTTGAACTTTATAGTTAATTTGAATGTGTTGAATGATAATATAATATGAAACTTAATGTTAAAATGTATGACAAATATTTTTTATGCAAAAAAAATTGGGGATTCGGGGCGGGTATGGGGGATAGTCCCCCGACGGGGACGGGAACGGGGATTCCCCGAAACCTATTAAACGGGGATTGGTTCGGGGATGGGGGCGGGGATGGTATTGTCATACCCGGCCCGTTGCCATACCTCACACACCAAAGATATGGGTCAATCCAACTGACACCCCATTGACGGAAATGAGCAGTATTAACCGAACATTTGAAGTGTAAATCTCTCACTCTCCCCGTCTCGACACAAACCTAGTTATACCCAACCCATATGCTTCGCAACCTCCTCCACGCCCCATCATCCCAAACCCCCCACACCAGTCATCAACCTAACAGACTCCCGAACCATCCCACCAACCCCTTGTGAACCCACTCTCTCCCTGTCTATTACTCTCTCTTCCACTCTTCCTCTCCTCCGTCATTCCACAGAAACCCATATCTGAATCTAGGGTGAAGGTTGAATCTGGGAACGTTGTAAAGGATGGCCAGAAAGAAATCGAGGCCTATGTGAGCCATGGGGGTATTTTTTGGGTGATGTGAAGGTGACAGTGGTGGTTTGGCTGGATTCTCCGGAACAGGAGGGAGATGGGTTTTGGGGTTGGGTGTCTTGATAAATTTTGAGTAGGGGGTGGGGGGTGGTGTTAGATGTGAGCCCATTGGTACTCCTATATTGAACAAAATCATGGTTTGAAAGAATGTCCGGATCAAGTTCTGACTAATAAGGGATTATATCAAAGATTGGTTGGTTGTTTGATTTATTTGTCTCACACAATACCTAATATTGTATATGCAGTAAGTGTTGTAAGTAGATTCATGCATAATCCAAGTGTACAACATATGGATGCGGTAGTATGAATTTTAAGGTATTTGAAGTCTGCACCAAGAAAGGGTTTGATGTTTTCCAAGCATGGGCATTTAGACGTTGTGGGATATACAGACTCAAATTGGGCAACAAAGAGGGATAGAAGGAGATCTACATCTGGTTATTTTACGTTTGTAGGAGGTAATCTGGTTATGTGGAGGAGTAAAAACTAGAAGGTTTTATCTTTCTCTAGTTCAGAAGCTGAGTATCGAGCTATGGTGAAAAGTATTTGTGAATTTCTATGGTTGAAAAAAATTATGGGGGTGCTGGGTTTTCCTACTAAGAGTTCAACATGATAGAATGAAACATGTGGAAATTATTAGAACTTTATTTATGAGAAATTGAAAGAGAAGATTATTACAGTTCTGTATGTTAAGACTACTGAACAATTGGCTAATATGTTGACCAAGGTAGGGGTGGCCCTGGCATGGTACAAGCGACGCCACCGCACAAGGCCCCCAGAATTTTTTTACTTTATATAATATATATTAATATTATAACAACTCTATATATACTCCAACATGCAACACATTGACACAAAATTGTATTGGGTGGAGTTGATTTCTAGCGCATATTCCTTCGTAATTTTATTCTCCTTTTATTATAACAACTAAATTTAAATAATTTCAAAAAAGAAGCACGTGAAAAAAAAAAGAAAAAAAAAAGGGGAAAGATCCAACTAGCAATCACACCCATACGCTTTCTCCTTAAAAAAAAAAAATTTCTTCCACTCAAAACAAAACCAAAAAAAAATTCATGTCTTCTTCTTTCTCTTAAATTTTTTTTTATATTGAATATACTAACATTTAAATTTATCAAATGAAAACATTAAAAAATTTATAATTTGATTTGTGATTGTTATTACATGCTAATTGATGATGAATTTTAGTTATAAAAAAAATGTTTTATGACATTAAGTCATGAACTTTTTTTCATATTAGATTATGTGAAGACCCCAAGTTTCGCACAGGGCCCTCAATATCTCAGGATCAGCCCTGGACCAAGGCCGTATCAAATGAAGGCTTTACTAATTCACTTGTCAAGTTAGGGCCCGTTTGGTAACGTTTTCGAAGAATGTTTTCTAAGAATATTTTCAGAGAATGAAAACGAGAAAACAAATTTGCATTTTCAGGATTCGAGAATGCGTCTGGTAGATTAATTGGAAAACATATTTAGAAAATAAAAACAGTGAAAATGTGTCTGGTAGTACAATTTGAGAATAATAATATGTGAGCTATATTTCAAAGGTATTTTTGTTAATGTCTGATAAAAAAAACTATAACACAATTTTATGTATATAAAAAAAGAAGAATTATCTTTTTAAAAAAAACTAATAAAAAATAACTTCAACTCTTTTTTTTTGTTGTGAAAACCAAGGTATCCCCCGCGCGATTGCGGGGACTAACCCTCGAGGTACTGTCGGGCGCAAAGCGGGGACCTCTCCCAACAAAGTCTGCTCTATTCGCAAGCGCCTGGGATCGAACCCAACTTCAACTCTTTTAAACAAAGGAAAGGTTGATAAACAATAAAATAAAAAATGAAAAAGCTAAAGAAAAGAAAAAAACAAACACACCATCTCTTCTTTTTTTTTGGGGGGTCAGAACACCCCAACCTCATTTTCACGATCTAAACATACCTCTCTCTCTCTCTCTCCCCCCCCACCCCCATTTTTGTTAACTAAACACCTCTGAGTCTTTGAGATCTCTATAAACAACCTCTTGTTCTTATTGTCCCTCATTTTCAAAGTTTCAAGGTCATATTCTCCTAGCAACAAAATTAGGTAGATGGGTTTTGTGGTTGTTCAATTGGCTTGATAGTGCTGGTTCGATTGGGTGGTGATGGGCTTCTATTGGGTATGGGTGGTGGAGGTGCTGGTGCCGATTGCTTTTATTAAGTGGCGATGATGTGTATTGGGTTGGATTGGGTGTTTGGTGGTGATTCAATTGGGATGGTGGTGGTGATGTGGGGACTGGATCTATGAGGTTTGGTGGCAGTGGCAGGAGCAATAGCTGTGGCGATGGTCTGACAGCCATGGCGGTGGTGGGTTTGAAGGTGGACATTGTGGCGGGTTGGACATCGGTGGTTGTGGTTTGATTATGGCGGTGAGTCGGTGACAATTATTTTCGTTTCTATTTTGCTTTTGGAAATGTTGAATCTGCATTCTCTGAAAACGCTGGAAACGTCAAATTGTTGTTTTCAGTTTTATAACGTAAAGTTGGAATTCGTTTTATGAAGTTGTTTCCTGTGTTTTTAGACTTCCCCATCGAACGCATATTCCACCCGTTTTTGCACTCAGAAAATGAAAATGGGGCTCTAAAAACACCACCGAACAGATCTGCGACATCTATTCACCATTTTGATTGTGGGGTTATTGGCGTGAATCAATTCAATGATTGGTGTGGGGGGTGGGGTGGAGGGGGTATTGATTGTATTCATTTCCTTTTTCCTTTTCAAGATAGGCTTGTATTTGTATCACTAAAAATACCTCCCCTCCCTGTGAGAAGAATAGAAAATACTGAATTATTCATAACCGTAATTCTATTTGAGTTATAATAACACTACTATATGTCACCTTAACTTTATTTATTCAATACAAGCACATCAAGAAAGAAAACTAAGATTCACAACCTTCACAGACCAACATTACATGCACTAGAGACGTAGCAAGAAACCCACACATACTTTGATATACAAAAGGATTATGCTAGGTTGCATTCCAAATGGAGTTATTATGCAATAGTAAGATAACAGTGGTCCCTCATGATCAAAAGAGATCTCAAACACCACAGTAGGCTTTGATAGGACACTCTGATTTCTTTGCCTCTGGTGTTTGATCGAAACGAAGGAAACCGAAATGATCAAATGGCTTATACATCAAGGGATGTTGATCATCTATTAGCTCTTCAGGTACTTCTAGAATCCCACTGTTGAAAGAGAATAGTCCCAGGGAATATCTGGTTTTGTTCTCTTTCATGATGACTTGGTGGTCACAAGAGCGTACTCTGTCATTGCTCCATGCCTAACAAGTGAAAATAAAGAAAGAAAAAACTCAGGCATATATATAATTGGGGTTTACCAAGAAAAAAATAAAATTAATAAAACGAAATTAAAAAATAAATAAATAAGAGCTCTATCCATCACCCTTTTACTGCTTGAAATTTAGAAAATGACCTACCATGAATGCATCGCCTGCCATGACTAGAAAAGATGAAGGTGAAGGCTCCGCATCAATCCACTGACCATCCTTTGATCTAATCTGCAAACCATGCACCTGACTTTGATGAAGTATGGATGTGAAGGTCTTGTCTTTGTGAGGACGCAGCCCCACATTGGTTTCATTCTCCTTCTGTTCTCTATATTTAAAGCATCTAAGAAGGTAAGTGGTTGATGCCATGTGGGAATCATAAAGCCTCTCCACACCATAAATATCAAACACCATTCTTGTCACCATTTGATCCAACTCTGCCACCAGCTTTGAGAAGGATTGAGCACTTTCACTAATTCAAAGAGCAAAGAGTTACACAATATTAAGCATAATATATATATATGTGTGTGTGTGTGCGGAAATATTTTCTTGCCAGCCAGACTGTTGAGCAACGTATAACATGTTTATGTTGCAAGACTATGAATATTGACCATTGATCAGGTTAATTGTTATTCGAATGTGTTCGAAAAATTCAGTGTAATATTAAAAAAGTTTAGAGTGAGTAACCAATCAAACTATACCAAAAATGGTCATTTCCAGCAGGCCACATAATTTTTGTGAAACCTTGAGCTCCTTCAACAGTTGTTGGATTATCGACTCCCAAGGATTCATAGAGAGGAAGGAATGAATATTGGCCAAAGTAACTGTGGTAAGGCCTCTCACTGGTCTGCTGCCTTTTAGTTTCTATGGGAAGATCAAATAGATCTTCAACCATAGAAAAGATGGAGTTGTGGAGCTGCAAGGGAACTTTATGGAAAACAGCTTCAAAGCAGCCATACTCTTCTAGTGCATACTTGACTTGCTTGCTTGCCAAGACCCATGCCTCTGTTCCAGGCTTCAGGTTTTCATTTGATAAATCTACAACAGGAAGCTTAGCCTGAGTTTCTGACCCCATTATTTCAGCAGTTGTTTATCAACTAGGTAGATATGTTGGGGAAAATGCATTGATTTTTTTTGAGACTTATAGAGGTTTCATTGAAGCACTGATGTCATCCTGAGACAATCAGAACTTATTTACAAATATTAATTTAACTATTAAAATCATAAAATATATGTTCTTGGTGCTATCTTTTGATAGATAAATTTGGTGGCAATCGCATCGTTTTCTATTTGGATAGAGTTACTTGGTGCTATTTGTGCCAATACTAGTTACTATATGTAACCTAATTTGTTTATGCAAGGCTTGTAGTCCGAGTGGTTCCACTTAAATCGAATATCAGAAAACCTAGATTGATTTGAACACGGTCTCGGATGCGTAGTAAATACTCTTTAACCAAATCGATCTGCAAACCCCTTATACCCCGAGTGGTTTCACCTAAATCAAAGAACCTAAAGTGATCTGAACATAGGACCTCATGCATGGTGAACACTCTCTAACAAACTGAATTGAAAACCCTTTAGTACTTGATTGAGACTCTTAAGTTTCTAGACCTGATCAATTATTCTGGGTTGCTATTTGTATTAATTTAATTTTTGATAATGTCCCAGTTATATTTGTATATTAAAAATTAACGGGAATAACATAGTCACAAATTGTACGGGGTGACGTTAATATATGCATTTGGGGTCAAAATGCAGAAAGAAACCAATAGAGGAGACAAATTCGATATATTATGTCCATCAAGTATGAGGTTGTATGTGATAAATTCCAACCTTAATAAGTTGCCACCAAATCTCAATAATGATATATATAATTTTAAAGGATAACGTTTTAGTATTGTAATTAGATTGGCATGTTACATTCTCTATAAGGACCACTGATTATGAAATTGCCAATCAAACTAGTAGTTTTGTTGGCATGGGCACGGTACGATTTGGTTTGGTTCAGGTCTCAAACCGAAGAATGAACCAATGAAATATCACTGTTCTGATTGATTTTAATTTTGGTCTCAAATTAGTAGTATGATTGCGATTTGGTTCGGTTCAGACCAAGATTACAGTTGTTTCAATGTAAAAATCAAACCAAACTGCTTAGATTCGTTTGGTTTCCGTTGGTATTTGGATGAATAAAATCGATTGAAAGTATATCTTTGATAAGACAATAAGACTTTTAAGTAGTTTAGATCTGTAAATCGACAAACTAACATACAACATAAGAAAGATTGCTCTTAGGAGATACAATCTATTTATAATTTTTATTTTCACATGATCAGTAAACCACAAGGTAACATAGCAGAAACAGAGCAATACAGAAATGACTGTAGTACAATTAAACAACCCACAAACCAAGCCTTGAAATTAACACACAGCACACACATGCCTAGCAAACATTCTTATTAGCTACAAGGTTCATTTCAAACACCACAGTAGGCTTTTATAGCACTGTTTGAGTTAAAACGATCATCACTGCGAAAGAAACGTAGCAGTCCAGGATGATCGAACGACTTGTAGCTTAAGGGGTGTTCTTCATCGGCAAGCTCTTCGGGCACATGTATCTCTCCGTCACTAAATGCAAATTGTGCCAGGGAGAATCTTGTTTCATTCCCACTCATAATAACTCGATGGTTGGGAGATAATATTCTGTCATTGCTCCATGCCTAAACAGCAAACCATTTCATTAAAAACAATAAGATGGTATTGATTATGCAATATCTTATCAAACTAGACTGCACATCTGAACAAGAATATTGTTCAATGGTTCAGATTTACAGTCAGACAATATAACACACCAGGAAAAGAAAAACAAAAATTAATCGATCGAGGACCTACCATTAGTGCATCACCGGCCATGACTATGAAGGATGAAGGTGGAAACTCAACCCTAATCCATTCATGGCTTCTTGTTTCAAACTCCAGAGCATTTACATGGTTATTCTGATAAAGTATGGTTGTGAAGCTCTTGTCAGTATGAGCCACGAAGCCAAGGCTAGGCTCATTTTCTTGGGGTGATCTATTTTTCAAGAGTCGAAGAAGATAGGAGATGGACCCAACATAAGAGTCATAGTACTTCTCCACCCCATAGCTCTCAAATATCATTCTAGTCACCATTTGGTCCAACTCCTCTGCCACTTTCGCAAACGAATATGCACTTTCACTTAATTACCACCAAAAAACAAAACAAGAAAAAGAGTGAAGACAATTGCAAACAATTAGTATTGTGTATAGGGACACTCAAAAATCACAAGGAAGTTAAAAATATTACCAGAACTTATCATTTCCACCAGGCCACATGAGCTTTGTGAACTTTTGAGTCTCTTCCAAATTAGTTGCATTGTCAATGCCCAAGCTTTCATGGAGAGGAAGCTTGGGAATTTGTCCAACATACCCATTTAAGGGCTTTTCATATTTGTTTGTCATTTTGGTCTGAGTAGAGAGATCAAATAATTCTTGTAGAGCACCCAAAAAAGCATTTCGAAATTCCGGAGAGATTTTGTCATACAATACTACGAAACAGCCAAATTCTTCAAGTGCTTGTCGAACATCTTTGCATGCCAATAGCCATGAGTTGGTGCCAGGTTTCAGAGCTTCCTTAGAGAAATCTAAGACAGGGAGCTTTGGCTGGCCTTCAGCACCCATGTTTTTGCTTAGTGTTTTTTCACTTACCAGTTTTGAGAGATTAATATTAATTGTCGAGTTGGTTAATGTTCTTATTTCCAGATCACAATAATTTATTGGTGCAAATGTGCCAACAAGACAAAAAATCAGGTGATGTAGGGAAGACAGAAACAAGATGATCGGTAGTAGAAGGTTGACGGTTTCAGAATTTCATTTTAGATTCGGTATTTTTTGGACATTGAAACCGTAACTATAGTATTATTATGATTATGATTGCAATGATCCTTTCTGTTCCATCCTGATCAATAAAATGCTATCGGTTTAAAATTTTCAGAAGTTGACAAGGAATATAGTAGTGGTTTCAGATTTATACTTTCTTGTGTGCTGTCCACTGTAGCATTTGCAACGGGAACGGATAAGGGGATATTATGCAAAGTCATATATACCTAATGTATTAGCAGGAAGTCCAGTTAATTAAAAGATGACATGTAAGTTTTTTAGTTGCATTGGAACGATCAAACCCTTGACGTACTTAGACCTAATTAATCACATTTTCTCACCCTCCCACGCCACTTGGGCTAACCCCAAGAGCTTGAAGATGATATGTGTATAAGAAATAAAACCTAGTCATCCAGAGTATAGAACACGCAGGGCTCTGAGTGTGTAGAAACATAAGACATAACAGTGGCGGTTCTAGGATTCGAAAGCCAGCTGAGTAAAACTTATATACTAAACTCGACAGTATGAGTGAATTTCATTATAATAAACATAAAAGATACACCTAGTCAAGGAGGACGTAATGAGCCTTACCCTCAAATGCATCTATATCCATAAATAAAAGTTCCACAAATACAAAAACTAAAACTAAAATTAAATGCAATGCAAAATAAAGCAAAACTATTTTAAATCTAAAATTTAACCCTACAATGCTTAGAACTCTTAAATTCCTCAATTATTGATGCATTATCGATATTATTAGCAAACTCTCTTTCATCCCTAATTATACCATAGAATACTCAATTTTAAATTATAATTATAATTAAAGATATATAGAAAATAGAGGGAGAAAAAAGTTGTTGATGTCGTGTAGCTAAGAGAGAGAAACAAGTTGATGTGCCATAGCCAAAAGAGGAGGAGAGAGAATACATGGGACCACTTGGATGGGCAGCATGTGTGTAGGGTTTGCTTTTAATTTTTTAAATTGTAGGCTAAGCTTATAACATTTGTAGGTATTTCCCAACCTGCCATGTTCACAGAATCGCCCCCTATGACATAAGCTTGATCTTGGTGTGTCATGTCATGTGTGTAGTCTCTTGTAAGTACTGGATGAACGTTCCAGCTGATCATAAAGACACTACTGTTGTTTGAAGTTAATATGGAGAGCATTCTGTTAATTAACCATAGAAAGATTTGTGTTATGAAATTGTTTTCTCATAAACAAAAATCTTAAGAAAAACGATATTTACATATTGCCAATTCCCATAAGCCATACTAATCCTGATTTAAAGTAAAATCTAAATGAAATGCAATCCGGTGGTTCAAGAAAAACACTAATTAATTAAATTTTCAATTATCGATTGGTTGTTCAAATGGTTTCGGATATTCAAGAGATTTTTTTGTAGGGATAATCTTTGAAGGAATACCTAAAAAATAGACAATTCGGATTATGAAAATACAATATGAATAGATCCCACAAGAGTATCCCTCAACTAAAAGCTCTCTTTATATATATAATTTTTTTTTAAAGCGTAGTCATGGATGATATCATCTATAATCAACATGTATTTCTTTTCCATTTTGTAATATATTTTTTTTGGGTTAATCTTTTCCCTTTGTCTTTCAGTTCTGCAATTGACATTTAATTCCATGATGACGAGATCAAAGCATGATGTCTCTCTTCATCAGACACACAATTTAATAATTGTTTTTGTTTTGATTTTCATGCTGCGTTATTGAGATGAAATTAATGTCGAAAGAATATTGTTCAAACATATCATAATTCTGTTCTCATACGGCATATCCTGGACTTAGCTAGATATTATTCAAACTATGAATCAGATTGTACGACTTAATTAGCAATTTTAAAAAAAAGGTACGATTACATATGTTCTGTCGATATGTGACCAATAATGCTTCATAGATTATCATCCTGAATTTTGAATTTGCATGATAATTATCGTAGAGATTAATTTAGTATTAATTTTTTTTTTAAAGATAATCAAGGTACTATATTAATTTAGGACCACTTTTTGAAAAGAAAAAAAAAAGTTACAGGACCACAATTTAAAAAATATATATATTTATAATCTTTTTGGATGGCATAGGACCACCAATTAATTATCAAGTAAACCTTTCGGCATTACGAGCCAAGGATATTTATTATCTGGACCACAGTTTAAAGAATATATTTAGTTGGAGAGACTAATTAATTATCAAGTAAATCACATCTCTTCTGAAGAGCTTTCAAGTTAAATTATTTTATGAATAATAATGCAGTGTATGATTGTTTGTGATTTTCTTTCTATTCCAAATAAAAAGTTTGATAGGTGGAGAGACAAGTGTTGAATATTCTTTTCACATAGACCATTTCTTATATGTGACCGTGTTCTAGTACTATACAATAATTTCTGTACTTGATATTCAAAATCCTTTCCGCCAGAAGATCGGGATCAAAAGAAATATGAAGCCCTCAAATCTTTTACGTTTAGGGCTTAAACATACTTGCAAAATTTTTTTGTTTTTGGAGCTTTAATCTGTCACATTCATGAAAGTACCCCATACTACATTATTGTCGTATTAAACAATAATATATAAGCACTAATTAAATATGAATTTTTATGTACAATAAACACGTCTCATTTTGTAATGCTATAATGTCAACTTCGACCTATTAAATTTGCAAGTTGAATACATCACATCAAATGAACACTACATGAAATTCAGGGCATCCTGTAGAAAAAGACCTTATATGAGCAATTGTGGTCCTAAACGCTAGGCCCGCTCTTATTAGTTAGTTTAAGCAACATCGAAGCCTTTTCGTATTCTGTACTGCATGCATGTGTTTATTTAAATTTTATTGCAGATCAAGATTTGGTTTTTGGATGAATATGCAAGAGTAGGTGAAACATTATTAGATTTTATTTCATTTCTGATTTTGTGATTTTGTTCTCTATCTATATATTGTTGTCAATTGTGATGATCATAATGCCAACGGGATCTAGCCCATTTAAAAAGGGTATTGACTTACAAACCAAAGGTCTCAGGTTCAAACCTCCGTGATATCTTAGTTGTGTGCGTGTGTGTGAGAAATCCCCTCCTTTATAGTTTAGACTATCGCTTGTACTAAAATATATATATCATAAGTGAGAATGAATGTAATGCCAGACCAGTGGATTTGCTCCTTTTATTAGCAACAATAATATTGGCACATTATCAATGTTATATCGATTAATCATAACTTTTCAATTTTTATGGGTAAAACAGAATTGTATTGATATCGATTAATAATAACTTTTCAATTTTTATGGGTAAAACAGAATTGTTGATACGGGATAATGGGATTCAAGCGACATAATGAGGATGGTTGAAACCGAAATGGAGTGAATTTTACACTAACATCCTTAATCCCCTAGACCATACAAAAAACAAACTCTAACCATACAAGACTCTCTACACAAGGATATTATACAATACATCAATAAATTGTAAGTATATTAAGTCCCAAAGAAGCATCACTGCCCCTTCTCCCCTCCACTCTTCTTACCTTTTTCTTTTGGGTTAGTGAATAAGTTTATTGGGTCGTTTTTAATAAAAGACCCCTTGTGGTGATTTTTTCTAAGCCATGCTCAGATTAAAGTTTCCTATCACCTATTTTGAGTTATGTTCTCAATCAAATCATTCTCCCAAAATCTGCTCTATAACATTGCTCATGTTTTCTAAATTTGGTTTTATATTGTATTTGACGGAGATTGACGCAAATCACCCAATTATTCTTTGTTAGGGTTGTTGTTTTGGTTTATTTGTTCGCTCTTATGCGCATGTAGATCGTTGGAAACCAAGTTTTGCCCAGACTTGTTACGTTGTTCTCGCTTCAAGATTTTAAGCAAATGGTGGGTGTGGCCGTGACGACGCGTCTTCATGTGGTGGTGGTAGGGTTCATTTATGCTGCTAAGTTGCTTCAGGGTTTCGGCTATATTGCGTTTGTGGGCTTTGTTTGGGATTATGCTTAATTGTGGTGATGTGAGCTAGTAGTTTTAGTGCGCTTTTTGGTTCGATTTAGTTTTTTATTTTATCATGTTAGTTTATTGCCCTTTTGTGATTGATGCTTTAGATGTCATGATGATGTCTTTGATTGTATTGTTTAAGTTTATCTAATGAAGTTTTTCTTTATTAAAAAATCAATTATAAGTATATGAAAACTAGTTGAGCTTTATCTATTAGAGCACCTCCACCCCAAAGGGTAAGGGCAAGGCAAAGGCAAGGCAAGGTTTGTCACTATTCATGTGAATAATGGCAGTCTTACCTTTTTTGTTTCCACCCTTTTGGGATAGGACAAGGGCAATTACTATTCACATGAGATATGAGGAGATGAATTTGTATAGAGTTTTTGGTGTGGGAAGTAAAGAATATGGCTAGGTATTTTTTTAAAAAAAATTCTGAAATTTTTGGTTTTTTTATTAAATTTTTTTAGTTGCTGACATCATTATGACATCAGCATTTTGTCAGCAGCCTTCGGGCCAAAGCCCAAGCAATTCTTGCCAGTGGGCTTACCCAGGCTTGCTTGCTGGAGGGGAGTTTGGGGGCTGGGGCTGCCATTTGCCCGGGCTAGGGGCTTGTGCTGGAGGTGCCCTTAGCATGACCTTGTGGGTAAATCACCACAATTCAAGATTACAGACACACAGAGGTTGAACTTAATAAAACGATAACTCTTTAATTCTATAACATAATTGCAAATTCAACATGTGCAAGTTTTTGTTTTTGTTTTTATTTTTGCCAAAACGCATGCAATTTTATGGGTATTTTGAAAAAGTGTCAGAAATATAGTTAGTAAAGTATATAGACCAAATTGTTTATTCTTAGCTTTCTCCTCTCCTGAATTAAATAAAAAATAAAAAATCGACAACATCCATGTTTTTTTTTTTGGTCAATTGAAGATTAAATAAAGCCAAAAGGCAGCGACTCAAAGGGGAGCCAAACTCAAACAAACCAAAATACAACGCAAAGGGAAGAAACCCAAGAAAATAAAAACGACCGAAAAGAGACAAGCAGAAAAACAAAACAATAGAACTAGCAAGCCAATTATGTAGGATTGGGAAGAAACGGAGGACAAGGGAGGCAATCACAAGAGAGAACATGAACAAAAGAGGATGGAGGTTGTATAAGCCATGACTCCAAGCACATCCCCCTTCTTGCAAGCGAGGCAACGACATAAGTGTTAAAGTGAGTCTCCTAATTAATCAAGGAGATTTATTTCCTTGATTAATTAAGGGATTTACTTTTCTATTTTATATAGTTGTCAAATCATTGTATAGTTAGGAGATACTTTCCTAATCCTTTACTGTATCTAATTCATTGTAAAGCACTCATGTAAACTCTTATATGTACCTCCTTATAGAGAAGAATAAAACCTAACCTAATATATTCAAACCAAATATCATATTTTAGCATGGTATCAGAGCCTAGTTCTCTTGTAACCTGTGCTTGCGTTCTTCTTGCAATTTAAGTGCTCTGAGGAGGGGAGGGGGAGTGAAAAAGGATATGTTTCTCTTTCCTATAGCTTATCTCTCGTAAATGTGTTGCTTGCCCCATTACCTTGACGTATTTCCATGAAGAAATTGCTTATTTCTTGACTCCGACGACCCCTTCTTTTCAAGGGGAAAGGTGGAGTGAAGAGAAGTTGTGTCTGTGTGAATTAGTTGAAGTTCATATGGAAGAATTTGTCATTGTAGTTTTCCATTGCTATTGTTGTCTTTGCCTTATCTCAAATTTCTCATATTCAAATCCAAAACCCTAAATCAAATTCCTCATATTTTTCCCTAAATCCAAATCCCTCAAATCTAAAGTCCTCAAATCCTCTTATCAAAATCCCCAAACACATACCCTTAAATCTTATACACATACCTCTCAAATCCAATTCCTACATCAAATTCCTCAAATCAAATTCCTCCAATCAAAATCCCTCACATTCTCATATCACATTTTACTTCCGCTGTGATGTCAGGAATCCCTACGATTCTCCCCCTTATTGCAGACTCACATAAGCATGCGGTCAATCTTGCTGACCCGGCTACCCGGACTTGTGCTTTTATCAACACCACTAAAGGTTCTATTTTTCATACGTCCTTTCAAAAATCCGCATGGATTATCGACTCGGGTGCTACGAATCACATGACATTTGATCCTAACTAACTTATTAATCGCAAATCATCCACTCCGTCGGTGGTGTCTAATGCTAATGGTACCCCTCCCCTGTGGATCAGAAGACTATTGACAGAATTGGGCTTTAAGCCAGAAAATCCAATGGAGTTGCATTGTGACAACAAGTCAGCCATTGATATTGCCCATAATCCAGTTCAAATGATCGAACCAAAAATGTTGAGGTGGATAGACATTTTATCAAAGAAAAAATTGAGAAGAAGATCATCCGCCTACCATTCGTAAAATCAGAAAATCAACTGGCAGATATCTTAACCAAAGCTGTTTGTGGCAGAGTATTTCATGACTCACTTACCAAGTTGGGCATTTGTGACGTATATGCACCAACTTTAGGAGGAGTGTTAAAGTGAGTCTCATAATTAATCAATGAGATTTATTTCCTTAATTAATTAAGGGATTTACTTTCCTATTTTATATAGTTGTCAAATCATTGTATAACTATGAGATACTTTCCTAATCCTTTACTGTATCTAATTCCTTGTAAAGCACTCATGTAAACTCTTATATATACCTCCTTATGGAGAAGAATAAACCCTAACCTAATATATTCAAACCAAATATCATATTTTAGCAATCATCACATTCCTTTTTGTTTTTTGAGTACAAGCGATTGAGGAAGGGTATATAGAACAAATTGTATTCTTAGCTTTCCACTCTCTTGAATTAAATAAAAAATAAAAAATCAGTGACATCCCTTCTAGTTTTTTGAGTACAAGCGATCGGGGAAGGGCACATGGATAAAAGTAGAATAGCTCAACCAACTGAACTATATCCCACTAATATCCCATTTTAAAAGTGCTTTAAGAAAGTAATTTCTTAATGTACCTCTAAATAATGTATGTCTAGATTATCTAAATGGACGAGTTGAGTTAAGATTACATATGAGTTGGAGTATTGACTTAAGTTGTGGAAAATGAAGTAGAATATTTTAGTCCCTTCTTTTCTTCTTTTGGGTTTTTTTCTCGGTTTAGTTTATATGTCTGAGCCCAAAATGGCTTTTTGGCCCAATTGAATCCAACAGAATCGTGTCGGCCTCTGTGAACTGGTTATACCAGGCCTAGAGTTATTGTTAGGTTGTTTGGTCTTGTTTTGGTCCCTTCGTTAACTATGAACAAAAAACAAAGTACAAATGTCGGTGGGTTGACTTGTCCATATTGTTAGCCTTATTATTATGATATCTCTTGCTCTTTTGAAAAAAAATATTGAAAAGTCAAGGCCATAGGGTACTACACTTTAGCCAGTGGATTATAAGGAAATCGGCACGCACGCATGAAAGACTTTGCGATGATGGGGTGGAAAAAAGCCAATATTTCTTTCATGATATCATGTGTAGTTCAAACACTTGGTAAACGCATGGTTGGAATCCAACGGTAATCTATTCGGCGTTGTTTTTTTATCAGACAGTCTAACAACATAAAATTCCTAGGTTGCAACTACACATATCATGCAAGAATGAACTTAATGAATGGTCCACATTCATGTATAGTCAGACAAGAGAGCATTTTATACCTTCCAACCAAGTTTGTGGTACGGTATGTGATTGATGAAATGCTTCAATGTTATTTTCAACACAAAAAGAAAATTCTTTTTTTTAATTTTTATTGGTTACTGGTTTAAAATCATGCGGACTAAGAAGAAGGTGGCATCCTTTCTCAAAAAAAGGCAAAAGAATAGTTCCCTACACGGGCACCACCTATCTGCAAAGCGAGACAAAAGGCGGTAACATCTCACTCTGTTTTTCTCTCTCTTTCCAACTGTGGAGACATATATTCTAATAAGAAAAATCTTCTGAAAATCTTTTGAAACTAAAGTTGTCTGGATTTTCAACATGCAGAACGACCAATTATTTCTGTTCTTGAAATATATACACTTTGCTTTAAGACTTGGCATGTTGGGTTCAAGAAAAGTTGGTATTTAGCTTCTTTTTATTTTTTAGATTTGTTAAATTGATACATTATAGTTAGTTTGCCATGGACACAAGAAATCTTTATGAAGCCGGTCAGAGTTTACAAGCAAACGGTTCTTCAATTTGGACGGACAATGGAATGGAAGTTTTCTCAAGGACGTCTATGACTTCCAACCATGAAAATGATGAAGACGATCTCATGTGGGCTGCACTTGAAAGACTTCCCACATTCAATCGTTTAAAGAAAGGTTTACTCACTTCTTCACGCGGTGAGGCCAATGAGGTCGATGTACGTAAACTTGGATTCCAAGAAAGGCATAATTTGATTGAGAGGTTGGTGAGAGATGCTGAAACCGGGAACGAGAAGTTCTTAATGAGGCTCAGGGAGCGTCTCGATAGGTAATCAATGAAGAGTGATTAGCTGGTACCGGTTCTTTATATATATATTTGGTCGGTATTCAAGAGAATATTCAAACAATGTACCAGTTACTGTAGATTCATACCTATAACAACACCATCTTTTCACTTCAATCAATTTGTATTAAGCCATTTTCCACCAATTCCTTCTAGAGTTACTCTTGTTTTCGAATCACGCTTAAGGAACTACATAAAGAACCACATTATGTGGGATGCCAACTGATTAATTGGTTTTGTTTTGTGTTGGATGATTGAACTAGTTTTTAACATCTTTCTTGGATATTTGTCAGAGTTGGAGTGGAAGTTCCAACACTGGAAGTCAGATATGAGCATGTCAACATTGAGGCAGAAGCTCATGTAGGAAAAAGGGCTTTGCCTTCATTCTTTAACTTTTACATTAATTTTTTGGAGGTAAACCTGCAATCAAATGAAATCAGTCTAGATTACTTCTTCTTGTTGTACTAAATTAAACACTCATATCGTAATTCTTCCTGATTAACATTGTCCTCCTTTTATTTAATTTTTTTTCAGGGTTTCTTGACCAGTCTCCACTTGCTTAAAAGTAGGAAGAAAAAATTGTCTATCCTTGGTGATCTTAGTGGAATCATTAGGCCTAGCAGGTGAGAATGCAGACTCTGACCCTAAACTTGAAATTACATTTTTAGCTTTTAACCCCAAATTTTGTTACTAATTTTTTGGTTGTTCTGGTTTTGGGGGCTGGTGTGAATTTTAAAGAATAACATTGCTTTTAGGTCCTCCAAGCTCTGGAAGGACCACACTGCTGTTGGCCCTCGCAGGGAAGCTTCCTCTCGATGTAAAGGTAAGGGTGGCTCTAGAGCTTTAGCTGTTCATGGATTTTCATCAATAGAAGCCAGGCTCTGTGTTCAGCTAATTGGCTTCAGTAGAATTGATAAACATTCGAACTTTTCATACAGTTCTCTGGGAAAGTGACATACAATGGCCTTGACATGAATGAATCTGCACCCTGGAGAGCTGCTGCCTACATCAGTCAGCATGATATACATAATCCTGAAATGACTGTAAGAGAAACCTTGGCCTTCTCTTCTAGATGTGATGCAGCGGAACAAGAACAAAAGATAATTTCAAGCAAACTTAACTCCGTTGATTCTAAGAATACCCGGAATTAAAACTCTAATCTGTTAATTCTGAGAATACCCAGGAAAAGAGTAAAGAGATGAGAGAAAAATCTCAATCTTCATTCAATAACAAACATCAATTTCCCTTTCTTACAATTTCATGCATTATTTATAGGTGCCTCTCAATCAAGATGAGATAACTCCTCATAACTCTCCTAAACCTTTCATATCCCAACTTCCCTCCTAGTGATAACTGTTGGAAAAATTGGCTCACCTAAGGATACAAAGTCCTCTTTTGTGTGCTATGGATTTCTACCTAAATTCCATGACATGGTTGACTCATTTCTAGAAGAATTTTGGAGTTGCCCATGTGAGTAAATATTGGCTTGCCATCTTTGTCAAAAATAGGTGACTTGTTTGGTGGCACAAAATGGTGGAATGTTTGGTAGCCATCCATGGTTAAGTTTGGTAGCCAACATTTGAATAGTGTGAGGTTGCATTCACACTCTTGCATATTTGGCTATATAAAGGGGTTTAGCATGCAAGAAGTAAAATCATGGCTTAAGAGTTCTCTAGTGTATCAAAGTGTAGAGCAAGGGGTGAGAGAGAAAAGAGAGCTTGGGGAGAGAATAGAGTTCTAAGGGGGTTTCTTTGTAAACCAAAGTTGTAACTTATTCTTTCATTAGTGAATTTCTCAAGGGGATCACCAAGAGGATGTAGGCAATTGCTGAACCTCTATAAATTCTTGTGTCATTTTGTACTCGGTTGGTTTCTCAAGTGTAGTGTGTGTTAATTGTGTTTGTCACAAAGTCCATCAACAACAAGATCATTAGGGGAGGGCGAGTTGAGTTTGTTCTCAATTCACAACAAGTGGTATCAGAGCTGTGTTGGAGCAGCAAGTTGCTAGAGTGTTGAAGATGGCAGGTGACAAGGAAGCTGAAGGTGAAAGTAGCTCTATGCTGCAGAGGCTGCCACAATCTGTCAACATGAAGGTGGAGTTAAAGCCCTTCACAGGGAAAGAGAACTTCATGCTTTGGAAAAGGAGGATGAAGTCAGCCCTTACACAACAAAATCTCAGCATTGTCTTGGGAGGCAAGGAAAAGAAGCCAGCAGCCATGACAGATGCGGAGTGGGGTGTGCTAGACGAGTTGGCTAGAGGAGCCATCGAAAACTATCTTACAGATGAGGTGCTCATCAACGTGATGAAGGACACAGCGCAACAAACATGGGAGAAACTCGAAGAGATGTTTGCAGGGAAGTCGCTGTCCAACAA
>NW_018921827.1:257985-303936 GCF_002207925.1 Prunus avium
GTTCTCTAGTGTATCAAAGTGTAGAGCAAGGGGTGAGAGAGAAAAGAGAGCTTGGGGAGAGAATAGAGTTCTAAGGGGGTTTCTTTGTAAACCAAAGTTGTAACTTATTCTTTCATTAGTGAATTTCTCAAGGGGATCACCAAGAGGATGTAGGCAATTGCTGAACCTCTATAAATTCTTGTGTCATTTTGTGCTCGGTTGGTTTCTCAAGTGTAGTGTGTGTGATTCATCCATAATTGTGTTTGTCACAAAGTCCATCAACAACAAGATCATTAGGGGAGGGTGAGTTGAGTTTGTTCTCAATTCACAACAATAACTTCACATTAAATCTCCCTATAACTCACAAAGATGAAAAGACTCTCTATAACTTCAT
Source organism: Prunus avium (assembly GCF_002207925.1). The sequence continues at coordinate 258,359 of NW_018921827.1, forward strand.
TCATGAACCTAGATAACTCCTACGTACGAAGAGACACTTATTTAATATAGGTTATTAAGACTTTCCTCATGCTTGAATGTGATCCCAATGGTCCATGTATGTGTTTGCTAAACTCGCTGCATCAAGATGCCAGGGGATTGGAGCTTGTCATGGTTAGTTTTAATTATGGTCTCATAGTTTATTTACCAGAATTCAGTCCAATTTTTTCTATTTCCAACTTTCAAGAATCATGAACAATTATTATATGGTCATCTGCAGAATGGTTGGCAGAATTGTCAAGGAGAGAGAAAGCACAAAATATTCATCCTGATCCTGATATTGATGTCTTCATGAAGGTGGAAAACTGAAGCTAGATGAATCTGTTTTTCTGGGATTTTGGTTATGACTATCTATGAATCCATATTCATTGTAGCTAAAATGTATTTCAAGATATCTAGCATGAATAAATCTTCAGTTTTTATAGTCAGCCGATTAAAACTAATATTTGGTGTTTCCAATGCTCCAGGCAGCATCTATAGAAGGGCAGAAGGCAAGTGTTGTCACAGATTATGTTCTGAAGGTATATGACAATCTGTCTTCATTAATTGCTTTAAAAAACAATCCAATTTAAACAATTGATAAATAACTTTGCTTTCCACTTGCAGATTTTGGGACTAGACATATGTGCAGACACCATGGTTGGGGATGCAATGCTAAGGGGTATTTCGGGTGGTCAAAGAAAGCGTGTCACAACAGGTAAATCATCACACATTTTTATTTTTGAATAAAATGTATTTATCTGAATATCTTTGTCGATTGCATTGCAGGTGAGATGCTGGTTGGACCAGCAAAGGTTCTGTTCATGGATGAGATATCTACTGGTTTGGATAGCTCAACAACTTTTCAAATTGTGAACTCGCTAAGGCAATTCATTCGCATTCTCAATGGCACTGCTGTTATTGCTCTCCTCCAGCCACCACCAGAAACTTATGAACTTTTTGATGACATTATACTCCTCTCCGATGGTCAGATTGTGTATCAGGGGCTCCGTGAACATGTGCTAGAGTTTTTTGAGTCTTTAGGCTTCAAGTGTCCTGAAAGAAAAGGAGTGGCAGATTTCTTGCAAGAAGTAAGTGTAAACTCCACTTTATTTCCTTTTGTTAGAAGCCTATAAATATGTTATTGATCCCTTAAATTTATGTGCCCTACCCATATCCTTAATATAATCTTTTTGCATAATTGATTAATTTCTGTAGGTGACCTCAGAGAAAGATCAGGAGCAATATTGGGCTAATAGGGATGAGACTTACAGATTTGTCACAGTCAAGGAATTTTCTGATGCATTCCAGTCATTCCATGTGGGAAAGAGGATTAATGAGGAGCTGGCTATTCCATATGACAAGAGCAAACAGAGTGCAGACATTTTGGCACCCCAAAAATATGGTGTTGGAAAGAAAGACCTCTTCAAAGCCTGCATGTCAAGAGAATACTTGCTAATGAAGAGGAACTCATTTGTCTACGTATTCAAGTTTGCTCAAGTGGGTGATAAATCTATTTTAGTATTTAGTTGAACTATATACAATACATTGTCATGCATCTATAATTCCTTAATCTTCTTTGTTCTAACAGCTTATAGTAATGGCAATAATCACAATGACACTCTTCCTGCGGACAAAGATGCACCGAGATTCAATTACTGACGGAGGCATTTTCTCTGGTGCCTTATTTTTCGGTTTGATAATGGTCATGTTGAACGGAATGGCAGAGCTCAGTTTGACCATTGCCAAACTTCCTGTTTTTTACAAGCTAAGGGACCTCATGTTCTTCCCTGCCTGGGCATATGCACTTCCTGGATGGTTCCTCAAGATCCCCATCTCATTTGTAGAAGTTGCAATTTGGGTTTTCTTCACCTACTATGTCATTGGTTTCGATCCAAATGTGAATAGGTAATTATATATACCTGGATTTGTAGATGTGTAGGAAACATTTGTTCACATTTTTTTTCACTTTCTGTTCTGTTAATCTATGCATGTGCAGGTTGTTTAGACAATACCTTATATTCGTACTTGTTCATCAAATGGCTTCTGGATTATTTCGACTTCTTGCAGCACTTGGTAGGAATATGATTGTTGCTAGCACATTTGGGTCATTTGCACTACTGGTACTTTTTGTGAATGGTGGCTTTGTTCTGTCACGAGGTATGATTTGAGTTTGACATCAAACTAAACTTACCTCACAAGAAAGTCCCCATAAAGCTTCTTTCTTTCACTTTTCTTTGTTGCAGTGGATATAAAAAAATGGTGGAAATGGGCTTACTGGATATCGCCACTGATGTATGGGCAGAATGCAGTAGCAGCAAACGAGTTCCTCGGGCACAGCTGGAAGCATGTAACCTATTGGTTTAGCCATGTAAAACAATATTTCTGTGATTGTCTTGTAATCTCTCTAACGTCTGAACTTCTTCCATATGAAAGGTTCTTCCAAATACAGCACAACCATTGGGAATTGTATTTTTGAAGTCTAGAGGATTTTTTCCACACGAATACTGGTATTGGATAGGAGTTGGGGCGCTGATAGGATTTATGCTACTATTCAACTTGGCTTATGTTTTTGCCCTCACTTACCTCGACTGTGGGTACTTTCCCTTGAATTCATAACTTGAAAAGTGAGAGCCTATGTGTTAACACTGTTCAAATAATTTTGCAGCTTATGACAAGGCTCAGGCTAGTCAATCAGAAGAGTCTCAAACAAATGAAGCTGAAAATGCAGGTGACAATGCTTGAAAGTTAGCCGTGTCATTGAGAAGTTTATGACGTTATATATTCATCCTTTCATAAGCTAAATACGTTTAACTGATATGCAGGGAACAAGGCTGGCACCGAGATCCATTCAAATAAGAAAAAAGGAGTGACTCTTCCCTTTCAACAGCAATCACTCACTTTTGATGACATTTTGTACTCTGTTGATATGCCACAGGTAACTAACAACTCTAAACTTTTAGGATTCAAGTAGAGCTTATTGTCTTGGCTTTTTTACAACAGCACAGTCATGTTAAACGAAACATACTATTTTAATTCAACTTGCAGGAAATGAAGAACCAGGGTGTCAGTGAGGATAAGTTGGTGCTACTAAAGGGTGTGAGTGGTGCTTTCAGGCCTGGCGTGCTCACAGCTCTGATGGGTGTTAGTGGTGCTGGTAAAACCACTTTGATGGATGTTCTAGCTGGTAGGAAAACTGGTGGTTATATTGAGGGTGAGATCAAAATTTCTGGATACCCCAAAAAACAAGAAACATTTGCTCGAATTTCAGGGTATTGTGAACAAAATGATATCCATTCTCCTTATGTTACTGTCTATGAGTCTTTGCTTTTTTCTGCTTGGCTCCGCCTACCGCCTGAAGTCAATTCTTCAACAAGAAAGGTTGATGCCTCAAACCCTCTTTTATCTGGATAATGAAGGATAGCTTCATAACTCAATTAGAACCTTAAGTATTCATCAGCTATAGCAATTCTAAATGCTAAGTAATTGCAGATGTTCGTGGAGGAAGTCATGGAGCTTGTGGAACTAAAGCCTTTGAGGCAAGCTCTAGTTGGATTGCCGGGTGTGAATGGTCTCTCAACTGAGCAACGGAAGAGGCTCACAATTGCTGTTGAACTAGTGGCAAACCCCTCCATAATATTCATGGATGAGCCTGTTGGAAAATTGGCTCGCTTAAAGGATACAAAGTATTGGACCAGCGACCGGTCGTTTCTACACAGATTCGAAGTCTGAAGCTAAGTCGACGAGCGACCGGTCGCAGGAAGACATTTCGAAGTCTGGAGACTCTGTGCAAAAGCGACCGGTCGCAAATGACCTGCGACCGGTCGCCCAACACGTGCTGTTTCGAATCAGCACTGTTTCTCAACAGTTTCTTTAGTGTGCTATCGTTTTCTACCCACTTGCAAGGATATTTTAAGTCACTTCAGACTTAAATGAAAGGTGGCAAGTTGCTGGGAAGCCAAGGGAGCAAATTAAGGAAAGATGTTGGCTTGTTTCAAGGAGTTCCCACCCTATGATTCTAAAAGGAGTGGCTGAACATGAAGCCATGAATGGAGAGCCTTTTGTCTGCCCAATGTGTGGTCCAAGTCAGGAAACCAAGGGGAGAACGTGGGAGGAAAAGAATAAGTCTTTTCTCAAGCCCAAAGACTTGTCTATTATATGGAAGAGGAAACAAAAGAGATAGTGAATGAGGCAAAGTAGCTGGAAACTAGTGAGTCAAGTAGAAGAGAGAGTTCTCAAGTGTATCAAGGTGTTGAGCAAGGGTGTGAGAGAAACAGATTGTGAGGGTAGTGTTCTAAGGGGGTTTTCAGTTGTAAACCAAAGTTGTAACCTATCTTCATTAGTGAAATTTCTCAAGGGGATCACCAATAGGATGTAGGCAAAATTTGCTGAACCTCTATAAACACTTGTGTCATTTGTGCTTGGTTATTTTCTGTGTGTGTGTGTAAGGACTCATCCATCATTGAGTCTTGTCCAAAGTCCATCAACAACAAGGTCTAAAGGGGAGTGAATTGGTTTTAATTCACTACAGAGCCAACTTCGGGGCTGGATGCCAGAGCTGCTGCAATTGTCATGAGAACAGTTAGGAACACTGTGGACACTGGAAGAACAGTTGTTCACAATTCATCAGCCAAGCATTGACATATTTGAAGCTTTTGATGAGGTGAGAAATTTTGGAATATCATTAAAGTGACATATTCCCATGGTTTACCTTTTTATCTAACAGTAATACAATGAACATGAGGTTCCAGCTATTGTTGATGAAGCGTGGAGGGGAAGAGATCTATGTAGGGCCTTTAGGTTACCATTCTTGTGATTTGGTCAAGTATTTTGAGGTATGTCTTAATGATAAATACGCAATGGAACAATAAGTTTTTGTGTTAATCCACATGCTTTTAGTGACATGGAAGTTGCAATTCATATAGGACGTCCAAGGAGTCAGTAAAATTATAGACGGTTACAACCCTGCAACTTGGATGTTGGAAGTTAGCTCTTCAGCACAAGAAAAGGCTTTAGGGGTTGATTTTTCCAAAGTGTACAAAAATTCTGAACTGTATCGGTAGGTACTTTTGTAAATGCACGACTGATAGCAGTGCAAGGCAGTAAAACACATCTAATTATTTGGAATTTTGTATTCATCTAGCCTCGTCAGTGTAACGATGATTACATAGTAAGAATATGATATGAAGTTGTACAATTGTTTGGCTTGTGTTTCAGGAGAAACAAAGAACTTATTAGACAACTAAGCATACCTCCTCCTGATTCCAGAGACCTCCATTTCCCATCTAGATACTCTCAGTCATTCTTTTCTCAGTACATGGCATGCTTTTGGAAACAAAGATTGTCCTATTGGCGCAATCCACCGTATACTGCTGTAAGATTTTTGTTCACAACTATCATAGCCCTCATGTTTGGCACAATGTTCTGGGACCTTGGCTCCAAAACGTAAGCTACATCGACTGATTCTTGATTGAAGGTTCAACCTATCGTAATTTCTATCTACATATAAACACATTATTATAAAAATTGTAGGAAAAATCAGCAGGACCTGTTTAATGCAATGGGTTGTATGTATTGTGCTGTTCAATTCATTGGAGTCCAAAATGCTAGTAGTGTGCAGCCAGTAGTTTCAGTTGAACGAACTGTCTTCTACAGAGAAAAAGCGGCTGGAATGTATTCACCCTTAGCATATGCCTTGTCGCAGGTAATCAATTTACACAACTATCATACTTCATCTCATAATGAGCCAATATGCATATATGTTTCTATAAGCAACGTCCATGTTTTCTGCAGATTATAATTGAGCTTCCATACATTTTTGCACAAACTGTGGCATACGCTGTCATAGTGTATTCAATGATGGGACATGAGTGGACCGCGGCTAAATTCTTTTGGTACCTATACTTCATGTACTTCTCATTGTTATATTTCACATTTTATGGGATGATGGCTGTGGCCGTGACACCAAATTACCACATAGCTACTATAATTTCCTCTGCATTTTATGGAGTGTGGAACCTGTTTTCGGGATTTGTTGTCCCACGAACTGTAAGTACTGCCTTCATATAACTAGTTCCTCTTAAATGCCACATTTGTTTCGAGCGTAGCTCGATGCTAATAAAACTGTGCCTGGCTAATGACAGCGAATTCCTGTGTGGTGGATATGGTATTATTGGATATGTCCAGTTGCTTGGACCTTGTATGGACTGGTTGCATCACAATATGGAGATATAGACGACGTGCTTGACAATGGTGAAACAGTTAAACAGTTTTTGAAAGATTATTTTGGCTTCAAACATGATTTTCTAGGAGTAGTGGCAGGTGTTGTTGCTGCATTTGTGGTTCTCTTTGGATTAATGTTTTCCATTTCCATTAAGGTTTTCAATTTCCAAAAGCGGTAGAAAGTGAGCTTCCATATTTACATTGGATGTTACAGGTTATAACCACCACTGCACTGATAGATAGATGAAAGTTATTATCAGTCTGTCAATTTACATAGGATTTGTAGTATGTATACAATCGTAGGTAGATGAAAGTTCTTATCAATGTATTTATTAGTAGAAATCATTTCTAGCTAAGAGCGGCGCCCCCATCGGAGTTGTCAAATTCTCTTTTTTATGACCTATATGGACTGGAAACCAAAATTTGATATCTCCATGCCTCTTATCTCCCCATTCAATACGTAAAATTTATTTTCTGGCACAAGCAAATCAAAAGAACATGTGGAATCCATTTTGGCTAGGTTTGAGATGATTTCAATGTTTGGTGCACACGAAAGAAAAACCCCAAACATACTAACTAAAATGTAAAAACTTTATAAAATTTTGGCAACAAATTTGAGACATAATTATCCAATATTTGGCATACCAATCAAATTTCACATTTATACATATGGCTTAAGCAAAGCTGCAAAACTCAGTGCAAAAATCCTAACCCTTACAAGTACTTACCAAAGCATGCTTTGTGTACTGAGACATTGGTTGCCATTGCTGGTCCAAATAGATGACTAGGTTTTGCTTTTCTTGGTTTGGCCTGATTTCTGCATAAGTTTTCTATATTTCAGGGGTTGCTGAAAATTAAGAAACCTTAAACCATTGAGCATGGTACTTAGTTCCTACAATGACTTGCTAAGTTCTTGTTCGACAAGGAATTACAATGACTCGATAGGTTTCTTGTTTTAGCAGTCTAAATTTGTCATTTACAAATAACAAAAAGAAACATCTATCGAGTTTGGAAATTAAACGCCCTAATAGAGAAGGCAAAGATGAATCCAAAGAGCACTGTAATCCCAACATGCACAGCTGCAACCACTCCCACAAAATCATGCTTGAAACCAAAGTAATCATCCAAAAATTGTTTGACAGTTTCACCATTGTCGAGCACATGGTTTAGATCGCCAAACTGTGATGCAACCAATCCATACAACGTCCAAGCCACAGGACATGCCCAGTAATACCATCTCCACCATATAGGAATCCTCTGTTCGTGGCCAGGTAGTAATATAAAATTGACAAAAGGAACAATTAGTAATTTGGGTATTTATATGCTGAAAACTTATTCTAATCCAGAACACTAATTAAGCAACACTTACCGGTCGTGGGACAATGAATCCTGAAAAGAGGTTCCATATTCCATAAAATGCAGAGGAAACAATAGAAGCAATGTGATGGTTTGGTGTCACAGCCACAGTCATCATGCCATAAAGTGTGAAGTACAACAATGTGAAGTACATAAAGAATAGATACCAAAAGAATTTGACCAGAGTCATCTTAAATCCGATCAACGTATAAGTTATGACTCCATAGACCACAGCTTGTACTAAAATATATGGAAGCTCAATCAAAACCTGTGACAAGAAAGAAGTTGAATAATACATGTATATATGTGTATATATATATATATATATATATATATATATAGAGAGAGAGAGAGAGAGAGAGAGAGAGAGAGAGAGAGAGAGAGAATTAAATTTGGTCATTGAAACAGTTGACAATCCAAGAATCATTTCACCTGTGCAAATGCATATGGCAAGGCTGAATACATCCCTGCAGCCTTTTCTCTGTAGAAGACAGTTCTTTCAACAGCAACTACAGGCTGCACAGATGTAGCGTTTTGGACCCCAAGGAAGAGAACAGCAGTATACATAGATCCCATTGCATTGAACAGATCTTGTTGCCTTTTCCTGCATCTCATATTACAGAGTAAATTTCAATACAGGAAAAGTGAAAAATAAAATAATAATAATCCTGATGAGTTTCACCAACTCAATTCTTTGTTTCCATGTCCTTACTTACGTTTTGGAGCCGAGTTTCCAGAAAATCGTCCCAAACATCAGTGCTATGACAATTGTGAAGAGAAATTTTACAGCTGTGTATAATGGATTGCGCCAATATGACCAATGTTGTTTCCATAAGCAAGCAATGGTTTGGGTCAGAAACGATTGCGTGTATTGAGTAGGGAAATAGAGGTCCTTTGAAGAAGGAGCAGGTGTGCTGAAGTCTTTAATAAGTTGCTTGTTTCTCCTGAACCATATTATGCCAGGCAAAGATTTCAGCTACTGATGTAAGATAAATAAACATGGGAAGGGATGTTTCAGCGTTTTTTCCTTTATAGGTGTAAGCTATCTTACAATGTAGCAGTGACATATCAAGTAACAGACCTGTATAGCTCAGAAGTTTTGTAAACTTGGGCAAAATCAATCTTCAAATCTAATTCCTGTGCTGATGTTGTAACTTCCAACATCCAAGTCGCTGGATTATAACCATCTTTTATTTTACTTATTCCTTCGATTCCCTTGATTCAAAGAAAATAATGTTAATTCACGGTAAACCATGTATAATATAAGTGAAGGAAGAATAAAAAACATTCAATGTTGGATATATTTATGGAAATAGGATCCTCTACTTGTATTTTTGGTGCTTATATAGTTCTTATTTTTAAAACTATGTTTGTAGTTACTTTTCAATATAAATCCGGAACGACATAGTTTTAGACATAAACACGATCCAAGCACGAAAAAGACAAGTAGTCCCAAATCCATCTTGATATGTGGTTCATGACATCCTACCTCAAAATACTTAATTAGATGGAAAGAGTGACGACCCAATGGCCCTACATATATTTCTTCTCCTCCACGCTTCAGTAGGAGTAGCTGCAACCACATTCTTATTCATCATGCATATTTATATGAGAAAGAACCTAAAACAACCTCTAGATTCCAATCAATTAACATTTCTCACCTCATCAAAACCTTCAAATATGTCAATGCTGGGCTGGTGGATGGTGCAAACAACTGTTCTGCCAGTATCCACTGTGTTCCTAACTGTTCTCATGACAATTGCAGCAGCTCTTGCATCCAACCCTGAAGTTGGCTCATCCATGAATATTATCGAGGGGTTCGCTACTAGCTCAACGGCAATGGTTAGCCTTTTGCGCTGCTCAGTTGAGAGGCCATTCACTCCAGGCAGCCCAACAAGTGCTTGCCTCAATGAGGTGAGTTCCACAAGTTCCATCACTTCCTCAATGAACATCTTTAGAAGAATTTCAGAATTAGAAATTAAAATCATGATAGCCAAGTAAATTTGCAAGCCACTTATGATCAAGTTGCATACTTTCTATAGAAGGCTTCTTTCCATTGATATAGAAAATCAAGAAAAGGCCATTTGTGATTTTCTCCTATTAGGCCTACTTTTGTATCATGTCCGCCCTAGACATAGCAAGTTTTTTGAATCACATAAAGTTGTGTTTGCTTTTTTATATTTGCTATATTTGCTTTTATTCATATTTCTTTTTCAGATTTACTACATGATTTGCACAGTTCTTTTTACATACCTTGGCATGTGATTACCGGAAGTTTAATGTTAGGAAAAATGAATAAGGTGAATTTGACAACCCAATTTTGACTTGTTTTGGATTGTTCACAAATCATAAACCCTGAAACAGATTCTGGTTTTAGATATTATCATACTGACCTTTCTGGTTTCGGACTTGACTTCCGGTGGCAAACGAAGCCATGCCGAGTAGATCAAAGACTCATGGACAGTTACATGAGGGGAATGGATGTCATTTTGCTCACAGTATCCAGAAATCCGGGCAAAGGTTTCTTGCTTCTTTGGGTAGCCCGAAATTTTGATGTCCCCTTCAATATATCCACCAGTTTTCCTACCCGCCAGTACATCCATGAGAGTGGTTTTACCAGCACCACTTACTCCCATCAAAGCTGTTAAAACACCTGGCCTGAAAGCACCACTCACACCCTTCAGAAGCACTAATTTGTCCTGCATGACACCTTGGATCTTCATTTCCTGCAGTTTCATACTTTGTTGGATATAGTTGTTTTGGAAGTAACCTAACAAAACAAACTAAAACAGTGTATTTGATTTCGGAATGAAACTTTTGGAATTGTACTCATTTTTGGTTTGAAGTTACCTGTGGCATGTCAACTGAGTAAATAATTTCATCAAAGGTGATGGAATGGGGTTCAAATGGAAGAACCATCCCTCTTTTCGTGTTATGAATAGTCTGGAGAGAAACTTCTGTCCTATTTTGACCCTTACTCTCTGCATGCCAATTAAAATTAGTTGTCACCTAAGGGCAGTAACATAAGAAGTACAAAAACACAGACAACCTTTGGAGGTGCTCGGTGCACATTATGGATGAGATTTAGCACCTGTCTTGGAACGTTCACTTGAGCTATTTTGATTGCGTGGTAATATGCCCATTCTCTCGGTTCTGCCATCATTTTCATTGCTTTGGGAATCTTCTGATCTAACAGCCTGAGGCTTCCCCAGTGCTGCATAATAAGTTTTTGGTACATTAGTAGATAACTCAATTTGTAAAATGTTTAAGTGGATGTATAAGGTAGATATACCCACGGTTTAGGTAGGAGAGAGCTACAATGTAGCAACTGTTGAATAGTAATACAAATCCAGCCATTGCCCCAACACCTATCCAATACCAGTATGCATGTGGAAAGAACCCACGAGACTTTAAAACTTCAACTCCTAGAGACACTGTCGAGTTTGGGAGTACCTTTTATAGGAAAGTAAATTCACACATCAGATGAGTTTGAAGAAAGAAACACAAAATTATATAAATGATTTTGAAGAAACAAATACAAGATGATTTTCAATAAATTACATGTCTCCAATTCTTCCCAAGTAATTCATTAACTACTACTGCATTCTGACCGTACATCATAGGCGAAATCCAGTAACCCCATTTCCACCACTTTCTAATATTATCTGTGAAATTAAGGAATGCCAGAAGCATCATATTAGCTGCAATGAAATTATGAGAAGAAAGTCTTTCCCATGAATAAATTATGTCTTAACATTGCTGGTACCTCTAGAAAGCACGAAGCCACCCAATGTAAACATTATGAGCAATGCGAATGAACCCAAGGTGTTAGCAAGAACCAAGTTCCTACACGCTGCTGCAATTAAACGGAATAATGCAGAAGCCATCTGGCTAACAAGTATCAGCAGTATATATTGCCTAAGCAACCTGCAGCATGTGCAAAAAACCATGCATCAAGGATTGGTATGCATGACAAACATGTGAGTTATGATGTTTTTACTCGTTTACCGTTCTATACTTGGATCAAATCCAATCACATAGTAGGTAGTGAACACCCAAAGTGCTACTTCTACAATTGTTATTGGGATCTTGAGAATCCATGTTGGAAGAGCATATGTCCATGCAGGGTAGAAGAAGAGGTCCCTTTGCTTATAAAATACAGGAAGCTTTATGATGGTCATGGGAAGCTCTGACATCCCATTAAACATAACCATGATCATGGTGAAGAACAAAGCGCCAGCGTAAACTCCTCCATCATTTACTGAATCACGGGGCATCTTGGTTCGTAGGAAGAGTGTCATGGAAATCAGAGCCACAACTGTCAGCTAGAAGCAGGAAAAAGGATTATTACAAATTATAAAACTTCTGTCCAAAATATTAAATCAAGAACTAAAATATATATAATTATAACTTACTTGGATCAGCTTGAAGATGTAGACAAAGGCATTCCTCTTTGCTAGCAAATATTCTCTTGAAAAGCAAGCTTTCAACAGTTCTCCCTTTTTAAGACCATACTCCTTGGTTGTCAAGGCTGCTGGGTGGTTTTTACTCTTGTCAAATGGAACTGACAGTTCATCTCCTATTTTCTGTCCCGCATGGAATGATTGGAATGCCTCGTTAAATTCCTTGACTGTAATGAATCTATAAGGCTCATCTTTGCATGCCCAATACTGCTCCTGATCTTTCCTTGATGTCACCTATGGCAAATTTTAATGATGCATAGAATGAGATAGGTCACTCCACATGAAATTTTCATCATGTACTACACCAATCTATGATAAATAGGAGAGAACAGAAAATTATATAAATACACCTAGCTACCTCTTGTAGGAAGTCAGCAATGCCTTTCCTCTCGGGACATTTAAAACCCATAGATTCAAAAAACTCAAGCACGTGTTCACGAGATCCCTGGTACACAATCTGGCCATCCGAAAGGAGGATAATATCATCAAAGAGCTCATAAGTCTCTGGTGCTGGCTGGAGGAGTGAGATGACAACCGTTCCATTAAGAATGTGAACGTATTGCTTGATGGAATTCACAATTTGAAATGTTGTCGAGCTATCCAAACCAGTTGATATCTCGTCCATGAACAATGCGTTTGCTGGTCCAACAAGCATCTCACCTGTACATAAAATTTTTAAAATACTAAAAACTAGAAATGTGTGCAGACAAGAACAATTTGATGATGTGCATTACATTGGTTGTTGAATTTCTTTACCTGTTGTAACACGCTTTCTTTGTCCTCCAGAGATGCCTCTTAACATTTCATCCCCTACTATGGTATCAGCACAGACTTCTAGTCCAAGAATCTATTAATAAAAATGACTTAGATATAACTGAGTTTAGAAAATTGTCTAGTGCTTTCTGAAAGGACTCTTATGATCAAAGGTAAAGTTCTCGGTGTTTTTTACCTTTAGAATGTAATCTGTCACTACATTCACCTCCTGCCCTTCGGTTGCTATGGCCTACAATATCAGAAGCCAATAAAGTAAGTATTCTTGACTCGAAAAAAGTCAATAAATTTATTCACTTAGGTAATATGAAGCAAGAAAGCAAAATTATAACTTTCAGTTACTGTAAAGTTTTCATGGCATAATTTCCACCAGAAGGGAAGGTTGGGGAAAACAGAATCTCATGAATCCTGAAAGTTAGTGTTTCTATGTAATACCTATCATTTCAGAGAAGTTAAATTCATGTTCTTCTCACAAAATAACCAAGTCCATGCTATACACTCTGCCTCTGTGTGTGTGTGTTCAACAATGGACAGTAGCTTTTTTTTCTCACCTTCATGAAGACATCAATGTCTGGATCAGGCTTGATATTAGCAGCTTTCTCTCTTCTGCACAACTCTGAAAGCATATCTACAGATGACCAAAATGAAAACGAATCATTTACATATATCTAAATCCTTTTGTGTACCCCAAAAATAGATATGGAATGAAAAGAAAAACAGTTCCACGAATGAGCTAACCATAGCGTGTTCCAACCCCTTGGCATCTTGCAGAAAAGGCCAAGGTTTCCCTTACAGTCATTTCTCCAACATGAAGATCATGTTGACTGATGTAGGCAGCAGTTTTTTGGGGTACAAATTCATTCATTTCATGGCCATTATAAGTCACCCTTCCAGAAAGCTGAGGCATAACATTTGGTCTTCAAATTAGTTACAAGATCATTCAGATTTTTCCGAAAACCAATTAGAGAAAGATTTAAAGGTATTAATGAGATTCCTTTGCACCTTTAGATCTGGATCAAGCTTTCCTGCCAAAGCCAATAACAGTGTGGTCTTGCCAGAACTTGGAGGACCCAATAGCAATGTCATTCTAAAAGAAGAACACAAAACAAATGAATATCATTTTCTTTTTTTCTTCTAAAAGTGAGGAAGGTAAAAGAAGACAAACTAGCCCTTTGCTCACCTGCGAGGCTTTATGATTCCACTAACACTGTGGAGGATAGACAAATTTTTCTTCCTATTTGAAAAAATATGGAGACGATTCAAGATGCCCTTCAAAATCAATGGCAAAAGCTGATTAAACTTTGAGGACAATATCACTGAAAAATTATTAAACCAAAAACATCAACCTCTGTGCGTGCAGAGCTTCTTCCTACATAAACTTCTGCTGCATCATTACCTCGAGTATGTTAACGATGAAGTTAAAGAGTGTAGGCAAAGCCCTGCTTCCTACATAAGCTTCGGCTTCTACCTTCAGATGCTCGTATCGAACTTCAATTGTTGGAAGATCAATTCCAACTCTGAGAATATTCAAGAAACAGAAACAACCCATCAAAGAACGTTCAATTAAAAAGCATAAAACAAACGTTTGATCTGATCACACAGTTTTTTTCCACTACTAAATAATCCAACACTGGAATTTCATCGTAAATTTGGATTTTTTTAGGAGGTTGTAACTGGAATTGGAACATCTTTCCCTCATGTTGGTTTATCTTCTTTTTTTTTGGTCGGAAAGCCACTTACACCAAAATGAACTCAAACAATAAATGCAAACCAAAAAGACATAAAGCATGTTGGTTTATCTATGTTCCTGAACCTACAAAGAATAATTCTTTTTATAGCTGAACTGAATTTTTATGAGAAGAACACAGTAAACCTGTTTGTTTTCATAGCTTTCTTATTACCTATGGATACGATTCTTGAGCTTCAACAAGAACCTCTCATTGTCCTCTTCAGCGCCTTTCAGAAACCTCTCAATCAATTCCTTTCTTTCTTGAAAGTCAAGATTTGGTATATCAACTTCATTAGCCTCGCCAGCCGGCGAAGTCAGTATACCTTTTCTCAAACGATTATAAGTAGGAAGCTTCTGCAGTGCTGCCCATTTAAGAGCTGCTTCGTCGTCTTCTTCACGTGAAGACCTCGAAAAAACTTCCACACCATTGTTCCTCCATCTCATAGAACTGCCTAATTGGAGACTGTTGCCAGCTCTGTAAATCTCACCACCCTCCATTTCATCAAAAACCCACCAAGTTAAGCACAGAAGCTCTAACTTTCACCGATGGAGCCAAGATTTTGAATTCAGAAGAAAAGAACAGAAATTGGCCCTTGGAAAACTTGTAGCCAAACCCCACTAGAAAAACAAGTGTTGGTTTTGCTCTGTTTGCTTTCTTCACGACAGTGCAATACAATTTATACTGTAAAAGCATATATGAAAACAATAAATACACAAAAAAAGAAAGTCAAATCTCATTTCCAAAACTACTTGAATGTGAACCGTGTTCAATTTAAACAACAATCTGAAATTTGCTCAAAGAAATGATCTCCACTGTCCAAAATTTGACACCTTGGAGGAGAGAGAAGCAATTAATGCATGTCGTGAGGAAACTGAGAAGAACTTACATGTAACGAGATCCCAACATGGTGGTACCCAAGCCTATCCTGCGTCGCCATGTCGGAAAATTCCATTGCCATGTAGGAAAGTTTTGTTTTGTTTTTTTGTTTTTGTGTTTTTAAAAACTTTCACACGTGCCAATCAATAACCATCCATTGGGCACGGACCTATAGCATGTACAACCTGGGCTATAGCCCAGGTGAGTTTTATTCTTTTCTTATAGTTAGTGTTAATGCTAAGCATATATAATCAATTGTTGTTGGCATTATTGGTGTCAAATAAACCTAATGAATAAAATAAAAATGATATATTCTTAAATTAAATTTACATATTTATGATCAATTACATCAGCCTCCTTATAAGGGTTTAGCCGAGCCTAAACTCTAACAGTCCGGTAAAGTAAACTAACCCACCCTATTTTGAAATCCTAGGTCCCTCCTTGAGCTATCCCAGTGGAGATAAGTTTTTCTCGAGGAAACTTCGCCTGTTCAGAAATGTTTGGTCATTTCACGTGCAAAACATGTGTTCAATGTCGTATTGATTTTCCTTTTTGTTTCATGTGAACTCCAACTTGGCGCGGAATCACGGAAATACTTCGGATTTTCCTTTCCTTTTCATATGTCCTTTACCTATTGTTATTGTACATTCACTAAAAGCACAAAAAACCAAAATATTTTCAGTCAAACCATTAATAATGCTACAGTCATTTACAAAATATTGATCCCTTGCCAAACTGTGTATTTCAATAAATTTCCAGTTGGATTCTAATTGTGCACATTGATAATTTGACAATATAACATATCAGATTATTTCACAACATAACTGATGCAGCGGCACTCGAGCAAGGATGTTGAAAAACATGAACCACAAACCACCAAACCCCGTTTAGTCTAAGAATATCCCAAACTTGGCATAAAAGATAGGATAAAATACTCAAACCCGTTAATTTTAAGAATACCAAGATTATGAGCAAAGTTAAGGGAACACTTCTCTTTGTTTTCAATTTCAATTCTCAACAACTGATTTGAGAAGTCTATGTCTACAAGTATTTAAAATCTTAATCTCTCACCCCATACATTGAACTAGTACCCAAATTAATGAACCCCATTCATCTAGATACATTGAGAACTCTAAGTATTCCAAATAAATGGAATTTATTAAACACAAACTATTCCAAATTCATGGAACTTATTAAAAGCCAAATGCACCATAAAACTTTAATGTCTCCTTATCTGCATCAATAACATTATCATACATCTCCATTGTAATGAAGAAAAATCAAGTTTGAAAACGTATGAGCATGGTAGGATGAAAAAACCAAATTGCTATATTGCTAATTAAATGTATGTGGCCACTACTCTATCATTAGTGGTTGGCGGAGACATAACTTCTTACGATTCTATTAATTAAGTTCTCATAAGTAGCAAGGATAAGTCAAATAATTAATAGCAGTTATTTATACACTTTCAATCCCTCCCTCCCTCCCTCCCTCCCTAATTGATCACTTGTGTAAAAAAAAAAAAAAACAAACAAACAAACAAAACTTCTCGTGAAAGAGAAACCCCAAAAAAAAGTACAAAGCTTCTCGTAAAGGAGAAACCCAAAAAAATAGTACAAATCTTCTCGTGAAAGAGAAACCAAGGGTCAATAAAAGTCAAAACAAAATCGCCAGTCAAATTGTGGTGAAAATGACAAAATTAAAGAAGCAGTTTGGATCTATATACACTCAAATTTGCAACCTCACAATATCTCACTACAATCTCTTTCAATATGGTGGTATACCCTACAACTAACCTTGACAAGTCGTTTGGTGGTATACCCTACAACTATGTATTTGTAGCCAATATGTCGTTTTACGTCATAAATTTTTTTAGGCCATAGGTACAACCGCAGAAAGGTGAGTAATTAATGAATAAATTGAAATTTTAGGTGGTTGAGACACAAAAAATACTTCTCCCCTATAGTAGAGTTTGCCCATTTAATGTCCCATTTTTTCCCTATCTATATTTCGGCAAAAAGTCCTCTGGCTGGCCGACCTTGATGTTCATGTTAGGCAATGGCATGCAACACAAGAGCCGCAACAAGTTACAACAACCATGCATCAAAATTTGGCAACCTCACAACAATATCTCACATGATTTACGGTACCTGTATGGGTCCAGTTCTTAATTGCACCGGTCCTTGTTCCAATTACCAAAAAAAAAAAAAAAAAAAAAAGAATAGCATTAAAAAATTTACTTTAAAAAGTAAATTCAGTCAAGGCTTCCCGAAAAAAATGAGCACTCCTAGAGATGCCTTATTTCCTAATAACTTTTTGTTTTAGCCGAAGTGCGATGGAGATTCAAATTTGAGACTTTCTACTGGCCTAGACCCCGTTGGCATTTCCTTGGCAATCATTACAATGACACTCTTCATGTGAATACTGCACCGAGATTCAATAGATGGAGTCATTTTTCTATTTTTCAACGGTGTCTTGTTCATGTTTAGATGAATGGCAGAGCTCTGTTTGACCAATTGTCAAGCTCCCTGGTTTTACATGCAAAGGGCTTCATGTTCTTCCCTGGCTGGCTAGCATTTTCACTTCCTGGATTGTTCCTCAAGCCCATCTCATCCATGGAAGTTGCAATATTGGTTTTCGTCACCTACTATGTCATATTTCGTCACCTGCTATGTCATATGTGAATAGGTGATTATGTCATGCATCTGCAGGTTGACCTTTGATTCTTTACTTGTTCATCACATGGCTTCTGGATTATTTCGAGTTATTGTAGCATTTGTTATCTCACTATAATCTCTTTCAATATTGGATAAGTCAGTAGGTTGGTGGTATACCCTACAACTAACCTTGACAAGTCGTTTGGTGGTATACCCTACAACTATGTATTTTTAGCCATTATGTCGTTTTACGTCATAAATTTTTTTAGGCCATAGGCACAACCACAGAAAGGTGCGTAATTAATGAATAAATTGAAATATTAGGAGGTTGAGACACAAAAAATCTCCTCCCCTATAGTAGAGTTTGCCCATTTTTTTCCCTATCTATATTTCGGCAAAAAGTCCTCTGGCTGGCCGACCTTGGCCGACCTTGATGTTCATGTTAGGCAATGGCATGCAACACAAGGGCCGCAACAATGACACTCTTCATGTGAATAATGCACCGAGATTCAATAGATGGAGTCATTTTTTCTATTTTTCAACGTTGTCTTGTTCATGTTTAGATGAATGGCAGAGAGCTCTGTTTGACCATTTGTCAAGCTTCCCGGTTTTACATGCAAAGGGCTTAATGTTTGGCTAGCATTTTCACTTCCTGGATTGTTCCTCAAGCCCATCTCATCCATGGAAGTTGCAATATTGGTTTTCGTCACCTACTATGTCATATGTGAATAGGTGATTATGTCATGCATCTGCAGGTTGACCTTTGATTCTTTACTTGTTCATCACATGGCTTCTGGATTATTTCGAGTTATTGTAGCACTTGTTAGCCATGGGCGGACCTACGTGGAGGGTAGGCCATGCAGTTGCCAATCCCATTTTGTGAAT
Source organism: Prunus avium (assembly GCF_002207925.1). The sequence goes on from NW_018921827.1 coordinate 277,336, forward strand.
TTTCTCTCTCTGGGTCATTCTATAGTGAGGGCCTTATATATAGCCCTTAGGTAATGTCCTATCTCTTAACCATTGGATCAAGCTAATCAATTTGATCCAAGGATTAAGAGATAAGGCCTCACCTAAGGGCCTTATAAGGCCCTCATTATAGAATTCTCTCTCTCTCTCTCTCTCTCTCTCTCTCTCTCTATGAATTGGGTTTTCTCTCTCTCTCTCTTTATGAATTGGGTTTTTAGTCTTCTTATTATGAATTTTTAGGATTTGAAAATGAGTTGTATAGTATGAGTTTTGGTTATCTGTTGATGATATATTAATATTTGTGGGTAAGCTTATGCTATTATTTTTGTGTTGCATTGCATTTACTTGTTGTTTTTCATTTTATTTTTCATAAGCTTTTATTTATGTATAAAGATGAATTTAAGAGTAATGCTCATTACGTCTATTGACTAGGTGTATTTTTATATGTTTATTAATGGAATTCACTAGTACTGTCGAATTTTCAATGTAAATTTCATCTGGCCGGCTTTCGAATCCCGGATCTGCCATTGTTGTTAGCTGTGAATATAATCAAAGGTTGTGGTGGGTTGTAGTCTAGGTAAGTTTTGAAGAAAAAAAATGATAATAAACCTATATCTATGTGGCCCATAACAAAAAGTTTGGCTCACTAGCAAAGTCTGCTGTCTTTTTTTTATCGCCTTTGGCAAAAGGTTTTTGAAGAAGAAAAAAAACCTATATGGCCAACATCAACTACAAATCATTAGGAAAATATTATTATTACTTTTAGTTTATTTGTATTCTTCTCTAAACCCGAAAAAAGCGAAAGCTTTTAACATTGGACTCAATAAAAATCCTTGCAAGTCCTTCAACCTAAAATTCCATACGTATAATGTAATTGAAATTCACAGTGGGAAGAGATTTTCAAAAACAGAACATTATGTTAACCTAATTCTATTGTTCTTGTGTTTACCACCAATATATATATGTGACACAATACCAAAGTGCCATGGGGGTTCGATATTCAAACCAATGGTCTAAACTAGATTCCCGTTGGCCATGTGTGGATATTAAACAAATCATGAACAATAAAATTGTCGAGCAAGGTTTCCACATTGGTTGTGGCCCTCCTCCTTCCTTTTTGCTTGGCACCCAATATCGAAACTCTAGAGTTTCTTTCCTCTCAATGTAACCCAAAAAAAAAAAATTTCAAACAATAAAATAAAAATGCCACCCACACCACAGTGTAATCGACTTCATTTAAAAATTGTGGAGGCCTTGATGTGTGCTCGAGATTGGCTATGGAATGAGATAAAAGGTATTGAAAATATGTTATATAAATTTACTATTAAATGTAATTGTTACTTAGTATTTATTCACATTTATTGTGAATAGGTTCAAACTCTATAGCATTGTCCCAGGGCTGCACATCTGATAATGATGTTGAGAATGAGGTAAAATACGAATTATATTATATAATTGATAATGATGTTTAATATCTTACCCTACATGACTGTAAAATTTATATTTTGTTTTATTTGTGTCAGGGATCTTACACTGAAGAAGTTGAAAGCATCACTTTGTGTGATTGAGATGTGTGATGACTACCTCTATAATGATGAACATGTCTTGGACATGTAATTTTGATATGTATTAATTGTTTTATATAGTCCAGATTTTTAGATAATAACAATTGAATTGATACATATGTTTGCGCTTATAACGTTTTTTTTCTCGTTCAACAAAGTATTTTTTTATTGGTTTTTCTTTACTAATGGGGTAGGGGAACCCGTTCCCCAATGAAGGCAGGGATGGAGAATCCCCGCTTAGAATATTACGGATATGAATGTGGGGATGGGGGAAAAAAGCTTAATGGGGATGGGGATGGGAATGGCATACCCACCCCCGATTTGACCCATTGCCATCCCTACACCACACCGACCACCAAGACCAGCCACACGAGAAATTATAGAATGATACGGTACTACAACGTCAGCATATAGTACTCCCACTCAAATATGGCCATGTGTCCATTTTATAAAAGAAATTAATTATTATTTTACAACTAGACTTTTTACTTTATTAATTCTTAACTTTTGAAATAAAATTAGAAAAAAGAAAACTTAAACGAATAAAAACCATGGGAGCCACCCTTTTCTCATCCTCTTCCTCTTCCTCCCCTCTCTCTTTCTATTCACCACTGCCATCGCCGCCCCTCATGAAGACCATCAACATCCAAACCCAATATCATCATCTTCCTTAATTCCCCTACAGATATTTTTTTTCTTCTAAATTCCCTCATGACACTCTACACAATGTTAATTCCACCACCAGCTTCAATCCACTGCCACCTTGGAATATTTTCAGACCCAGATCTAGACCCTCAAGAACGAACCAATTTTTAATTATCAAGACTACCCCATTTCATCATCATCAATACCAATTTAATCCTCCTTCCTCTAAAACCCCCTGTCTACAATGCACAGGGCAGGCTGGGTGCCTGCCCAGCCCAAATTTTTTCAAATAAAAAATACCTACATGTGTTATAAGTTCATCTTAAAATAATAATAAAAATTAAAAGCATACGCTACACATATGTTGCCTATCTAGGTTGTCCCTTATATTCTCTCTCCTTCTCTTTTGGCTAGGTTTAGGGCTGAATTATTCTAGGGCTTTGATTTGGGATTTTGTTAAAATTGAGTATTTTAGTGTTTAATTATGGATGAATTATAATTTTTGGTTTGGTATTGTTGAGATGTTATTATGAGAATTTGTTTGATTTTTTGTTGGTATGCTTGATTAAAATTCTTTTTACATATTATTCATAGGCTATCTTTTATTATGTCGGATCACAATCGGAATCCCAAGAGAACAACGAATTTGAATAGTGTTGTTTTGTATTGCATTATATTTACTTTTTGTTTTAGTTTTGCTTTTGTATTTGTTGAACTTTTATTTATAGATAGAGATGCATTTGAAGGTAAGGCTCATTATGTTCCCCCGACTATGTGTATCTTTTTATGTTTATTAATGAAATTCATCGTGCTGTGGAATTTAGTATGTAAGTTTTGCCCAATCGGCTTTTGAATCCTGAAACCGCCTACAATTAGTATAAGGGGTGAAGATAGTGGAAGGAGAGGGGTGGCCGTAATAGCAGGTAGTTGGGATTAGGGTTGTTGGGTTAGGAGATAGTTGGCTGTTAGGAAATTCTTTTTTTTTTTTTTTTTTCTAATTTTATTTCAAAAGTTAAGAATTAAACTAAAAAGTCCAGCTGTGAAACGATAATTACATTTCTTTTCTAAAATAGACACGTGATACTACCGTATCATTCTATAATTTCTCAGCCACACCCATCTTTCCGTCCTATACATAACCAAACAAAAGTTAATGCAATAATTTCGCTTTCCCTTGTTTGCGAATTTGATTTGAAACATAAAAAGTCTCCTTCCCCAGTATATGCTCGAAATTTCTCTAAGGGGGGTGTATTCAATTAGGATTATAAAGTATTTAAAAAGATTTTAAAAATCTGGGTGTATTCAATTTGGATTTATATAAACTTTTAAAATGTCTATAACAGTTTGGGTGTATTCAATCTAGACTTGTTTGAACTTTTAAAATGTCCATTTAAATGTGGGTGTATTCAATTAGGACTTGGAAAAAGTCCATTTAAATTTACCTGTATTCAAAAGGAGATAGATTTAGAAGGATTTAATTAAGTGTTGGAGTTTGGAGAATTTGTAGGGTTTAGGTATAAATAATAAAGGCCAACATAAGTCCAACCTCCACCCCAAAGATTTCAGACGACATATTCTTTTTTTTTCTCTGCAGTAGACGAACCACCCTCCAAAGGTACGCTCTCTCAATATTCTTGTTGGTTTTCCTTGTTCTTCCATGGTTTTTCTTGTTTGTTAATGTTCGTATAAAATTGTGATCTCAAAATAATTTGTTGCGGGAAAGAGTTGTTCCCCAAGGTGGGGCCTGGCAAAGGAAAGGTAGAGCTGTCTTGATCACAGAGGCAGCAGCCGTAGAATTAGAATTGCCTCTAATTCTTATGTTGCATGCAAATTTCTCTTACCAAATATATGACGAAATAAATATATGGTATATCAACATGCATTAAAATTCACCTGATAAGCTGTTCAGGTTTTTTCTTTTCTTGTTTTGCCGAGAGACTGATTAGGTTTGGTGAATGGGGTTGAATGACGACGATGGAGAGCTTGATCGGGTTGGTGAATAGGATACAAAGGGCGTGTACTGTGCTGGGTGACTATGGAGGCGGTGATAATATAATAAAAAATTCAACACCTTTTTCAACCAAGAATTTAGCCTAATCTTCTGCATGAAATCAGCTGAACCTTGACACACTTCTCAGCTGAACCTTAATCATAATCTTCTTTGCCCCAATTGCCATGAACCATTTCTTGCTGTAGAAATAGTTCCACCACCTATGAATGGTTCCAAGTCAGCCACTGCATGGAATTCCTCACAGCAGCTGTAGACTCCAAAGCATAAAACAGCTAATAAAAACAAATTTAATACAGGGAGGAGTAATGCCACCTCCGCAGGTTTCAACGCACTTGAATCATATAACCAAAACATGTGGGGTCCATTCTTGAAAGTATCCGGTGCTTCTACAGCTGCCCAAGCTGCAAGCGTGGTTCAGCAGGCTTGTAACAAAAGTGATAATGTCTATGCAAATTGATCTGAATCTTTAACAAAAGTTCATATAAAAGTATGGAAGTCTATAATAAAAGTTTATGCAAGTTTATTAAAAATCCCGGTAAAACCTATAGGAGTTATACAATTCCAGGAAATCTGTCACTTAAAAAAAATCTTTCAAAATCTTATATAAACCTAATTGAATACACCCCCCTAAGTGGACCTGATGGCATGCACCACAAGGCAACTACGTCAAACGTTGGACGGTTTGACAACACTCACAATGTGCACATGATTTGCATGTCTCTTATAAGATAAAGGGAGTTGTTGGCCAAGGAATTTGTAGTCCAAATGATTGAGATATTTGGTCGGTATTATGTTCGATTTACCCTCTCACAATATCGATTTTATGAAATAACCTAAAAATAAAGCGAGTTGTCAATATTGACACTCTAAAGAAAAATCATTATGCATTGCTCGAAGTTCAGTTCCTTTGTTCATATAAGGAAGGAGCGCATGATTTTTTTTATATATATATTAGAGTGTCAATAAATACTAAGGTTAAAGATCTTTAAAAGTTAGAATTGAAGACGTTTTTTAAGTGAGTGACAGATTCTTAATGACTTTTACATACTTTATAAAGTTAAAGTGACAAACTTTCATATACTTTTGTCATAGAGTTTTATAGACTTTTAAGTACTTATTTTTATATTTATTTTACAAATAGCATTTATATTTTAATATGTTGAATTAACTAGTCGGCATACATGGAACAAAAAACTAGAAAAAAAAAAAAAAAACAATTGGATACAATTACGTAAAAGCAAAGAATAGTTCTCCTTAACATTAGAAAATGATAAACATGACAAAGTACAATTATAAAATGACAAACTGCATTAGAAAATGTACCACAAGGAAATAATTGGCGTTCAGCTAGCCATGATTCAGTTTTTTTTTTTTTAAAAAGAGCTTAGCCATGATTCATTGTTTTTAGTCAGCTTAGCCATGATTCATTTCAATGACGTTGAATAAAACATAATACAAATTCCTTTTGAAATTCCAATACTCATTACCGTTGAGTTGCGTTATTATCTTGCATGGCATTTCTCCACATGTCAGAAGCTATACCAACTCTCCATTCATTAGCATTCTCTCGTTGTTGTTCTTGATTACAAGAGTCTATATTCTAGCAATTCTCCTAGCCCAATACGTGATCAAATTGAGAATATTATATGAAAAAATTATCCACCTAACGAATTATGGGTAAAGAAATAGTACCTAAATAATAAATTAATAGGTTTAGGGGCAAAAAATAATATAATAATATATTGTATGCAAACATAGCATATGAGAAAATCAATATTATAAAATATTTATATGCAAACATAGCTTTGTGATGACATATTGATAAGCTTTATGATGCAAGTATGAGGAAAAGAATAGAAGAAATATTCATCAACAGAGGGAAAGTAACGTGTGGATGAAAAGAGAAGAAAAACATTCAAGATTTTTTACTAACCTGGAGGAAGTGGAGACAAGATGGGATACCAAAATTGAGCCCTTTAGTTGAAGAAAACAAATCTGTCTGCTTGCTGGTTTGATATAATGAGGGAGGAAAGAATTGGAGACGTTTTGTTTCTATCTTCTTAGCTTCCCAATACGATATAATGTCTGGTGTAAATTACCAAGACTTTTGGTAGTAAGAATTAGCTTTAAAAGTATTGAAAAGTCATTTATTTAACAAAGTCTTTAAAAGTCATTAACATTTTGGATACCTCAAAACTTTTAAATACTTTTTAAAACTCTCAATTGAATACAACTAAACTTTTAAATTGGAGTCTATCACGTTAATAACTTTGATTTGAGATATCTAGAATACTTATTATCAAAAATGAAAAGGCGAGAGATTAGCTAGACAAATTAATAAAGGAAAGGACTTGTAGTTATCAAAACTTTGCTTAAATTCTTTATCAAATCTCAAATTCTAATACAATAATACATATTTACTTACATATACACCAAAAGATTCTTCAAAATTGTGAATATTAACTGAACATTTGTAAATTCTAGACTCATTTCCCATAAAACAAAACATGAAATTCAAAATGAAAAGAAATCATCAATCACCATGTTTGTTAAACAATTGGGACTTCAGCCTTCATTAAATCATTGAGAAAGAACATGTGAAATTGGACTCAATGTGTTTTTATTTTATTTTATTCAACTACGTGAATTGGCTTGGACTATGAATTTAATGAATAAGTGGGTCTCTCTTCTTAATTTTGGAGTGAATAACTGAGCTTAACATAATTTATATATATATATTTTATAATGGCATACTATATAGATTTATATAAATTGGAGACCTTAAACGGCCGCCATGCTTGCTTGTGCTTAGAGCACTTCCAGCGGCATGCCTAGCCTAGGCAAAAGGCCCCCTAGGCTCCCAAAACTCATTCCAACGATGAAATCCACCCATGGCAAGAGGTGGGCTCCACCAAGTCCAAGCCCAAAAGCAAGACTTGCTTGGGCAAACTGACCTCATGACCTTAGTGTGTTAATGTATGAATTTTGATTATTTCTTTTGGCTTCCCTTGACAATTTTGTAATAGGATTTTCATTGTTTTTATCAAGCTCAAGTTTAGATTAAGAATAGCTTCTCTAGGTGTTCTTAACTAACATTTATCCTATGGAGGCTCATGCAATTTGACAAAGATAAATCATGCATTGCATATCATTGCATTAAACTGTTTTCATAAATGATGACTAGTCATCTGCTTCTCTCATGCCTAGTCATCCTTGCTCTGTAGGATTTCCAGCTGGTTAACCAATTGTTTTGTCCTATTCTCTTTTCTCTCTCTGCTGCCATGTGTCATTCTGACCTAAGGGAATTTTTGTCTGTAAAGGCTAGTGAATTCCTCTTTTGGTAGCCGTCTCTTTTGTGTGGAAGTTTTGGAAAGATTGGCTTGCTATCTTTCTCTTCTTCTTCCTCAAGAAAGAACCATATATTTCATCTATTAGTTTTTCCAATTGATTTCTTTTTGAAAAACTGCATTTGAAACACGAATCTGCATCTAGCTACTTAAATCACTCTCATTTATATCTAGATCAGATTCAAGACTGATTTCTTCAAGAGTATGGTTTCTTGAAGAAATTGGTCATTCTCCTTTGAATCCAAATTTTGGTTTCGGTCTGAGTTGGAGCTTGCAAGCTAGTGCCATGGGATGAACAAGCTGGAGAAGGAGCTGCCATTGCCATGAAGAACTGAGCTTCAAGTTTTGCTAAGTTGGAGAAGAAGATTGCACGAATGAGGTATAGCTCATCTTCCTAAATAGATCTAGGTGTTTTTTGAGCTTGGTTGTGTTTCCTTTGTAAGAATCTTTTTCTACTTAGTGGATTGCCTAGTCGGTTGATGACTCCCAGTTTTTCCCAATGGTGGGTTTCTGGGTAAACCAATTCTGTTTTGCATATCTGTAAATTTTTCTGGGGTTGTGTTCTTGGTGGTTGACTAGTCATCTTTATCTGCTGTTTGGTGTTTACTTGATAATGATGATTTCACACACTTTCACCACAGTTGTTGCTAGCACAGGGGATGCCTAGATTGACGGGTCCTTCTGAGTGCCTAAGTTGTCACTAGTAATCTTCTAGGATTGCAGGTACTTTGTGGCATGCTCTGTGTGTTCTCTTGATTGTGGTTGTTCATGGCTAGCTGTTGACTAGTCATATGTGTATTTGGTCAAGGTCTAAAGTGTGTGTAGATTTTTGTGTTGTTGTGTCTTGTTTATGTCGTTAAATTTACCCCTCGTCACCTAAGTACTGATTTCATAGTGTGATGTCAACAGCCAATTTAAATACAAAAATAATTGAAAAAAAAAAGGAAAAAGTACCAAAATTTTAGACATTTTTTTTTCTATGAATGCCTAGCCATGTTCTTCACTTCCCACACCAAAACTCCATACAAATTTCTCTCCTCATATCTCAGGTTGCCATGGCAATGGGTGGGAATGCATCAAAAAAATTGCTAGGATAGACACTATTTACATGAACAATAAGTGCCCTTACATTTTGCTATATATAGCAAATAAGTGAAAGTGCTCCTAAGGCGTCCCCTGCTCATCCCTCTTTCATCCTTGATGTTATATATTTTTCTTCTATCTTTAACTAAAGGAATCAAAACCAAAACTAAAAACAAAATGATGACCAAACCGGCCTTTGAGTTTAGGTATGAACTTTTAACCTTTAAAAGATAATGTCCAATTTAACATTGACTTCATAGCTTGGGAAGTTTCATGTAGTTGATCTATAAATAAATAAAAATTTTAAAATAATTTTTTTTTTTGGTGAATCAGTCCTTGAGTCCCTTCGTAACTTGTCAGTTAATGTATAAAATTTGGAAATGGATTTAGTGACTGAGATTATTGATTTTTACATATTTGGATTAAAATTTGGATATATTGTTATATTTGAACCCAAACAATTACCCTAGAAGTGTTTTTTTTTTTTCTTTGAGAAATTCTGGGATTGTATTCATAGTTCAGCCAAAAAAACCACTAGCCACAAAGGGTCATTACAATAACGAAGTGATCTAACATTAAAATTATTAAAACACTTTGGTGCACCTTCACTAACGATCATGCAGGATCGAAGAAACTTTGGCATGGGCATCCCAACTAAGATTGCAAACTCATAATAAAAAAAATATTAAAGCTTGAAAAAACCAAGCCATAACAATACAAATAAAACTCTCACAAATGAGAGATGAAAAATTCTCACAAAGGATAGGTGAAAAGCTCTCACAAATGAGAGGTGAAAAGCTCTCACAAAAGGAGAGGTGAAAACTATACAAAGAACCCAAAGAGTCTTTATGACTTATTCCAAACATAAAGAAACCACAAAAAGGATGGTGGTGGAGATCTGACGTCGAAACGCACGTGGAGATCCAACGTCAAGATGCAGTCACCTGTGATGGTTGGAGAAAAACCATAACAAAACAAAGACAAATAGGAAAACCTTTTGTCTCTGAAAATGGGGGAAGAGGAGAAATGAGGAAAAGAAGAGGGGCGATGTGACACCCCGACCCAATTTTACCCATATATTTAATCTATTTAATTTATTTAATAATGAAATTACAATTTTGCCCTTAGAGTAAGGTCGCAATAGTCACTTTTTGATGTGTAAGGATTTTTGAGATTTGAGTGGCATCATTGTGTAGAGCTTGTCGATACGAGTTTGTAGACACGTAGTGGGCCCAAATTCGAGTTTTAAAGAAGAAGTTATGGTCAACGAAAGTGCAGTGGCACAACCGTAAATATTTCAAAGTCAGAATTTTAAAAAGGTAGCTCAGGCTCTCTCTCTCTCTCTCTTCCCCGACCCTCCCCCTTGCGACACACGCAGACCCAGCCACACACCGTCCAACCACCCTCGTGGCTAAGACTAGTCGGGATTTGATCGTGAGGGGCCGGTGATCATGACCGGACGGAAGCCTAGCCACGACCGCCGATTAGGGAGGCATTGGGAGCTTGGATTTGACCGCGATTGCCCCGGTTTTTCGTTGCCGTTCCGGGCAATTTCGAACACCGTTTTGGATGAACCATGTATGGATTTCAATCCTCTCCACGTGCTCTAGCTGTCTGTATGGTTGGATTAGATCGATTTTGAAGTTTTGAAACTCAATATAAAACCTAGAAATTTCCAGTTTTTGGATAAATTTTTCGGCCACTTCCGGCCAAATTGGAGGTCGGCCCAATTGTATAAATTGCTCCCCTAATTGTCCAAATCACGTAGGTATAGGCATTGTTGGGTGAATTGAGAAATTTCCGTCATCGGAAATTTACTCATGCCACCCAAGTGCTGCCGGCGCGCAGCACGTGGGCCATTCTGTGGCAAGCCGTTGTGCCCTAAAATAATCCTCATGTCGTCCCGAACACAATGGTATGTTCATATTCAAATATATTTATCGTATGACAGCCGAACTGATTTACGCCTATTGGACGATATCCGGGTTCGATATGTTCGGACTGTTGGATCAACTCCAATTTCAAGTATGTTGTTCTCTGTACCTCTAGGATCATGTAGGAACACATGATCGAGAATCAGAGTCCCGGATACTTCGAATCAATGATTTTAGGGTTAAATACTAAGTCAACGTCTGATCGTGCAATCGTGAGTGATCCGACCGCTCGAACGAGAATAAACTCTCGATACGAGTTGTGTAGACCTTGTTGGACTTATAGGAACATTTGGATCGGGAATTGGAGGTTGTGGGCCTCGCAAGCCCAATTGGTCAAATTTCGCGATCGGGGTCAAACAGACTGTTGGATTGTGACGAGACTTCTAGGATGGGTTCAACTTTTGGCTATGGACCAATAGGAATTGTCATTTAACAAATTGAGGTCGTGGGCCCTACAAGCCCAATTGACTTAGATAATGGGCTATGTCGCCTCGATTGAGGCCATTTAGTAGTTGTAATTGTAATTAGAGGTTTGTTTTAAAATGGTATTATGCTTTAAGAGTTTTATTAAATGTTTATGATTTACTGCAATCGCTTTTACTTTCCAAGCATATTACATTATATGTAATTGTGTGCAGTTGGGAATGGCTTGGTTAACCGGGTTTTGGCATGAATAAAAAATTAATTAAATGCCTAATTATATGTCTGTATTTAAATATATGCTCGGTGGCTTGAAATCGATGAATTATGGATACTAGTTTACTCAATAGTATGTGGTACATATTTAAATGTAGTTGAGAACAGTTTTGAAAGATTATGCATGGTCAAATTCAATTAAGGAATGTTGGAACTGCTCTCGTTTTAAGAAGGGATTTTTGGTTATCTATTTAAGAACTTGTTTTTGGAAAGTTGAGAAAAGATTTGGAAAAGGGATTTGTGAAAATGGATTTGTGGAATAAGAGGAATTTTATGATAAGTTTCGGAAAATGATTTTCAAACCCACCACAAGAGTACCCCCCCTCCCCCAGTCGCCTTTGAAACAGTCTGGTCATTTATGATAATGCCCCACGAGTATCGGGAACGCTTGAATCGTGTGGTGCAAGGATTTGCGTTCTCAGGTTGATTATATCTTATTGGGTCCTACGAGGAGATTTGACAGATATGCGTTTAGGGCTGATCACCTGATTCTGCAAGGATATGCGTTCTCGTGCTGACAGCGTGTCCCCCGAGTTCTGCGAGGATATGCGTTCTCAGTCTAACCACATGTTCCTCGTGTTCTACAAGGTTATAACATACATGGTACTTGGAATTGACGGAATATTATTGGAATGAACGAAATATTATTGGAATTGACGGAATATTGTTGGAATTGATGGAATATTAGTGGAATTGATGGATTATGAATGGGGGTATGCATAGGTGGAGAGTATTTGAGTTTTGAGATGTTTTAAACTAAAAATTGATGATTTTATCTTGGCACTTATTGGTGAAAGGTTTAATATATGTTTTCCGATTTATGAGACAAGAATTGAGAATTTTCTAAGTTTTAAGGATTTTATATAATTTACAACTATTTTCTTAAGTGATGAGTTGTTTTTACATGTGAAAGATGGAAGCATGTTTATTCAAACTGTTGATATTGATATTAAGGTTTCACGTGGCCAATGTTATTTTAATAATTTTCTCGTTTTCCTACTTATCTGTAATGAGTTATTATATATATATGTATTTGTATATGCACATAGGTGATGGGTAGATGATTGTTCTGAAATCATTATCTTTTGCTTAAGTTTCAGCGGATTGATTGGAGTTTGATGCTCTTGGTTTTGGGAAAGTGTGAAGGAATATCTAATTTATGTGCTCACATATGGGTTGAACTTTGTTTTCTTGTAAAAAGAACTACGTGTGGCTTGATCCCTCGGTAAGGGTACGTAGGTAACCTGGGTTAACGTAGGTGCAGCAACAAAATAAACGGTTGAGTTATGCTTTGGACTTTATGGCTATTTGTAAAGTAAGAAACAAATTCATAAATTACGCTGATATTGCCCTTGTAAAGTTGAATTTGAGGCTGGAGGCCCATCTGGTAAACTGTGTGTGTTAGCATTGTGTATGCTAAAGTTGGGAAATATTAAACTGTGATATTTACAAGTGAAAATAAGTTGGTAAATGTCCTTTTTTGGGGGGAGACTTTGCTAGTTTTCTAGTAAAAGTCAAACCCTAAAGCAGTTTTTGGACTAGGGTAAAAGGAGTGTTTTGAACAATTGTGCAAATACCTTCCATGTGTTGAACACGCACAGGGTTCGACACAGGTTCCAAAGTGAAATTTGGGTCGAATCCTGTCAGGGGAGGGGACCCTCAAATTGAATACGGCTCTCGGAATGTTTTTTTGGGGAGAGAGGGCTAGTATCCTAGAACTGTTTAATCCTTCTGAATGAGACTGTAACCAAGGAATGAACATCTATAGCAGCAGAAGACAAAAGAAGCATGATAATTTAGTTCTTGCTACAATTCTCATAAAAGCCAACATCAACATCTCATAAGTGAGAACAAACATCAAAGTAACATTGCGCATATATGTTTGCAACTCTTTTTTTTTTTTTTTTTTTTTTTCATGTATGTTAATTTTAAAGGGTTTTCCACATCATTCTACATCATCCTCTTTCTCATTCTCATGGCCAGCATTACCATTGACACCAGAAACAAGCTCAGCTTCAAATGCTTTGGAACTTGAAGGCAACCTCTCATACATTCTGGATCCCAATGGAAGAAGCCTACATTGCCCCACAATAAGAGTTTGGCTGAGTTTCTCATAACTCCACCTCTGCTGAGCATAGACTACACCTGCAAGGATAATTGCTGTAAGGTATGGCAATATCCCCAAACTTGGAGTAAAAATCCGTAGTTGGGTTGACTTTGTTTTATTTTTCATAAGCTTTTATTTATGTATAAAGATGCATTTTAGGGTAATGCTCTTTGCGTTTATTGACTAGGTGTATTTTTCTATGTTTATGAATGGAATTCACTAGTACCGTCGAGTTTTTAATGTAAATTTCACCTGGTTGGCTTTCGAATCCTGGATCCGCCATTGTTGTTAGCCGTGAATATAATCAAAGGTTATGGTGGGCTGTAGTCTAGGTAAGTTTTGAAAAAAAAAATGATAATAAATCTATATCTACATGGCCCATCACAACAAGTTTGGCTCACTATAGCAAAGCCTGTTGTCTTTTTTTTTTTTTTTTTTATCGCCTTTGGCAAAAGGTTTTTGAGAAGAAAAAAAACCTATATGGCCAACAACTACAAATCATTAGGGAAATATTATTATTATTTTAGTTTATTTGTATTCTTCTCTAAACCCTTTTGGAAGTTTTTAATGAATTATCCTTTTTTTACCCAAAAAAAGCGAAAACTTTCAAAAACGGAACAGTATGTTAACCTAATTCTATTGTTCTTGTGTTTACCAATATATATATATGTGAAACTTAATTATTTATATTTTTGCACTTTGCATTTGTGAAGGTTATTCAGTTGATGCCAAGAAATTTTAACGAATTCAAACTGCAAGAATGAGTTTTTAGAAGATTCTATGATTGTCTACATTAAAAGAGAACTTGCGGACAATATTGATGCAAATGAAAATTAGTCAATGGAGCTATGAAATCATTAGATTTTAAACTAAAAATTTTAGCTAACCTACCCACTGAAAAATTCCTGGTTCCACCTTTGAATATAAATACATTAAAGTTTGACATAAAGTATAAACATGATTATAACAAGGGTGGATTGGTAACATCATGTACTGATGTCACCATAAAATAAAAAAAAATTAAAAAAAAAAAGAATTCTTCGTTGGGTAGGTCTTGGTCTTGTATTAGCTTTAACTCTTTCACATCTGTTAATAGGTTTGTGGATGATTTCAATGTGGAACACAAGAAAGAAAAAACCCAAACAAGAACTAACTAAAATGCAGACATCAAAAGTTTCTTGTCCAAGAACTTTAGACATAAAATCCAATATCATGCTTTGCCAATCAAATTTCAGATTTGTACATCTGGCTTCAGCAAAGCTGGTCCAAATATAGATGAGCTTTTGCTTTTCTAGGCTTGGCTGAAACTGCATAACATTTCCAATTTCTTAGGGGTTGATGAAAATTAGGAAACCTTAAACCACCGAGCTTGGTTTACTGATTCTCTGAGCATAAAGGAACTAGCATGGACAATATTCAGCAGTTTTATGGAACATGTAATTGGTAAAGGACTACAAGGACTTGATGTGTTTCTAAAACTTTCCTATACAAGTAGGAAAAATAATATCTATCGTGTTTGGAAATTAAACGCCATAACCGAAACGGAAAAGATGAATCCAAAGAGCACTGTAAACCCTACATGCCCTGCTGCAACTACTCCCACAAAATCATGTCTGAAACCAAAGTAATCACCCAAAAATTGTTTGACTGTTTGTCCATTGTCGATCGTATCGTTTAGGTCTCCAAACTGAGAAGCAACCAATCCATACAAGGTCCAAGCCACAGGACATGCCCAGTAGTACCATCTCCACCATATAGGAATCCTCTGTTGTTGGCCGATAGGCAAATAAAAAAGACAAAAGGAACAATTGTAGTAATTTGGTAAAAATATGCTGAAAACTTATTCGAATACATAACAATTAAGCAACACTCACCGGTCGTGGGACAATGAATCCTGAAAAGAGGTTCCACAGTCCATAAGATGCATAGGTAACAATAGAAGCAATGTGATGATTTGGTGACACAGCCACAATCATCATGCCAGAAAATGTGAAGTACAACAATGTGAAGTACATAAAGAATAGATACCAAAAGAATTTGACAAGAGTCAACTCAAACCCGATCATCATATAAATTATGACTCCATAGACCACAGTTTGTACTAAAATATATGGGAGCTCAATCAAAACCTGTGACAAGATAGAAATTGAATTATCATATATAGAGAACCAAATTTGGTGATTGAAAAAATTGGCAATATAAGATCCATTTCACCTGTGCCAATGCATATGCCAAGGCTGAATACATCCCTGCAGCCTTTTCTCTGTAGAAGACTGTTCTTTCAATTGCAACTACAGGCTGTACTGATGTAGCATTTTGGACCCCAAGGAAGAAAACAGCAATATACATAGAGCCCATTGCATTGAACAGATCTTGTTGCCTTTTCCTGCATCTCATAAGACAGTGTGAATTTGAATACACGATAAATGAGAAAACACAAAAACAAAATTATCTAATGATTTCCCCAAACTAATTTCTTTGTTTCCTTGTACCAACTTACATTTGGGAGCCGAGGTTCCAGAACATTGTCCCCAACAGCAACGCCATGAAAGTTGTAAAGAGAAGTCTTACTGCAGTGTATAATGGGTTGCGCCAATAGGACCAATGTTGTTTACATAAGCAAACCATGGATTGGGTGAGAAATGATTGCGAATATTGAGTAGGAAAATGGAGGTCCTTTGAAGAAGGTGCAGGTTTGCTAAAGTCTTTAATAGGTTTCTTGTTTGTCCTGAAACATATTATGCCAAGCAAATGTTTCAGCAACTAATTTATGATGCATAAACATGTTAAGGAGGTTTCAGCATTTTGCCTGAAAAGGCGGTGAACTGTGTTTGCAATGTAGCAGTGACATCAACTAACAGACCTGTATAGTTCTGAAATTTTGTAAACTTGGGCAAAATCAATCCCCAAAGCTAGTTCTTCTGCTGAGGTTGTAAGTTCCAACATCCAAGTTGCTGGGTTATAACCATCTTTTATTTTACTTACTCCTTTAATTCCCTTGATTAAAGAAAGCCATGTTAATATACAGCAAGCATGACATAGGAGGGAAGGAAGAAATTAAAATATTCAGTGTTGGATGTCTCTGTGATCCATGACACACCCTACCTCAAAATACTTGATTAGATGGCAAGAATGGTGACCCAATGGCCCAACAAATATTTCTTCTCCTCCGCGCTTCAGTAGGAGTAGCTGCAATCACACTCACATTCATCAATCTCAAATATATGAGAAGAGAGAACCTAAAGAAACAGCTAGTCTTCCACCCATTAAAATTTCTCACCTCATCAAAAGCTTCAAATATGTCAATGCTGGGCTGGTGGATGGTGCAAACAACTGTTCTTCCAGTATCCACGGTGTTCCTAACTGTTCTCATGACGATTGCAGCGGCTCTTGCATCTAACCCTGAAGTTGGCTCATCCATGAATATTATCGAGGGGTTTGCTACTAGCTCAACTGCGATGGTTAGCCTCTTGCGCTGCTCAGTTGAGAGACCACTTACACCAGGCAACCCAACAAGCGCTTGCCTCAACCGTGTCAGTTCCACAAGTTCCATCACTTCCTCAATGAACATCTGCAAAAGAACTTCATAATTACAAATCAACATCATGATAGCCAGAAAATATGCAAGCCCCTTGAGGTGATCAAGTCAAACTTCTTCATATGGGGACCATGTTATATAATCTCTATGATAGGCTTCTTTATATTGAGCATGTTCAATAGTTTTTTTTTTTTTTCCAGACCAAAAGAATGTAAAGCACATCTTCATTATTATTTTTTTATAAAAGAGAAACTAATGGTCGTTTGAATTAAAAAGCAAGGATTTGACAAGAAAAAGTAAGGGTGGTTTTTCACTTATATATCTGTAGTCTTTCTAGGTTCAAGTTTATCTTTTAAGCTCTCTCTGATTGACTTGTATATCAATAATTAAGAGGAAAAACAAAATAAGAACATTCATTCTCTCTTTCCAGGTATGTCAAGTTACTTTTCAAAGCTTCGTAGGCAGTTTATTACTAGATACAAATGGATTATAGCTAGATTGTTTACCAAATTAAAAAAATTGTTCAGATTATAGCTGGACTGTTTATCAAAGCCTAATTCTCTTTCCTCTCTTTTTTTTTTTTTTAATATTTCTTGGTTTGGTTTATTACATGATTAAACTTTCACTGGACATTACATACAGTGTGTATTAGATTATTCAATGTAGTTTAGTTTAGCAATTATGAACAAAGTCTTTGAATACCAGAAGTCTTTGATGTTCCCTAATAATTTATATAATTTTCTAGGAGTCTTAATTATTACACTTTGACTTAATTTGGTTTGTTCACTAAGCAAAAGCTAAGCCATAAGAATATATGCACAAGTTCATTAATATTAGAAAAGATGAATAAGCTAATGAATTGGGGTTGCATAACCCAACTTTGACTTAATTTGGTTTGTTCACTAAACACCAACTCTGAAACAGATTCTGGTTTTAGATGTAATCATTCTAACCTTTCTGGTTTCAGAGTCGACTTCAGGTGGCAAACGAAGCCATGCTGAGTAAAGCAATGACTCATAGACAGTAACATGAGGGGAGTGGATGTCATTTTGCTCACAGTATCCAGAAATCCGGGCAAAGGTTTCTTGCTTCTTTGGGTAGCCCGAAATTTTGATGTCCCCTTCAATATATCCACCAGTTTTCCTACCCGCCAGTACATCCATGAGAGTGGTTTTACCAGCACCACTTGCCAGTTTTCCTACCCGCCAGTACATCCATAAGAGTGGTTTTACCAGCACCACTTACTCCCATCAGAGCCGTCAAAACACCTGGCCTGAAAGCACCACTCACACCCTTCAGAAGCATTAATTTGTCCTCTAGGACACCTTGGATCTTCATTTCCTGTAAGTTCAAACTCTGTTGGATATAATTTTTTTAAGATAACTTAACAAAACAAATTAAAAGAGTGTAGTTGATTTCAAAAATCAAAACCTGTGGCATGTCAACTGAGTATGTAATTTCATTGAATGTGATGGAATGTTGTTCAAATGGAAGAACCATCCCTCTCCTCCTGTTACGAATAGACTCAACTGCAATTTCTTTCGCACTTTCATCTTCACTGTCTGCATTCCAATTAAAATTTAAATGTCATCTAAGAACAGCACCATAAGAAATACAAAAAATACACACAAAACCTTGGGAGGTGCACAATATGGATGACATTTAGCACCTGTCTTGGTTCGGTGACTTGAGCTATTTTGACTGCGCGGTAATTGACTAGTTCTCTCTATTCTGCCATCATGTTCATTGCTTTGATCTTCTAATTTTACAACCTGAGGTTTCGCAAGTGCTGCATATATAATGATTTATTTGACACATTAAAAGATAATCTTCCTAATTCATAAAAAAATTGAAGTGGATAACGTACAGATACATACAATTTAGCTTGGAGAGGGCTACAATGTAACAAATATTGAATAGTAATACAAATCCAGTCATTGCCCCAACACCTATCCAATACCAGCATGCATGAGGAAAGAACCCGCGGGACTTTAAAACTTCAATTCCCAGAGGTACTGTTGAGTTTGGAAGTACCTTTTATAAAAGGAAATTGAGACAGACATCATATGAGTATGAAGAAACACTAATTATAGAAAAAATCTTGAAGGAACAAAGAACAATATGATTTTCAAAAAAATTACATGTCTCCAACTTTCACCAAGTAACTCATTAACTACTATTGCATTTTGAGCGTACATCATAGGCGAAATCCAGTAACCCCAAACCCACCACTTTTTAACATCATCTGTCACATTAAGGAACAAAAGAAGCATCATATAATTAAGCAATTAAGTTATGAGAAGAATGTTGTTTTCCCATATGTTATGTTATTATGTTGTTTGTACCTCTAGAAAGCACGAAGCCTCCCAACGTAGAAAGCGTGAGCAACGAGAATGACCCCACCGTGTTTGCAACAATCAAGTTCCTACACATTGCTGCAATTAAACGGAATAACGCAGAAGCCATCTGGTTAACAAGTAGCAGCAGTAGATATTGCCTAAGAAACCTGCAGCATATGCAAGACCATGCCTCAAAGATTGGTATGCATAGCAAACAAGTTAGTTATTATATATTAATATTTACTTGTTTACCTTTCAATAGTTGGGTCGAATCCAATCACATAATATGTAATAAACACCCAAACTGCTATTTCTACAAATGTCATAGGGATCTTGAGAATCCATGTTGGAAGAGCAAATGCCCATGCAGGATAGAAGAAGAGGTCCCTTTGCTTGTAAAAGATGGGAAGCTTGAGAATGGTCATTGCAAGCTCTGGCATCCCAGTAAACATAATCCTGACCACTATGGAGAACAAAGCACCCATATAAACTCCTCCATCATCTACTGAACCACGGGGCATCTCAGTTCGTAGGAAGAGTGTCATCGTAATCAGAGCCATTAGTGTCAGCTAGAAGCAGGAAAAAGAACTATTAGCAAACTAAGAAATAGATACTTCCCAGAATATAACTCCAGAACTAAAATACATATAATTAAAATCTACTTGTGTCAGCTTGAAGATGTAGACAAAGGAATTCCTCTTTATTAGCAAATATTCTCTTGAGAAGCAAACTTTCAACAGTTCTCCCATTTTAAGACCATATTCTTTGGTTGTCAAAGCTGCCGGGTGGTTTTTTCTCTTGTCAAATGGAATTGACAGTTCATCTCTAAGTTTCTGTCCCACGTGGAATGATTGGAATGCTTCGGAAAATTCCTTGACTGTAACGAAACTATAGGGTTCATCTTTGCATGCCCAATACTGTTCCTGATCTTTACTTGATGTCACCTAAAACAAATTTCATTAAGCCTGCAATATAAGATATGAGATTCCACATGTAATGTGCATCATTTAGTACAGCTAGCTACCTCTTGTAGGAAGTCAGCAATGCCTTTCCTCTCAGGACATTTAAAGCCCATAGATTCAAAAAACTCAAGCACATGTTCAAGGGGACCCTGGTACACAATCCGGCCATCCGAGAGGAGGATAATATCATCAAAAAGCTCATAAGTCTCTGGTGCTGGCTGGAGGAGTGTGATTACAGCCGTTCCATTAAGAATGTGAATGTATTGCTTGATTGAATTCACAATTTGAAATGTTGTCGAGCTGTCCAAACCAGTAGATATCCCATCCATGAACAGTACCTTTGCAGGTCCAACAAGCATCTCACCTGTAAATAAATTTTTTAAGTAAAGCCTATAATCATGTATGCAGATTAGAACAATTTGATGATCTTCAATAAACTATTGATTGAATTTCTTTACCAGTTGTAACACGTTTTCTTTGTCCTCCTGAGATACCTCTTAACATGTCATTCCCTACTTTGGTATCAGCACAGACTTCCAGTCCCAGAATCTATTAATAAAAATGACTTGCTTATAATTGATTTTGAAAAAATTGTGTAGTGATTTCTGAAAGGACTCTTATAAGATCAAAGGTAGCTTCTCGATATTGTTTACCTTTAGAATGTAATCTGTCACAACGTTCACCTCCTGTCCTTCTGTGGCTATTGCCTACAATGGCAGAAGCCAAATGTATTAGAACCACATGAATTGTCGCACCATGACAGAGAATTCACTTAGGGCCCATTTGGATGGACTAGTTCTGAATCTTGGGACTCAGATAACATTATAAGGTTTAATTGTTTGTTTAGACTATACAATCCAAATATGTCAAGATTTGAATACGAAGAAATGGAAAAAAACTAATAAGTTCAAATGATTCCTTGCATATAGAAATTTCAAATCCATTTCGAATCATATGAAGCAGGCAAGACTACCAGCTATTATTACCAATTTCCAGTTTTGGAACTTTCAGTTACTTTAAAAATTCCATGGTATGATTTCCACCAGAAGGGAAAAGTACAGGAAAACATAATCTCATGAATCCTCAAAGGTATAGATTGTGTGTGTAAGATTTTTTGATCAACAATAGAAAGTAGTTTTTTTCTTACCTTCATGAAGACATCAATGTCTGGATCAGGCTTGATATTAGCAGCTTTCTCTCTTCTAGACAGCTCTGCAAGCATATCTGCAGATGGCCAAAATGAAAATGAGTCGGTGCTTTACATATATATAAATCTTATTATAGAGTGTACCATAAAAACCAATGTGGAAGGAAAAGAAAAGCAGTTCCATGAATGAACTAACCATAGCGCGTCCCGACCCCCTGGCATCTTGCAGAAAAGGCCAAGGTTTCCCGTACAGTCATTTCTCCAATGTGTAGATCATGTTGACTGATGTAGGCAGCAGTTTTTTGGGGTACAAATTCATTCATTTCATGGCCATTGTAAGTCACCCTTCCAGAAAGCTGAGGCATAACATTTGGTCTTCAAATTAGTTATGAGAGCATTCAGATTTTACTGATATCTTTTTGTGAAAAGCAATTATAGAAAAACTTTAAAGCTGTTTGAGAATCCTTTGCACCTTTAGATCTAGATCGAGCTTTCCAGCTAAAGCCTGTAAGAGTGTGGTCTTGCCAGAACTTGGAGGACCCAATAGCAATGTCATTCTGAAAAATGCACGCAAAACAAATGATAACGGGATACCGAAATATCTTTTTCCTTTTCTTTGAAAGTGAGGAAGTAAAAGAAGGCAAACTAGTCCTTTGCTCACCTGCTAGGCTTTATGATCCCACTAACATTGTGGAGGATAGACAAATGTGTCTTTCTACTTGAAAGAATATGGAGACCTTTCAAGAAGCCCTTTAAGATCAATGGAAAAAGTGATTAAACTGTGAGATCACTGAAAGGTTAATAAATCAAAAGCATAATCCTCTCAGCATGCAGATCTCTGCTTCAATTATTATCTTCTGCTGCAACGTTACCTCGAGTATGTTAACAATGAAGTTAAAGAGTGTAGGCAAAGCTCTGCTTCCTACATAAGTTTCTGCTTCTACATTTAGATTCTCAAATCGAACCTCAATTGTTGGAAGATCAATTCCTACTCTGAAAAGTATTCAGGAAACACCAATAGTCCATCAAAGGAGTTCCATTGGAACATTCAAATTTTTATACTTTCCCTACTGGGCTACCAAGAATCAATCCAAAAACTTAAGATATTATGTACATCCAGAATTTAAGTATATTCGTTCATATGAAGCGCGGTATCTAACAAACGTAGAATTATTTTCTTCAACAACACCCTCAAGTGGAAAGTAAAGAGGATCCAGACCTGCTATCAAAGCCCAAATAACAGAAGCATACTCCTCCCTTGTAAATTAATGCAAGATTTAAAGTTGAAAAGTAGACTTGAATGAAGCAAATTAAATATTTGAAAATCCAATAAAATTAGGCTTGAGGTGAAGCCTGTCTGGAGAGCCAAGTTGAAACTAGCTAGGCACGAATACTGATGTCAAGTTGTTCAAAGTATTATCCCAAACCGAGAAATGTAAGTCCTACATTAATGTTTATAAGATCATGAGCTTCTCCATCCGTTGTCAATTGGTTTTGGATAGGATGCTCAAAACTTTCATGGTACAAGGTCCACATCATCCACATGTTAAATGACGCGACAATATGTATCATTCTTGTGTCCTAAATTAGGATTTTAGGAGGTTGGACTTAACTGGAATCTGAACCTACATAGGATGCTTCTCTTTATAACTAACTGAATAAATAAGAACAGTAGAGAACAGGTTTTCATAGATTGGCATGACACAGTAAAATATCAGATAAGGAGGAACTTTATTACCTATCGATACGGTTTTTGATCTTCAACAAGAACCTCTCATTGTCCTCTTCAGAACCTTTCAGAAACCTCCCAATCAATTCTTTTCTTTCTTGAAAACCAAGATTTGGTATGTCAATTTCACTAGCTTCGCCAGCGGGCGTAATGAGTATGCCTTTCTTCAAACGATTATAAGTAGGAAGCTTCTCAAGTGCTGCCCATTTAAGAGCTTCTTCTTCGTCTTCATCATGCAAAGACCTTGAGAAAGCTTCCACACCATTGTTCCTCCATCTCAAAGAACTGCCTAATTGGAGACCATTGCCGGCTCTATAATGATCACCACTCTCCATTTCAATTTTCAACCTGAAAATGAAGAATATTGTTGTTGTACTTGTAATAGCAAAAGCAACCATAGCCCACCAAGTTAAACACAGACTAATTTCTTTCACAAACTACTTTCTCCAAGGGAACCAAACTAATACAATTAGCAGTGTAAAACATCTATGATTACAGGAAGAGTTTAGAAATCATACACAAGGAAAGAAAATAAAATCCAAAGATTGCTTTAAATCCACAAATTGCAGCAAATCATTCTCTGACATTGCAGGGATTCATTCTGCAAATATAGTCCACTTAGCACCCACTAAATGCCAGTTTTTTTTTGGGGGGGGGCAGATTTAAATCAAATATGAACCTTTGAAATTCAAGGCTGTCAGAGACTTGAAATATTTAAGGGTTCTTGTCAGACTAGCTTCCTCTGTTCAAATACGGTAGAGGAAAGACTCTGTGACATATATAAATATATAATGTGTATAATGCGTGAAGAGAGAGAGAGAGAGAGGGAAGTGTACCATGTTAAGTCTTTCTTGTTCCAAAATTGGCGGGGAAATGAATATATACTTTGGATTTCATTTCTTTCTTTAATCTTCTTTGGTCTTCTAACAAAGAGATTAACAAAAATAAAAAGAAAGACTTCCAACAAAGATGCAAGCTATTAACAATATTTTATCAAAATAATGTTACTACAGTAGCTTAATATTCATTGTAAATAGCACAACAACCCAATGATCACATCAAGAATTTTATTATCAATTAAAACCATGTAATAATAGGTTTCAAAACTTAATGGTGGACCTTAATAAGTCTTTTTTAAATACTTGAAACTCCATCAGGATGTAGGATGGAATATCAAAACTTCTTGTAGTAATTAATTAAGTGCGGCCACTATTCTAAGGCTCGTTTGGTTTATATGAAAGGAGGCTTGAGAATGGGAAATGGTAAGTCCAGATATAGGGAATGGTTGCTTGGCACATGGGAAAGTAGGGGGAAAGTGAAGCTCTTCTCCTCCCTTGGGTTTTGTTTTCCCTCCTCATGGGAAAGTTTGGGAAAATGAGCCAACATTAAATGCGCATTTTTCATGACCATTTTGTCCTCATTTACAATTTAGAATTACAATATATCATTAAATTCATTCTTTTTTATTTGATTTTATATGGGGTATAATTGAAAAATTATACGAACTTTGTTTTCCATTCCTACTCAAAACAAACATGGGAAAGGAAATAAAGTGATATCTCCCAGTTACTTTCTCAGCATTACCAAACATGGGAAAGAAATCTTCAATTTCTGATCCCTTAAGAAATGACATGGGAAGTAATTTCCCCTCAAATCCATTCTGTGAACCAAACAAGACTAATTTGAGGTGGTCATGTAACTTGCATGTTATGGTTCTTATTAAGCTTCTAGAGAGAAACCAAGGGTCTCACCTTAAATAACAAAGTTCAAAACAAAGTAATCTGTTTAATTTTGCACGTAAAATTTTGGTGAAAGTTACCAAAGTGGCATTTTGGATATTTCATACGTTGCTATTATTATTTGTTCGGGAGACAATTATGTATTATATACAAAGCTGAATACATTGATCAAATTGCAATTACGCCAAAACCTATACCAATTTTTCTCTATTATCAAGCGGAGTTGTCCAAATAACTTCATTGTTGGTGTTGTTATACATATCTGGTTGGTACTAGAAATGACCTACCATAAATAGCCCACCAGGAGTGGCTTACCAGATATTTCCTAGCCAATATGGCTTACATGATTACTTGAAAGTTCCCAGTCAAGAACTCGTTCTCAACTAAGAACTTGGGGGCTTGTTGTTATACATATCTGGTTGGTACTAGAAATGTCCTACCAGAACTGTCCTACCAGAAATAGCCCACCAAGAATGGCTTACCAGATATTGCCTAGCCAATATGGCCTACCTGAAATGTCTTACCCATTTCAATATTGCCTAGCCAATATGGCTTACCCGAAATGTCCTACCCGTTTCAATATTGCCTAAACCAAGATGGCCTAGCCGAAATGTCATACCCGAGCAATATGTGCTAGCCAACTCCTACTGCCTCAGCCATGTGCAGACCACCACGCACACCTTTGATAACAGATCACCACGTGCGTCCTGACATTTCACCAGGCCACTACCCCCTGTCTCCTGACAGCGACTGAGTCGAGCTGTTTCTCCATTTCTTGTCTCGCTTGCTACCCTTGATTTTCACAGGTGGAGGGCCCTAGGTGTCTTGAGCAAATTTCGCAGCTGAGTAGCAACCTGCTCTGCTCGTCACAGTCGGCTAGACGTAGCTGGACCATGAATATGGTTTTCGGTGGAGATGGATTTCGAGGTGGAGAAGGATGAGAACGACATAAACCTTTCGTGTCGTTTCCCACAGACGGCGCCAACTGTTAACGGGTGATTTAGCACGGCCCTAGAGGGTATATGGTCAATCACACACATTACACAGATTTAGAGTGTAATACCCATGAATAGGGCTACGTCCACTATAGAGCTTGGTATTTATTATAAATGAGTATTACATTATACATAGAGAGAGGCTTGAGAGCCTGAATACAAGAGGAAGATGGAGAGCTTGGGTGTCTCCGGATATGCGCATGGAGAGGAGAATTGGAGCCCTTGCTGGAGAGGGGTCTCTTCCTTTATATAGGCAGGAGAGGAGGGCCACTTGCCGTTGTTTAATGGGCAAGTGGCAAAGGCATAGGTCAGCCTCAATGGAGAATGAGCTGGGCACGTGGGGAAGGTATGGGTCATCCTAAGTGGAGTATGGGCTGAGCACGTGGGGAAGGCATGGGCTGTCAGGAGACAGGGGGTAGTGGCCTGGTGAAATGTCAGGACGCACGTGGTGATCTGTTATCAAAGGTGTGCGTGGTGGTCTGCACATGGCTGAGGCAGTAGGAGTTGGCTAGCACATATTGCTCGGGTATGACATTTCGGCTAGGCCATCTTGGTTTAGGCAATATTGAAACGGGTAGGACATTTCGGGTAAGCCATATTGGCTAGGCAATATTGAAATGGGTAAGACATTTCAGGTAGGCCATATTGGCTAGGCAATATCTGGTAAGCCATTCTTGGTGGGCTATTTCTGGTAGGACAGTTCTGGTAGGACATTTCTAGTACCAACCAGATATGTATAACAACAA
>NW_018921827.1:305274-323645 GCF_002207925.1 Prunus avium
AGAGACTTGAGCATGCAAGGCTCTCGGGTCGGCTACGCCGTGGAGATTGAGCATGCGAGGCGCTCGAGTCGGCTACGACGTGTAGACTTGAGCATGCAAGGTGCGCCGGCTACGCCGTGAAGACTTGAGCATGCAAGGCGCTCGGGTCGGCTACGCCGTGTAGACTTGAGCATGCAAGGCGTTCGAGTCGGCTACGACGTGGAGATTTGAGCATGCAAGGTGCTCGGGTCGGCTACGCCGTGTAGACTTGAGCATGCAAGGCTTTCGAGTCGGCTACAACGTGGAGATTTGAGCATGCAAGGTGCTCGGGTCGGCTACGCCGTGTAGACTTGAGCATGCAAGGCGTTCGAGTCGGCTACAACGTGGAGATTTGAGCATGCAAGGTGCTCGGGTCGGCTACGCCGTGTAGACTTGAGCATGCAAGGCGTTCGAGTCGGCTACAACGTGGAGATTTGAGCATGCAAGGTGCTCGGGTCGGCTACGCCGTGTAGACTTGAGCATGCAAGGCGTTCGAGTCGGCTACAACGTGGAGATTTGAGCATGCAAGGTGCTCGGGTCGGCTACGCCGTGTAGACTTGAGCATGCAAGGCGTTCGAGTCGGCTACAACGTGGAGATTTGAGCATGCAAGGTGCTCGGGTCGGCTACGCCGTGTAGACTTGAGCATGCAAGGCGTTCGAGTCGGCTACAACGTGGAGATTTGAGCATGCAAGGTGCTCGGGTCGGCTACGCCGTGTAGACTTGAGCATGCAAGGCGTTCGAGTCGGCTACAACGTGGAGATTTGAGCATGCAAGGTGCTCGGGTCGGCTACGCCGTGTAGACTTGAGCATGCAAGGCGTTCGAGTCGGCTACAACGTGGAGATTTGAGCATGCAAGGTGCTCGGGTCGGCTACGCCGTGTAGACTTGAGCATGCAAGGCGTTCGAGTCGGCTACAACGTGGAGATTTGAGCATGCAAGGTGCTCGGGTCGGCTACGCCGTGTAGACTTGAGCATGCAAGGCGTTCGAGTCGGCTACAACGTGGAGATTTGAGCATGCAAGGTGCTCGGGTCGGCTACGCCGTGTAGACTTGAGCATGCAAGGCGTTCGAGTCGGCTACAACGTGGAGATTTGAGCATGCAAGGTGCTCGGGTCGGCTACGCCGTGTAGACTTGAGCATGCAAGGCGTTCGAGTCGGCTACAACGTGGAGATTTGAGCATGCAAGGTGCTCGGGTCGGCTACGCCGTGTAGACTTGAGCATGCAAGGCGTTCGAGTCGGCTACAACGTGGAGATTTGAGCATGCAAGGTGCTCGGGTCGGCTACGCCGTGTAGACTTGAGCATGCAAGGCGTTCGAGTCGGCTACAACGTGGAGATTTGAGCATGCAAGGTGCTCGGGTCGGCTACGCCGTGTAGACTTGAGCATGCAAGGCGTTCGAGTCGGCTACAACGTGGAGATTTGAGCATGCAAGGTGCTCGGGTCGGCTACGCCGTGTAGACTTGAGCATGCAAGGCGTTCGAGTCGGCTACAACGTGGAGATTTGAGCATGCAAGGTGCTCGGGTCGGCTACGCCGTGTAGACTTGAGCATGCAAGGCGTTCGAGTCGGCTACAACGTGGAGATTTGAGCATGCAAGGTGCTCGGGTCGGCTACGCCGTGTAGACTTGAGCATGCAAGGCGTTCGAGTCGGCTACAACGTGGAGATTTGAGCATGCAAGGTGCTCGGGTCGGCTACGCCGTGTAGACTTGAGCATGCAAGGCGTTCGAGTCGGCTACAACGTGGAGATTTGAGCATGCAAGGTGCTCGGGTCGGCTACGCCGTGTAGACTTGAGCATGCAAGGCGTTCGAGTCGGCTACAACGTGGAGATTTGAGCATGCAAGGTGCTCGGGTCGGCTACGCCGTGTAGACTTGAGCATGCAAGGCGTTCGAGTCGGCTACAACGTGGAGATTTGAGCATGCAAGGTGCTCGGGTCGGCTACGCCGTGTAGACTTGAGCATGCAAGGCGTTCGAGTCGGCTACAACGTGGAGATTTGAGCATGCAAGGTGCTCGGGTCGGCTACGCCGTGTAGACTTGAGCATGCAAGGCGTTCGAGTCGGCTACAACGTGGAGATTTGAGCATGCAAGGTGCTCGGGTCGGCTACGCCGTGTAGACTTGAGCATGCAAGGCGTTCGAGTCGGCTACAACGTGGAGATTTGAGCATGCAAGGTGCTCGGGTCGGCTACGCCGTGTAGACTTGAGCATGCAAGGCGTTCGAGTCGGCTACAACGTGGAGATTTGAGCATGCAAGGTGCTCGGGTCGGCTACGCCGTGTAGACTTGAGCATGCAAGGCGTTCGAGTCGGCTACAACGTGGAGATTTGAGCATGCAAGGTGCTCGGGTCGGCTACGCCGTGTAGACTTGAGCATGCAAGGCGTTCGAGTCGGCTACAACGTGGAGATTTGAGCATGCAAGGTGCTCGGGTCGGCTACGCCGTGTAGACTTGAGCATGCAAGGCGTTCGAGTCGGCTACAACGTGGAGATTTGAGCATGCAAGGTGCTCGGGTCGGCTACGCCGTGTAGACTTGAGCATGCAAGGCGTTCGAGTCGGCTACAACGTGGAGATTTGAGCATGCAAGGTGCTCGGGTCGGCTACGCCGTGTAGACTTGAGCATGCAAGGCGTTCGAGTCGGCTACAACGTGGAGATTTGAGCATGCAAGGTGCTCGGGTCGGCTACGCCGTGTAGACTTGAGCATGCAAGGCGTTCGAGTCGGCTACAACGTGGAGATTTGAGCATGCAAGGTGCTCGGGTCGGCTACGCCGTGTAGACTTGAGCATGCAAGGCGTTCGAGTCGGCTACAACGTGGAGATTTGAGCATGCAAGGTGCTCGGGTCGGCTACGCCGTGTAGACTTGAGCATGCAAGGCGTTCGAGTCGGCTACAACGTGGAGATTTGAGCATGCAAGGTGCTCGGGTCGGCTACGCCGTGTAGACTTGAGCATGCAAGGCGTTCGAGTCGGCTACAACGTGGAGATTTGAGCATGCAAGGTGCTCGGGTCGGCTACGCCGTGTAGACTTGAGCATGCAAGGCGTTCGAGTCGGCTACAACGTGGAGATTTGAGCATGCAAGGTGCTCGGGTCGGCTACGCCGTGTAGACTTGAGCATGCAAGGCGTTCGAGTCGGCTACAACGTGGAGATTTGAGCATGCAAGGTGCTCGGGTCGGCTACGCCGTGTAGACTTGAGCATGCAAGGCGTTCGAGTCGGCTACAACGTGGAGATTTGAGCATGCAAGGTGCTGGTGTTTTTATTTATTTTTAAGAGACTCAGAGCAAATAAAATATATTATGAGTACACCATTCCATGCATGCAATATATAATATGAAAACTAGAGTATAATAACTAGTCCCTGGGGAGTTTGGTCGGTGACTTTGCTTCGGGTGCTCAAAAGGATCAAAATATATTAAAGATTATATGTGGATATGTTTTTTAATACAAGCACTACAGGGTACTATCAAGCTGGGAGTTTGAATTTGCAAACTAGAAACTTTGGAGGTTTCTCACATACAATACTAAAGTGTCATGGAAGTTTGATCTTCAGACCAATGATTTGGACTAAATCCCCGTTAGCCATGTGTGGATATAAATATGAGATCTTAGAGATTAAATATTAAACTCAATACTATTTTATTTTAAATACCAAAAATGATTGGTGTTTTAAATTGGATGCCAGTTGTAGAGTCATACAAGGAACTAATATAAATTGTATTAAACCTCAATATTATCACATCACATTTAACTAGGGGTGGGCACAGTCCGGTTCGGGCCGTTTTTTACTTCAAATTGGAATTGAAACTGGTACTATTTATCTGGTTTGGTTTGGTCCAATTTTAATAAAAAAATTTATAAAACTGTCCAGTTCGGGTTGAATCGATTTCGGTCTGATTCCGATCCAATTTGGTTTTGAACCGGATTATTATTATTTTTTAATTATTTTTTTAATACAAATTTCAACCGAAATTTTATTTTTTTGGCTTGAAAATTAACAAATTATCCAATTTCATACAAAAAGAAATATTGGGGCTAGAAAAGAAAGTTGTTTTGAAATTTAACTTGGGTAAATATTAGTTATGAGATTAAAAATATAGCATTAGATATAAATAAATAAAATTATATATTTTTTAATTTGGCCGGGCTGGCTCAACCCGGTTTGGTTTGTTAGGGTATAGAATTGGAACGGGAATTGGTTAGAACAGGATTGGTTCAATTTTTTGAATTGAATTTGACTTTTTGGTCAACACGATTTTTTTCGATTTTTTTCAATTCGGTTTGATTCAATTGATCGGTTCTTCGATTCCGATAGCCCTACATGTAACTCTCTCTTTCAATAACATAATTCAGTTGGTACACCTCCTCATATTTGAAGTTTGCCATGTGTCCATCCCACAAATTTATATATAGATTATGACTGCAATGCAATATCATCTGAATCTATATACCCCAAAATTGTGATTACAATTGTAAATTTTCTTTATTTGTATATACCCTAAGAGTGTGACTGTGACTACAACTGTATGCTTTATGAACCTCCAAAACCTCCCAAGTTTTGCAATTTTGACATGTGCATGAGTTCGCTCTTTTGGTGTTTGTGAATTTGTGACATAAGGCTGCAGTGATTGGAGCTAGAGCGGTGCAACTGGAATGTTGGGCTGTAAGGCCACCACCGTCTCTTGTGGGTGTTTTGATTTCCGACTGCCTTTCCTGTCCTCTTGTGGAGGTCTCTGCTCAGTAATTTGCTTAGATTCCTTTGGGTGTATGCTTTATTCTAGGCTCTCTTTTTTATCCTAGTTTGCTTGCATCTTGTTTGTTTTTCTGTCTTGTAGTTTTGCTGGCGGTTTTTGCGCCTTTTATTGAAGTATTTTCAGAACAAAATAAAAATAAAAATAAAAATAAAAGTCTCCTTGCTTGAATTTCATGTACATGTAGGCATGCACCACTAGGCCACAACAAGCTACACCTACTATGTCAAATTTCTGGATGGTTTGGCAACAATCTCATTATGCACATGGATTTTTATTTTTATTTTTATCAAAAAGAAACTTCATTAGATAAATTTCAATGGTACAATCGAAGACATCAACAAGACATCTAAAGTAACAATCTCAAGAGGTCAACAAACTAACATGCTAAAAGCAAAACTAACACAGATAAAAACCGCACTAAAACTACTAGCCCACATCACCACAATTAATCATAAGTCCAAACAAAACCTATAAATCCAACATAACCAAAACCCTAAAACAACCTATGAGCCTAAACGAACCCTACCACCACCACCTGAAGAAACAACATCGCGGCTACACCCACCACCGCATCCATAACAGATCTGAAGAAAATATGATTACTAGCGATCTACCTGCGCATTATGCACATGAATTTGAAAGTCTCTTATCTATCCCCATTCTTATTTATTAATTGTACTTTCTTTTTTGGCTTTCTATCACAAATAATTCACTTACTCTTCTGAATTTGATTTGAGACATAAAAAGTCTCCTTCCCTAGTATAAGCTCGAAATTTATCTAAGTGGACCACAAGGCAACTATGTCAATCGTTGAACGGTTTGACAACACTCACAATGTGCACATGATTTGCATGTCTCTTATAAAATAAAGGGTGTTGTTTGTTGGCCAAGAATTTGTAGTCCAAATGATTGAGATATTTGGTCAATATTATGTTCGATTTACTCTCTCACAATATCGATTTTATGAAATAACTTAAAAATAAAGGGAGTTGTCAATATTGACACTCTAAAGAAAAATCATTATGCATTGCTTGAAGTTCAATTCCTTTGTTTAATAAGGAAGGAGCGCATGATTTTTTATATATATATTTAGAGTGTCAATAAAAACTAAATTTGAGTCTATCACGTTAGCAACTTTGATTTGAGATATCTAGAATACTTATTATCAAAAATGAAAAGGCGAGAGATTAGCTAGACAAATGAATAAATGAAAGGACTTGTAGTTAATCCGGTGTGCCCCAACAACAAGGACCACTTGCCTAAATAACTAAACAGGAAGACGAGACGAGTTCTAGGTTTGACTTTTAATTCAATAACTGAACAAAACACGAAATTCTAGACCCATTTCCCAAAAAACAGAACATGAAGTTCAAAATGAAAAGAAATCCTCAATCACCGTGTTTGTTAAACAATTTGGACTTCGGCTTTCATTGAATCATTGAGAAAGAACTGGTAAAGCAAAAAAGTGTTTGGCATTAGAAAGTTTCTTTTCATAGGGGTTTTTTTGTGTGCCAACTTTAGAGTTCAAACATGTGAAATTGGACTGTTTTTTTTTTTTTCTATTCAACTAGTTGAATTGGCTCGGATGAATTTAATGAATAAGTGGGTCTCTCTTCTTAATTTTGGAGTGCATAATTGGGCTTAACATAATTTTTATATATTTTTTTTTATAATGCATACTATATAGATTTATATAAATTGGAGGCCCTAAACGGCCGCCTTACTTGCTTGTGCTTAGAGCACTTCCAGCGGCATGCCTAGCCCAGACAAAAGGCACCCTGGGCTCCCAAAACTCATTCCAACGATGAGATCCACCCTTGGTAAGAGGTGGGCTCCACTAAGCCCGAGCCTAAAGTCAAGCTGACCTCATGACGTCAGTGATCAATTTAAATACAAAAAAATTGAAAGAAAAGGAAAAAATTCCAAAAAATTTAGAATTTTTTTTTTCCTATAAGTGCCTAGTCATGTTCTTCACTTTCCACACAAAAACTCCATACAAATTCCTTTCCTCATCTCTCATGTAAATAGTGGTTGTCCTTAGGTTACCATGGCAATGAGTGGGAATGCATCAAAAAATTGCTATGGCAGACACTATTCACATGAACAATAAATGCCCTTACCTTTTACCATGACAAATGAGCGAAAGTGCTCTTAGGGCGTCCCTTACTCATCTTTCTTTCATCCTTTATGTTATATATTTTCCTTCTATCTTCAACTAAAGGAATCAAAACCAAAAACTAAAAACAAAATGATGATCACCAAACGGGCCTCTGAGTTTAGGTATGAACTTGTAACCTTTAAAAGATAATGGCCAATTTAACATTGACTTCATAGCTTGGGAAGTTTTATGTAGTTGATCTATAAATAAATAAAAATTATTATTTTAAAAATAAATAAATAAAAGTGAATCATTTCTTGAGTCCCTCCGTAACTTATCAATTATTGTATAAAATTTGGAAACGGATTTAGTGACTGAGATTATTGATTTTCACATATTTGGATGGTTCCATTTGAACCCAAACAATCACCATAGAAGTTTTTTTTTTTTTTTTTTTTTTTTTTTTCTTGAGAAATTCTGGAATTGAATTCATAGTTCAGCCAAAAAAGACACTAACCACAAAGGGCCAATACAAACTAGCTACAAAGGACCATTACAATAACAGAACGGTCTAACATTAAATTTAAGACACTCTGGTGCTCCTCCGCTAACAATCATGTAGGATCGAAGAAACTCTGACATAAGCATCCCATCTAAGATTGTAAACTCAGAATTTATAATTAAAAAAAAAAAAATAAAAAAAAAAAGATAAAGCTTGAAAAATCAAAGCCATAACAATACAAATAAAACTCTTACAAAGGAGAAATAAAAAGTTCTCACAAAGGAGAGGTGAAAAGCTCTCTCAAAGAAAATGTGAAAAGCTATCACAAAAGGAGGGGTGAAAACTACACAAAGAACCCAAAGAGTTTTTGCAACTTATTCCAAACATAAAGAAACTGCAAAAAGAAGAGGGGCGAGGGGACCCTCAAAGTGAATACAGCTCTAGGAGTGTTTCTTGGGAGAGAGGGGGCTAGTACCCTAGAACAGTTTAATCCTTCTGAATGAGACTGTAACCAAGGAATGAACATCTATAGCAGCAAAAGATAAAAGAAAGAAAAAAAATTGCAGGATAATTTAGTTCTTGCTACAATTCTCTTAGAAGCCAACATCAACATCTCATAAGTGAGAACAAACATCAAAGTTGCGCATATATGTTTACAACACTTTTTTTCTGTATGTTAATTTTAAAGAGTTTTCCACATCATTCTACATCATCATCCTCTTTCTCATTCTCATGTCTAGCATTACCATTGACACCAGAAACTAGCTCAGCTTCAAATGCTTTGGAACTTGAAGGCAACCTCTCATACATTTTGGATCCCAATGGAAGAAGCCTACATTCCCCCACAGTAAGAGTTTGGCTGAGTTTCTCATAACTCCACCTCTGCTGAGCATAGACTACACCTGCAAGGATAATTGCTGTAACAGGTATGGCAACATCCCCAAACTTGGAGTAAAAATCCGTAGTTGGGTTGACAAGCTCGTAGTCCTCGGCAAAGTAAGGATTGAGCACAGGAGCTCTCACATAATCATAAATGTGAGGGAAAAGTCTGACCAGTGTGTTCGCGAAGAAATAAAACTTTCTAAGTGGTTTACAATCAATCTGCCACACAAGGTTGCCAATGATTTGTGGGAGAAGGAAAAAATCTTGAATAAGACCAACATACTCCTCTAGCTCAGTTTCCCATTCCCACATTGCATGAGAATTTGCTCTAGCGATTCTGTAACTTTTTGTCCGAATAGATCTTCTGCTGGTGTTCATACTATGAATGACAAGAACAATTATATAGCCAATAAAATGTATTGTCAAGGTAGTCAGAAGCACCCGCTTATCACTAGGGACACGATGTGGCTCAAGAGGAGTTTGTGTTAGTAATCTGATTCGGGATTTCCAAACCTTCTGACAAAGCCTTAAAGTCAGTAATAATGAGACCATCACAATAAACTTTACCGTGTAATCAATTATATGGAACCACTGACTGTTGTCAAGGTCATATGAAGATGTTTCATAGGATTCAGAAGATATCTTCTTGAAAAGCGCTTCAGCACCTGTGACCAGAGGAATGCTATACCCAATGGCTTGGATACCTAGCATGACTAGAGACATGTAAGGCACGGAATCAACATTATGTCTGATGTAAAACAGTTGGCTTAGAATGCCAGATATTGCCAGGGAAAGAGTCAATATCCTGAGAATTCCCTCAATACCCCGACGAGAGAGAATGTCTTCCCGTTGTTTCCTGTACATAATCGGAAGAGTTTTGAGCTTGACTGTACTAAAGTAAAGGGGGTCATCTTCATTCCTTCGGCTGGCTATTGAGATACTTGCAGCTGGATTGACTAACCATCTAGATGTAGTTGGAGGATAGGACACAACCACCTCAATTAAACAATCAAGCCCAGCCTCAAGATCCATGCTCTCATACAAGATCTTCCACGAGGCTCGAACATCCCTGCAACCAACTAGATACATCTTTCCAACATGTGGGTCATACAGACCCTCCAAGAAAAGCACAGAGAAATTGCTAAAAGCTTTCCCAGAGATGGTAAGTTGTGCTGATACATTCAGAAGGAGCTGCTTTTCAGTGTATTCAGCCTTCGTGTGGTAAGGAGTCTCCTCTTCTGCAGTGGAACCATTTTGTGGAGACCAAAAGCGCCCAAACAAGGGGCCAACAGAGAGAATCTCCATCTGAATATCTGTTCTAGGAGGCTGAGCATTTCGCATTGGATCAGGAACTGCAGACACATGAAGGGTTAGATCTTCTGAGAGAAGAGAAAGACTGACTTGAAAAGCTTCTGTGTCTTCCAGTTTGGGAAAATTCAGCAATGATTTCTTGATGACAGTTCCAACACTAAAGGCCTCATTTTTTTCCAAGACAACAGCAGCTGAATCAATTTTTGTGTACCTGTAGTATGGATGGGAGGTTCTTAAATAATTCCACAACTCTGTAGGCTGCACTAGCTTTTCAAACGAGAGAGGAAAGAATGATGCACCGCTCTTATTGGTGCTGGATAAACTTCCATAAATAATGCTTCGTTGCTTTATGGAAAAAGAGACAGGTATGTACAAACAGATCCGACTATTGCATCGACTCCCTTCCACATCAACAAGTCCAAGGCAACCAGCCATGCAAAGCTGCCCACTGGTAGATTTCCATATTCCCTCAGCAGCAACAGTCATGTTGTTAAGCCCAGATCTCTTTGCTGCGGTATACTGATTCTCTAGTGGAGAAGCAGCTCTAAACACAGCTGAAACCCTTGCTGAACTGGCATTTCCCTGGTCATTTTTTTGTTCACACTTGATATTCTGCATAAAAAGTTTAACACCTCTAAAGCTTCCATCTGATGCCTTAATGTCTTCATCTGCCACAAACGGACCCAGCTTACTGCAAAAATCATCAGTGGCATTGCATCTCCAGTTTGGCAAAACAGTGAAAGCTTGGTCCCTTGCAATTTCTTCAAGGATTTCACAAATAGAAGGACCTTTATAGATGCTAACGCCACCATAGATCAAGCTATCATTGTAAGGGTATGGATCACATGCTCTTGACACTATCTTTTCAGATCCAAAATCGTAAGCTGCAGACTTTCCCAACTGCGATGAAATGTGAACCACATCAAAATACTTTGAGTTTGACTTTGAATTTAAACTTCTTAATTCTCCTTGGATAGACCTATTTGTCAACGTGAAAGTCATTGGATAGTGAAGAACAAGTAGAATTTGATCATCTTGAGAAAGAGGAGGATCAGACTCCCGAGAAGCCTTCAACCACTCCCAAGGGTTAGCAGAATCAGAGTCCCGAGAAGGCAACATTGTACTCCCCAACAAACACATTACTCTTTCCCCACCATTTTTCTTTGATTCAGTGTAAATCCCTTGGAAGGAAATTGGGATTTGAGAATGGCCAGGCCATATCTGGAATTCAGAATTTCCTTGGTACCCATAATCTGCAAAGCCACCATCTTTAGTAATGCCCAAAATCATGAACCCACTAACACTTACAGACTTCTTGGATCGATGGGCACGATCAACATCCGTAACCCAAAACGATACCAAGTTCGATGTAGTATGATTACCCCACGACTCTGTTGGGACTTCTCTATCATCAAATGGTATGATTGGGGCATTACCCACCTCCTGCCTCCAGTCCCCATTAACAAAAAGTAGCTCCTCTTTTATGCTATACGCCTTATTATTTTCAGCTTTCAGTTCAGAAGCAGAAGAAAGAACAATTCCACATTGTTTCTTCACTTCATCTATTCGATCATAGTTATAGGTAACAGGGGTTTCACTTCTTCCACTCATAAAATCAAATTGTGGTTCTACATGGTATGGATATGTGAACCCCAAACTCAACAAGCCATACACACTCCAAACCACAACAACCAAAGATGCAATCTTCATGATCTCAAAAGTTTTAAATTTTATTCAGCTGCCCAAAAACTGAACTAAAGAAAATTTCAAGACCCAAATGTTCAATCTCAAAATCCTACACAGTACTCACCCCACAAGACAGAGACTTTAGTTACCACATTTCATCCACAGAGGTCAATGAACAAAATTGGAACACAAAACAATTTTCTTGAAAGGGTCAATCTCAAGCCTATACTTTCCTGGGTAATGTTTATAGTCTACCAAACATTTGAAGTAAGGAAGACAAACCTGAATCTATCCCCTCTTGCATGGATAATGGATTATTGTGAAGGTGAACCCCACTTTCTGAAACTTGGATCTTGGGCTTCAGCGAGAGAGAGAGAGAGATAGAGAGAGAGGAGCTTAAGCTGGACTTGATTGGATCTTGGGTAGGAAAGAGAGAAGAGGAAGAGTGAATCTGAAGTTGAGCTGTTTCTGGTGTTTTCTGAAGCTTTTGGTGATTTTTTTCCCACCGCTCTACAAGTGCGTGTAAGACGACTTCGAAGATATTTCTTTTCTAGAAATAACGGTCAACTCCCAAAACAAGCCACTCCAAACTTTCTCAATATTGTTCTAAATTCGTATATAAAAAAATATTGTTCTAAATTTGTAAGAAATTCCATTTATTTTCTTAATAGGGTAACTACCACTCCAAACTTTCTCAATAATAAATAATAAAAAATCCAACCTTAGTTGGATTGACTCAGGCCCTTTGGTGTGCTCCTACGCACTGACAGACCCAAATTCTTTTTAGTAGATGTGCAATTTTAAAAGGCTAAAAGCTTTACTAAACAAAAATTGACAACCAAATATCCTTATAATTTAAACAATACCAATGGCATTCATTAGTTATAGAGAAAAATAGCATTACAAATAATCTACAATTGTTGTCGATGAGATTTCATATCATGAAAATATCGCATTATATTTTCATTACTAATACAAACAAAAAGGCCTAGAGACTAAAGCTATTTTTTAAAAGCCTTTTATCATTTATTAAGCAAACCCTAGAATGCTTATTAAAGCCCACGAAACACAATCCAGCTTTCCCCCTTCCTTATTTTTTTGGCCATGATGTTTTTTTTTAAAATATTTGGCATGTTGCGCACAACAACGCAGAACAGAAAGACAAACTTGGTTTAGGCAATTCGTTGAACACCTAGAGTGCACCACCAAATGAGCAATATGCAACACCTCTGAAGGCTTTTCTAGTAAGGGGAGGTGTAGCTGCACCTCCTTGTGCCTTAATAGGTCCACCCTAAGGGATTCTAGTTTAAGTCTTCATAGTACCCGTGTGTGAATTCCAGCCCTCCTCTCTTTCTTAACTTTGACAAAAAATGTCAATGGGGTCTAGTCTAGTGAAAAAGGGTTTTGACCTACAAATAAGATTTGAACCACCATGGCATCTTTGTTGTATGTGTGTGAGAAACCCTTCTTCCCTCTAATTTAGATTATCACTTATACTTAAAAAAACAAAAACACTTTGGCAAAAAATAAATCGGAATGCACATTATTGTATTGCATTTTTAAAAGTGATGAAAATTCATCAAGAAAACAAAAATGAAGCATCTGTGGGTCAAACGGACTCTTGGGTCGCGTGGATTGTTAGGTGACAAAACGGCCAAATTGGATTAGAAGGAAAGCAAAAATCACCATCCCTTGGATTTATTCATTTTGTCTTTGTTTTGTGCCCTTGTACTTGTTTTCCTTTTTTGTTGCTAAATTTATGTTTTGTTGGAAAGTACACCATGTTTTCTTGAGGTTTTTATTTTTATAATTCTAGACACTTTTAGAAACTCTTTCTAATTGTTTTTGTGCTTTCAAGGAAAAAGCCTTCTTTTTTTTGCCCTTCAAATGTGGATCATGAACACATAAGTCCGAATAAACAAGTTAAGATTTATAACCAATTTCAATTTAGAACCTGAACATTTTCAATTAATAACTAATAGTTTAATTACATTCAAAACTCCCAAAGCCTTTAGATACAAAAACCAAAAGAAGTGAGGCTATATAGGAGCATGCATTGCATATAAAAATTTAGAAACTCATCTTCAGCACATTCAGTTCTTCATTTCTTGGTACTCTGCCTCAGGAGCTTGGTCTCCACCAACCTGTGAACCTCCAGATGAAGAGTCACCTCCTGAACCACGTGACATATGCTCCCCAATCTTTGAGACAGCTTTGTTTGCTGCATCAAGCTTTGACTTAATTTCATCGGCATTGTCCCCTCCGGTTGCCTTTCTTATATCAGCAACTGCATCCTCAATTTCTTTAGCAATTTCGCTGGGAACCTTGTCCCGATACTCGCTTAAGCTCTTTTCAATGCTGTAGATGGTGGTGTCTGCGTTGTTTTTTATATCAACCAGAGCTTTCCTTTCCTGATCCCTTTGAGCATGCAGCTCGGCGTCTTTGACCATCCTCTGAATTTCCTCCTCCGTAGACCCAGCAGACGAGCGTATGGTAACATGTTGCTCCTTACCAGTGCCCTTGTCCCTGGCAGAAACGGTGACAATACCATTAGCATCAATATCAAATGTAACTTCAATCTGAGACATGCCCCTTGGTGCTGGAGGGATGCCTTGAAGCTCAAACTCTCCAAGGAGCTTGTTGTCAGAAGCCATTTCGCGCTCCCCTTGTAGCACCTTGATACCAACCTGGGTTTGGTTGTCAGCTGCTGTGGAAAACACCTGCAAAATCCACGACAAAAAGGTAAGATGCAAACAGTTGAGAAACATGTGCCGTTATGGTATAAAATTTAACAAGACCATACATCAAGTAATCAATGTAAATCTTTTTCAACATTTCTTGAGGACTGACCTGAC
Organism: Prunus avium; assembly: GCF_002207925.1. The sequence goes on from NW_018921827.1 coordinate 319,369, forward strand.
TCTTCTTTGTTGGAATTGTAGTGTTTCTCGTAATCAGCCTGGAGAAGATACCGCCCAATGTTTCAATACCTAGTGATAGAGGAGTAACATCCAGAAGAAGCAACTCCTTAACATCACCGCGAAGAATACCACCTTGGATGGCAGCTCCCAAGGCAACGGCCTCGTCAGGATTGACTCCTTTGCTTGGGCTCTTTCCAAATATTTCTGCAACCACCTCTTGCACTTTGGGAACACGACTCATCCCTCCCACAAGAAGGACCTCATCCACATCCTTAATAGACATGTTAGCATCCTTCAAGCAATTCTTACATGGGAACTTTGTCCTCTCAATCAGGTGATTTACCAAACTTTCGAATTTTGATCTGGTCAGTGTGATGTTCAGATGCTTAGCACCTGAAGCATCAGCTGTGATGAAGGGCAGGTTTATCTCAGTTTCAGATGAAGATGAAAGCTCAATCTTAGCTTTCTCTGCTGCCTCCCGAAGCCTCTGCAAGGCAAGCCTATCTTTTGTAAGATCAAGCCCATCAGTTCTCTTGAATTCGCTCACTAAGAAGTCCAGCAAAGCATTGTCAAAATCCTCTCCTCCCAAGAATGTGTCTCCATTTGTTGCTTTCACCTACATAAGAGAGAGTTCTTAATGAAATATTCCAAAATAAAGGAAAAGCAATAGGACATAACTGAATGTGCAAACGATGCATACCTCAAAAACACCATTAGAGATCTCCAATATGGACACATCAAATGTTCCGCCACCAAGATCGAATACAGCGATTAGGCCTTCCTTGTTGTTCATACCATAGGAAAGTGCAGCAGCAGTGGGCTCATTTATGATTCTCTCTACACTTAGGCCTGCAATTCTTCCAGCATCCTTTGTTGCTTGTCTCTGGGCATCATTGAAATAAGCTGGAACTGTGATCACAGCTCTCGAGACAGTCTTTCCAAGGTAAGCCTCCGCAGTTTCTTTCATCTTTGTCAGAACAAAAGCTCCAATTTGGCCTGGGGCATACTGCTGTCCATTGACTTCAACCCATGCATCTCCATTTGGAGCTTTGACTATCTTGTATGGAACCATCTTCATTTCCTTTTGTGTTTGGGCATCGTCAAAGTGTCTACCAATCAGACGCTTGGTTCCAGAAACCGTGTTCGTCGGGTTGGTGACAGCTTGACGTTTTGCTGGAGTACCAACAAGTAGTTCTCCTTTCTGGTTTAGGGCAACTACTGATGGAGTGGTCCGAGCTCCTTCAGAGTTCTCTATAACTTTGGGATTCTGTGATAATTGATCATTTCACCATTTGTTAGACAGAAAACTAACACACAAGAAGCTTAAATCATGATTTCTGTCAGAACATGTCAATAGCTTTACCTTTCCCTCCATCACAGCAACACATGAGTTTGTTGTGCCCAAGTCAATCCCAATTATATCATTCCCAGCAGGTCTAGAGCTGTTTAAAGCAGAACATGTTATCAATAAACAAGACAAAACAGAATCCAAAAGTTTTTATAGAAATTTTTTTTTTGTTGATATAATTAACTAAATTGACTATGCAAATCCAAATTACCTGAAAGGTCTTGCCAAGCTTGCCCATTTGTGACCCAAAGGCTTGGCAGTGCTAGTCAACTTTTGCACAAAAGAACAAACAAACAACAAAACAGCTAAGTTTCATTGCTTTGCTGAAGCTCAAAATACAATAAATATACCATCCCATGTCTTTTTCTTCATAACTAAAAGCTCATCCATGTAATGTCGTATACATACATGTACGAAAAATTTACGATAATCAATGAATTATATTTGTCAAAATCAAAAGCCAAACCGCCATATTTGTCAAAATACAATTAGATTGAAGTGCATGAAATCAAAAGCCCACCTTGACCAAACTCATTTTATTTATCCAAGACTCTCAAGCTATGCAACAATAACGCCCCCAACACAAACTTATCGAAATTGACAACAAAACGAGACTAATCCACGTCCTAGGTATAAGTAATATCAGACAAACGTAACAATCAGAAAAAAAAATTAAAAAAAATAAAAAAATTAGATATCAGCATGTGATAGATAGATATAATACAAAGTGATATCCATCCAAAGTTGTTTACACTTAATCCATTTTTCTATTTGCTTGAAACACAAAAAACAAAAGACTCCCAGAACAAGCAGAGAATATAATAATAATAAAAACTATATATAAAAAAAGACAGATCGAACAGAGAAAAATGGAGTGTGGAGCTCATTAAGAATAAAAGGTTGTATGGAAGTTGAAGAGAATGTGACACTTACGGAACGGTAGGCAGAGAGGGAGGCTGAAGCTACGTCACGGCGTCGTAAGGAACGGAGCAAAGCAGCGGTGGCCATGGCTCTCTCTGCTTCGAACAACACAGACAGAGAACAGGGTATAGAGAGGGAGAGGAGGAGGACAAAGGGTTTTGATGAATGTGTAGGGTTTAAGGTTTTGTTGTCTATTTATGAGGTGAAGGGCTAGAAGCGCGACGGCCATGAGCCCTGTATGGTGTGGAGAACAAGAAAACTAGCATTCATACTTTATTAGATAACAAAAATATTTATTTACAATTTACCAAAAGAACAGATAATTAATTAAATATAAAGATTCCATTGAATGTTCTGACAAAGATCTGGTGAGCGTAGTAAGTTTCAGGTGTGTATAGCTTACGCTGGCGGGAGAGGATTCTTTTTAAATATTTTTTTTTAGGTCTTCATAGGTCGTTTTATACCCGGGCAAACTTGTCTTTAACATGTTTATTAAAAGGCGGATGGGAAATAGGCTTGTCCCTTTGCAATCAAGTTTCATCATTCTTACTATAGATTAGAATCTATGGCTTGTAGAGAGAGAGAGAGAGAGAGAGAGTTAGGGTTTAGGGCTTAGGGAGAGAGAGTCCCAGAATTGATACTGTAACAATAGGATACTGAGGCTATGAAACAGTCATAACCAACAGAAATATACAATACTATAAATGCTGCCAGATTCAGCATCGTGTCTGCACATCTTGAAATGGTATTTACATCCTATGATATCCCTATCCTGTGCTGACTTGAAAAAAAATAAATAAATAATAGATTCTACCTAAGCAATACTATAGATTCTACCCGGCCCCCTCTTCATCTCCTGATAGCCTACTATCTGATCTCCCTGCCCCTTCCTCAGTCCCTCCCACTCTTCCCGACAGCCCCCCGATCCCTCGTTGATCCGAGCGTATCAAACGACCTCCCTCTCGTTTTCAAGAGTATCAAGCTCATCACACCGTCTTGCTCACACCCGACGTCGTCTCTTCATCCACGTCTGGAACCAGGTACGACCCTCTTCATAAGCACATCTCTTACTCTCGCTTATCTAACAATTATCGAAATTTTGTATGTAATGTCTCTCGATTGGTAGAGCCCACTACTTATGATCAGGCCTGTTGTGATCCCAAATGGGTTGCTGCTATGCAATCTGAATTACAAGCTTTTGATGCCAATCACACCTGGTCTTTGGTCCCTCTTCCTCCTGGCCATCGCCCAATTGGCTGCAAGTGGATATTTCGGATTAAATACCACTCTGATGGCACCGTTGAACATTACAAGGCTCGCCTCGTTGCCAAAGGATTCAACCAACGCGAGGGTATTGATTTCCATGACACTTTTGCTCCTATTGCGAAATTAATCATTGTTCGTTGCTTGCTGTCCATTGCTGTTGTTCGTCACTGGTCTTTGCATCAAATGGATGTCCAGAACGCCTTTCTTCATGGCGATCTCCAAGAGGAGGTTTACATGTTACCCCCACCTGGTTCTCGTCAACAGGGGGAGCAGGTTGTGTGTTGACTTCACAAGTCCTTGTACGTGTTGAAATTGGCTCAAATATTATGTTGTTTACTATCTTTGTTGCGTTGCATGTCATCCACTTGGAGAAAGGAAGAGATTGGTTCTTTCCTTTCTCATGCATTTGCCGAAAGCTACCAAAGGAAGAGAAAAATGGGAAGCCACAATTGTTGAATGTTAGTGGCCAATGATATTGCATGGATTAATTATGTCTTTAGTGGGAGACAAAGCATGGTACAATGATGAAGGATTTTCTTCATTCTTTGGCTGACCATAACGTGGGTTTGGTATATGGACATTAATTATAAAGTGGGTTGGCAGGTGGTCATTAATTAAAGGTGGCTAGTTGGCTTTTGGAAAGTTTGAATGGCTACAAAAGAGAAGCAAGCAACGGGTGAGGTGTGTGGGCATTTGTGCCTCACCATTTGGGGTGCCGTGTGCAACATGTGAGAGAGAGAGA
>NW_018921827.1:325430-369051 GCF_002207925.1 Prunus avium
GAGAGAGAGAGATGAAGGAGCTGCTGCTCCTCTTTGTTGTGGCTGCACATTTGAAGACGTTTGCTTGTCTGATCAGTGAGAGCAAAATCCATTTCTCTACTGGTCTTTGGGTGTGGCACTATTTGTTCTCTCTTTTAGTATCGGTGTGTGAGTGACTTGGGTGTATTTGGGATTTGGGTTGTGAGAGTTAAACTCTGTAATTCCTAGGGTAGGTGTGAGAGGATTAATCTCCTTTGGTTGTAATCTTTTTTGGGATACTAGTGGAATTTCTCGCTGTCTTCGAACTGGATGTAGGCTACACACGGGCCGAACCAGTATAAATCCTTGTGTCGTTTGGATTTCTGTATTTCATAGTTTGCTCTTGTTGTTTCAATGGTTTCATATCAACCACCACAGTGCAATCCGCTTCCGCTGCGCACAACAGTACGGACTTAAACAGGCTCCACAAAGCTGGTTTCGAAAGTTTTCATCTGCTATTTGTGGCATTGGCTTCAAGCAGTCACGTGCTGATTACTCTTTATTCACACATGCTCATGGAAGCTCTCTAACTATTATATTGCTTTATGTAGATGACATGATAATCACAGAAAATGATGAAGAAGCCATCTGTAAATTGAAGCACTTTCTTGGCAGTCAATTTCGAATCAAATATCAAGGACCCTTGAGATACTTTCTTGGTGTTGAGGTGGCACGATCAAAATCTGGAATTTCTATTTGCCAACGAAAGTACACCATTGACATTTTGGCAGAAGCCGGATTACTTGGAGCCAAACCAGCCAAAGTTCCTATGGACCACGATCTGGTGTTGTTATCTACAGGGGAGCTACTCAAAGATCCTACTCGATATCGACGGCTAGTTGGAAAGCTGATTTATCTCACAATTACAAGACTAGAAATCACTTATGCAGTCAACACCCTCAGTCAGTTCATGCAAGTACCTAGACATCAACATCTTGATGCAGCATATCGCCTTCTCCACTACCTAAAGGAAGCTCCAGGTCAAGGGTTACTTTTTCCTTCACAAAATCAGTTAAAGCTTATTGGTTATTGTGATGCAGATTGGGCCAGATGCCCAATCACACGCAGATCAGTCACAGGTTATTGCATATTTCTTGGTAATGCACTTGTATCCTGGAAAAGCAAGAAACAAGTTACAGTTGCACGATCATCAGCTGAAGCCGAATATCGTTCAATGGCTGCAACTTGGCTGAGATATTTGTTGCAAGATCTGCGTGTTGATCATTCTGAACCTGCAAAGTTATTTTGCGATAATCAAGCCGCCTTGTATATTGCAGCAAATCCAGTGTATCATGAATGAACGAAACATATTGAGCTTGATTGTCACACTGTTCGTGAAAGAATAGAAAGAGGAGAGATCAAGACAGGATATGTGCAAACAGGGGAACAAATAGCGATATGTTTACTAAGCCACTGAGGGCACCCATCTTCAGTTCACTTCTTGGCAAGTTGAGCGTTAGTGATATCCACTCTCCAACTTGAGGGGGAGTGTTAAAGGAAAGAAATATGTCAATGATTCTATATTGAGCGAGAAATACGTCAATGATTCTATATTGAGTGATTGTAGGAATTGATTGTAATTAGCTTAGAATTAGCATGTATTTACCTAGAATAGAAGTATCAACCGTGTATAAAGATTTGAGTCTGTAAGCAATACAGAGATCATTCAATACAATATCAAATTCTTTCAAAAAGGAGGAGAAATAGTTCCTTATCCTTGATATGGTGCGCCCTCTCTTTATCTCTCTCCTAATCACTACATGGGTAGAGAATTTGCAACTAGCGAAGTCCCTATCCAAGGCAGACTCCACTTGCACAATATTCTTTCTTGAGGCTTTTGTGATATCGATTTGACGAGAACTTACAAGTATCAGAGAGTTTTTCACTGCCTTTGCACTAGTACGTACTGTCTTCTATTAAGGCTTTTGTGAGTGACTTAAGGCTCGTTTGGGACTGCTTCTTTAGGAAATACTTCTGCTCATAAACGCTTCTAACAAAAGCGTTTTTATTATAAAGTTGTTGAAAATTTCATATAAAAAAATCGAAGTGCTTCTCCAGAAAGCGCTTCTATGGCCTAGAAGCACTTCTAAACTTTTTTGCCAAACGCCATCAGAAGCACTTTCAGTTGTCAGAAAGTGCTTTTAGCCCTTCCAGAAGCACTCCCAAACAAGCCCTTAGATTTCAAGTAAATGTACATATCCTAAATGTAGAGGTTCGCGGGTAAATGTATAGATCCTAAATGCAGAGGCTCCGAGCATTTATGATGGAATCAATCCAATTTCATTGATGAATATATAAGTTGGTTTTTTGTTGTTGTCAAACTCGATGTTGAGATGAGAGTACTTTATTAATAAAAAGTTCTTGGCATACCTAAATAAATGAGTATGATTAGGATTAACCACCGAAATAACTTGTTTACGAATGGGTTTAGCCCACTATTAAGTTCTTAATCCTGTAAAACAATAATAACAAAAATATTCGGATATAAAAGAAAGAAAAATGATATATCAAACATGGTCCCTACGTGACTACGTCAGATCCGGAAAATCTTCCTTTAATGGAGTCCATTTGTCATACACTTGATGAGTTTTACAGGTCATCTAATCCAATCACTCGAAAAATTTGGCTACAAATTTTTTATTTAATATTAAATTGATAAACACTTAAATAATTACAATCATTACAAATGACTTATCGATATAATAATTCTTAAATGAGGACATACAAAATATTCGAATCATCATATTATAGAAGAGATTTTCTATATAAACCCCACACTTCTCTTAGTTCACCCCAATACTTAAATCATTAAACTGTAAGTTTTATTATTGTGTAAAAAGACAAAAAAGTCGTCCAACTTAATACTTAACCATAGTACATCTATACACACGCCCCACACACCCCACCACTCTTTATATTAAGTTTTACAAAAATACACACTCCTATTGTCAGAGACGTAGGGCATTGACGAGCATACCTCTTTAAAATCTACGTGGGAGCTGATGGAAAGACTTGTTTATTGTTTGGCTGTAATGATCTTATTCTCTTCGCTTTGTTGATTGCATTTTTTTTAATACCTGATGTTTTGGTAAAACTGTTCTCTTTCTCTAGTAAGTATTAAATTTCAAATTTGGTGTTCCATATGTTTGTGTTTTTTTTTGCTGGGAACAGTAATATTATTGTCACTTCTGGTATTCCAGTATGCATCTAAAATCATAATCCTGCTGCTGCTACTTCAATAGCTGGGTTATTTTTCTTGTTGCTTTTCCGCTCTGATAAAAGCTTCAATGTATTCTCCATCGGTGGCCGATCAGATGGCCTACTCCTAGTGCAAAGTGCCAATTTAATATTAGAACTATCTGGCAACATTCAATCGTTAAATTGACACTTGTTTGCAGCAAATGAAACGTCAATATTAGAATCAATTTGTTCTCTAGGTATCACCGGTAATATTATTGTCACTTTTGGAATATCAGTATTGGGTAGCTTGAATTTTTCTTCATGTTATACTAAGGGCAGTTTGTGGGGTTTAAATAGAAAATTTCTTTTATTTTTTATTTTTTCAGCTTGGGGTGTATTTAAGGGTAGTTTGGGAAGATAGTAGGGTTTTCTTAGAAATTGTGAAAATTTAAATTAAAAGTTGGGGTGAACTTAGAACATGGGGTGAACTAAGAGACGTGTGGGGTTTAAATAGAAAATCTCTTATAGAATTAGCTCAAACGAGTTATAGAGTTCGTTTTTGTGAGCAAGAAAAAGATTTTGACAATTGGAACACCGGTTGCATCCAACAATCTTTGACAGGGATAAAAGAATCAACTATTCATCAATAGCGGATAATTTTTCTCATGAACAGAAGTGCTTCCTATAAAAACACTTCCACATAGATTCGCGACATTCGTACCATGTCATCTAGTAGAAGACCTTTTTATAAAAACACTTTCAACAACTAATTAGCTATAGTAAATAGTAAATCACGTTGGTCTACAAGTTAACCAAAGAAATGAAATCTTGTCATTAGAGAACATGGTTTGAATACAAATAGCAAATGCTTGAGCAAAACACAAAGGAACTTTTGAGTGAAGTATATATGTAAACTAACAAATTTGACTTTAATCCGAGCATTGTATTTTACTAATAAGCCATATCATCACAAATTGAAGGACTTTTCAACAAACAGCAAGAGTTACATATCATCACGTTTTGTGCAATGTACAGAAGATATATTATAGGAATAGAAGATGAATCTATCTTTTCAACAAACAGCAAGAGTTACATATTCTGCGAGTACTTTACTCCACCAGTTTTAGAATGAATTTATTTATTTTACCATATATCTTTTTAAACTCAACATTTAATTTTGAATTTTCCAATGAAAATGACACAATTTTTGGTACAGTTTTCTTCCAATAATTGGAATAGGCAAGTAGCAAAGGATAAACTATATCAAAATAGAAGGTAGGTTACGGCAACACAAAGTATTGTAAAATTTGATTAGTAAAGATTTAAAAGTATGTTAGATTGACAATGAAAAAGTGAAAGATCAATTACAAAGAAACGGGTGACGCAAGTGGTCTTGATTGTTGCATGTCTTCCTGTGCGTATTCTGTCTGTAATTCTCTATTTCATGATTGGGATATTCTGTATGTAATTCTCTATTTGATTATCAGTTTTTATCCTTTGGGTTTGTTGGGATGTTAATTAAGTTTAGTGCTTTTGCAAAATATTGGTTCATCCTCTCAATTTATATGATATGATATGATATGATATGAATGTGTCCTGTAGTTGCGTATTTTATATGATATGTGTTAGAGATGTTCAAAGTTTGAACACTACCTCCATTATCTGAATTCTAATTCCGAATTTTAATTCTTCTCTCTTTCTTAGAACACTACCGCTATTATCTGGAATTGATTAAGACTCTTTTTGGCGCCTGTACATTGCCTAATTTTTTCTTTGGGAGTATTATGAAAACCTATCAGCATATCCACACCTTCTTCTACACCCTATTTCTCTGCACATTCCTCTCAAAAACTTAAATGCATTATGCTCCACCGTAGCCTTTGGTAGTTTTCTCTGCTTTCACTTGGTTCCATTTTAAGTTTTAACCTTTTTTTTTTTAGATCTTTATTGTAAATTTGTTACTTTAAATCCTTAATTTTAGGATTAGCTGTGGTTTATTTTTATATCTTATAATGAATTGAGATGTGGACAATGAATGCGTTTCTTCTTTCATAGTTGTGCTTAAAATGATATTTCTCTTGATATCTTTTCTTTGGTACATAGGTGACATGAAGCAGAAACAAGGAAGGAAATCTCATATGAAATGGGTATTTTATGTTGGAGGTTAGTTTTATTTTATGATTTTTTATGTTAGATTTCATACTGAATCAATTTGAAAGGTTCCCCTGAAGACTATATGAATTTCTTTTAAGTTTTTATGGTTATGAGTTATAACACATTAAATTTATTTTTTCTTATCAGTTCTTTCAACTTTATTTTGCTAATTCAGTGAGAGTAGTTGTCAAAGATGGCATCAAAGTTTAGCAAATCTATGCTTGATGGGGTTGAAATTACGATTTGTTCAGTGATAGGACTTTTGGTTAAATCCCAAGCAGGGAATGCATTCTTTGCCATAGTTCCCGAACAGGTCCTCTTGGCTTCCCTTGATGCTATCAGTAAGTTGATTAGGGTTCTATAACCTATAGGTTATTTCTTCTTTTATAGCTTACTTCTCCATTATATTAACATAGCCTATAAATGGCAATACATGTATCAGTTTTGACCATAGGTGTCTATAGATAATCTAATCTTTTGTACAACAAACTTGCACATGGTTTGATTCTGTTATGGGTATTTGGTTTGATTCTATTAAACTCTGGGTCGTTTGGTTTCATTCTGTTATAGGTATTTAATAATTTGTGGCATTGACATATTATACTTTTGTCCACCACATTCATTCGCAAAATGCTTGGCGTATTTAAATTGTGGTTTGTGCAGTTGATTTTTTCACCTTAATTCTGTAATAATAGCCATTGTCTTCACTAAATTTTCCCATTTTTCTACACTAACACCTACCAGTTTCCAAATTTGTAGCAACAGAATAAACACCCCTTGATTTGATGCTATTAAAGCTCGAGTGTTTTGGCTTAATTCTCTCATACCTATTTAATAAATTGTCACAATTGTTCTAAGTTTGTTATCAATTGATTAAATAGATTGAGGTTATACTTTTGTCTATCAGATTAATAGAATGGTTGATGTACCTAAACTGTTGTTTGTCCTGTTGGATTTTTTAACTTAATTTTGTGATGATAGTTGGTCTTCGCTCAAATTTTTCCATTTATCTATACTAACACCTGCCATTTTCCAAATTTGTGCCAACAGAGGTAAAACCCCTGCAAAGGACAAGAAAGAACATAAGCCACCTCTATAGCAAAGCCATCAAGAGAAAGATCCCCTTCCAACAGACATCAAGGCAGAAAATCCCCATCCACCACCCAGTAGCATATATATAAAGACCTGTCCAAACTCTTTTGAACAATGAACATCTTAAAACTGCTGATATTTTGATGTTGTTTTGATGTTTTGATTGCTGCTTGGTTTATTAGAATATGGTCAATATTTTAACATGACAAGCATCATATAAAACATGTTATTAGTCTATTTTTTGTAACTTAAACTCGCTAAACAAAGCATGATGCCACTACTTAGATCTCCATGTCTATATGAATAGTACCATATTTCATACATATTTTCACGATTTTGTATACATTTCAAACGGTTTTAAAACCCACAGCATCGCACGGGCACCTTTGCTAGTAATATCCATTTGTAAAAGATTGACAAAAAATAAACAACAATTGATAAGCCTATATTTTATATATATTTTATGCCTCCTTTGCTTATTTATTTGTTAATTTCCTTGAATTAAATTGGTTGTTTTAATTGGTTTTGTGAGATTTGTGAAGGAATTGTGAAATAGGAGAAAGTGGGCAAAAAAGGGCAAGAAGATGAAGATTGGAGTTTAATTAAAAAGAAGCCAAGTCATTCCTTTTGTTGCAAGGAATGTTGTATTAATTTCCTAATTTAAGATGGTTCAAGTCTTATCAAGTCAAATAAGGAGAAAAAATAGGATTAATCTTGATAATTATTAATTATAAGTCCAATCAAATCAACATTATATAATAATCTAGCAGACATGTTTGATTCATTCATATCATTTACTTTTGTTTAAATAACGAAAATCAACTTCATGGGCAAAGAAAATCTCTTGTAACAATCTCTTTAATTCAAATTATTTGTTCGATATCAGCTTTCTGCAATATCAATGTGTATCAAACAAGTCGGTTTATATTAAATGGAACGATCGTGATTGATGTCAACTTGAAGCCTTCAAGCACCACTTGTTGCATTGCAGGGTCCGTGTGTGTTAGACCAAGTCCAAGTCGCTTAAGCAAGTGGTCTCGGGTTCGAGCTCTTATTGATGCAGAAAACTTTCTTTGGAGAGGTTCCCGCATATGCGCCCAACAGTACCTCGGAGGATTAGGCATGGGCCATGCCTGGGGATATCTTGGGAAACCCAAAAAAAAAAGCAAATTGATATTGATAAGTCAGTTGTGGATAACCTATCCTCCAATTTCCTAAGTCTTTTATCAAGAGCTCCTATAATCTAACGATGTCTTTTTTACCCAGGTGAGATATAGGCTTTACATGATTACATCTTCTCTTTTTTTATTGTATCATTGTAATTTATATCTGCTCAATAAACAACATAATACATATAGCTTGTAATAGTAATAAAAGTCCAGAAGAAACAAAACCCAAAACAGCAACTCACTCTCATTGCATTCTTTGCACGAAGTACTACCAAGCAAGCACCTTCAACTCGAACCAAAAACAGGCCAACCCAAAACCTCAAGGGATCAAGCTAGTAGCTTCATCATCTTTGGATGATTCTTCTGACTTAGATTTCAGAAACCCAACTCTAGAAAACTCCAACTCCCTCAATTTGAGCAACAAAAACAGCAAAATCCCACACCCAAAACCCAACGCAGAGCTAGAACCAGTCAAAGAAACCGCAGCACAAACCAACATCACAAAAGACTCTTCCTTTGAGTTCATATCTTTTGAAGCCATGGCCAATTCAATCCCAGCAAAAAGCAAGAGCACCCCAAGAATCCCAATCGGAAACTGGTTCAGAACACTCACAAATGAGTTCCCAAACAGCAGAGCCAAAACCAACTTCCCAATCCCCAAAAACACAACCGAAGCCCCGCTCCTCCCTCCAAATCTGTACTGCCCAGCAAGCCCTCCAGCTCCATGGCACACAGGCATTGCCCCGAACCAGCACCCGACGAAGTTCATGACCCCTACGCTGATCGAAACCGTCCTCGCTGATGCCTCCTTGTCTGGAAACAGATCGCCGGATAATTTGCAGACGGCGATCACAGAGTTTAAGATTGACAGTGGGATTTGGGGAATTGCTCCGCGAACAAACCCAATTTTCCAATCTTCCCATGTAATCTTCAACAAGGTTATCTTAGAGGGCCCAAATTTGAGATCGCCCAAGATTGAAATGTCGCGGAAAAAGCACAAAATCAACCCAAATAAGAAAACTACGAGAGCTGCAGGAATTTGAGATAAAACTTTCAGCCGTTGGTTAAGTCGTGGTGATCGGCGACGATTGATTGTGTTTTCAGTGCTGGGATTGTGAGTGTGACCGTTATCGCCGGCTCCGGTGGTGAGGACGAGGAAGAGAAGGGAAGAGAGAGCGAGGAGGAGGCCATCGAGGCCGAGCCAGGGCCGAGGGGAGGTGGATTTGGAGGCGGCGAGGTCTTGATTGAAGCGGATGTACTTAACGGCGGTGAAGGCAAAGGAGAGGCCTTGAGAGAGCTGGACGCCGCGGACGACGGGGAAGGGGAGGAAGCGGTAGAGGAAGGACATGAGGCCGGTGGCCCCTAGGAGGAGGAGGACACCGGCGGTGGACAGACCAGCAGCGGCGATTTGGGGAAGGGATAGGTGGGGTGACTCGGAGATTGCGACGGCAGCGATGGACTTCATGGGCTGGACGGGCATGGGGATGCCGAAGAGGAGGCCGGTGGTGAAGTTATAGAGGGCGGTGAAGATGAGGGTGGTGCTGAGATCGAGGTGGGAGACGAGGGTGAGGGCCAGGATGATGGGGATGTAGGTGCCGAGGTCACCCACTGCGCCGGAGAGCTCGGCACAGAGCGTGGTTTTGAGGCGGAGGTGGTGGCGCCACCGCTCGTGGAGGAGGAGAGGGCTTGTGATGGTGCTGGTGGTGGTGGTGGTGGTGGTGGAGAGTGAGGGGGCTTCTTCTTCCATGGTGGAGTTTGGGAGGAGGTGGGCGGGGGAAGGGGAGGGGAGGGAGATAGTAGTGTTAGTGTAGTTGCTTTAAGTTGGTGGTGTATACAAAATATCCATGCGAACTAAGAGCATCCACAGTGGGGGTGTATATGGGGGTGTATGTTAAATATACATCCCGAGTCACCGGAATCGTCTCTAATGGTGAGATGTAAATGGATGTAAATATACATCATAACCATGGGATGTAAAATAAAATGAATATTTATATTCATTTTTACATCCCTTGCAGGCGGGACCCACCCGAGAAAAGAGAAGAAAAATGAAGAAAAGTCAACATAAAAGGCTGGGATCCATGGCTACACCCCCGAATTTACACCCCCCACTAGAGCAAAAAACATATTTACACCCCCCGGAGATGTAAAGGAGATGTAAAAGTGACTTTACACCTCCCCACTGTGGATGCTCTAACTTAACTATATATGAAAATTTGAAATGTCCAATTGCGGTGCATGCTGAATTTCATAAGAAAATAAAAACACTATTGCTTTAGTCAAAATTTAACTTAAAAAGAGATTAAACCAAGTGATCAATATGGGTACTGCTAAGTACTTTCACTTAAGTTGTTTACTAAATGACGTGACAATTTTTCATCGAGTTTTTGCCTCATTTATGCGCTACCAAATACGAACATATGCCTTCATAGAATCAGTACTAATGATTAGGGGTGGGCATCTCATCCGAATTATCCGCGTACCGACCGTACCGTACCGACGGTATGGTTAACGGAAACAAAATTCCTAACCGGACGGTTTAATTATTCCGATCCGATCCGTACCGAAATATTTGGTTTGGTTAACGGAAACAAAATTCATAACCCGACGGAAACCCGTACCGATCCGATATTTATACTTATTTTATTATTTAAATACAAAACAAGAAACCAAAGGTAAATACAATCAGCATTTTGTATCACTCTTTTATCACCACTGTATCACTTCTTTATCACCATTGTGTCACTACTTTATCACCATTGTATCACTGCTTTATCACCATTGTATCACTTATCCGAGTACTGTAGCACTTTTTGGTCAGAGAGGAATTTATGAACTTCCTATGTTTTCCAGTTTCGACCTTTGTCCTGTTTTTTACCTGTAACTTTCCAACTGTTGATCCAAATTTTATGTTCTTTATATGGTTGGATTCAGCATGAAAAAATAAAGAACCCAACGCGGAACAAATGTCAAAATCATTTACATAAATGTAGAGAATTCAATAAAAAGAACACTCAAAAGTTCAAACAACAAACACAAGTGGCTCCCAATTCATCTTGAGGACATATTGAATGATATAGTGACTAAGTTGTTTGATTTCATACTTGGATGAATTAGGTTATTAGATTTTTATATTTTAAAAGGATAATTTGGTGTATTTGTTCAAGAACTTATGTTATGTGAAAGTATTATAAATTATATTTTTATTAGGATGTTTTTATTACGGTAGTACCGGCGTACCGACCCGTTCCGAACCGAATGTTAGGTTAACCGATCCGAAGTCTACCGAAGTCTTTGGTTTGGTTAACGGAAGAGAAAATGGTCTACCGAAGTCTTTGGTTTGGTTAACGGAAGAGCCCTCTACCGATCCAAACCGATCCGCGCCCAGGCCTACTAATGATCCTTATATGGTTATTGTGGGGTGGGTTACTTAGCAAACAACTACACTAATTGAGGGTGTGATTAGGCTAATCTATAGCCATAAATTTTCAAGAAAAGGCGCGCTCTTTCAACTTGGAAGGCATCGATGTTGCTCCCTCTCTTTATCTCTCTCCTAATCACCACATGGGTAGAGAATTTGCAACCAGAGAAGTTCCTCCCCAAAGGCAGACTCCACTTGCACAATATTCTTTCTTAAGGCTTTTGTGATATCGATTTGACAAGAACTTAGAAGTATCAGAGAGTTTTTCACTGTCTTTTGCACTAGTACGTACTGTTTTCTGTAAAGGCTTTTGTGAGTCGCTTAGATTTCACAAAATGTGAATAAATGAACGGATCCTAAATGTAGAGGCTCCGAGCATCTATGATGGAATCGGTCCAATTTCATTAAAGTGATGAATAAGTTTTTTTTTTGTCAGCATCGATGTTGAGATGAGAGTACTTTATTATTAAAAAAGTTCTTGGCATACCTAAATAAATGAGTATGATTAGGATTAGCCACCGAAATAACCTGTTTACGAATGGGTTTAGGCCACTATTAAGTTCTTAATCTTGTAACAAAAATATTCGGATATAAAAGACAGTGAATGATATATTAGACCTCTTTCTAATTATTATTATCAAAAGCTTGTATGAAAATTTAAAGCAAGCGGTTTTTAGTTTAAGTGGTTAAGAGTAGTTATCCACTCTAAAACTATGTGTTCGAATTCCCTGTCTTCAATATCGCTTGTATAAAAATAAAAAATTTAAAAATTTAAAAAAAAAGAGGAAATTTTTATTGAGACTTTACTTGATCCTTGATTCTTTTAATCAAGGAATTAGATATTCAAATTTGATTAGTCTATGTATAAAAGGAATTTTTTAATCGATTTTATTCCCCACTTTTGTGAGATGATATAGAGTTTTGATGTTCATGTGGTACGTGGCATTGTTGTCTTTGCCTCAAAGATTTTGTACAATGATAGTGAAGAAGCCAACCTACACGTTATAAATGGAGTCGTACACGATTCTTTTTAGTGAAATTTGCAAAAAGACAGTGGATGACGACGACGTTGGAGGTGTGGATGGAGGTTGTTAGATCGTGAGGGATATGAGGGAGGTTGAGAGAGACTGTGATGGAGATAAGGGAGGGTGGGACCGTAATATATCAATATAGTTCTTTGGATAATGTGTGTAAATGTTCATTTTCTGGTGTTTTGAATGTTTTACCATTCTCTGCATTTTGCTTTATATATATATATATATTTATATGGTTGTACTCCAAAGACTAGTTTCCCTTTGATGATATCTACTCATTTAGTTCTTTGGATAATGTGTGTAAATGTTTTTATAATTTTAGAGAAACAAGTGTTGGTAAGTAAAACTATATATTTGCTTGGTTATAGCTTTGATTCCAAGACATGGGTTAAATTCACCATCACTTTCACTTTTCTTGACTTTCTTGAACCAAACATGGTCGGTCCCTACGTCAGATCTGGAAAATCTTCCTTTAATGGAGTCCATTTGTCATTCACTTGATGAGTTTTACAGGTCATCTAATCCAATCACTCGAAAAATTTGGCTACAAATTTTTTATTTAATATTAAATTGATAAACACTTCAATAATTACAATCATTACAAATGACTTAACGATATAATATTTGATTTTTTTTTTCTTAAATGAGGACATACAAAATGAACTATTCGAATCATCATATTATAGAATTAGCTCAAATAAGTTATAGAGTTATTGGAACACCGATTGTATCCAACAATCTTTGACAAGGATCAAAGAATCAACTATTCATCAATAGCGGATAGTTTTTCTCATGAGCAAAAGTGTTTCCTATAAAAACACTTCCACACAAATTCGCAACATTCATACCATGTCGTCTAGTAGAAGAACTTTTTATAAAAACACTTTCAACAACTAATTAGCTATGGGAAATGGTAAATCACGTTGGTCTACAAGTTAACCAGAGAAATGAAATCTGATTATTCGAGAACATGGTTTGA
Organism: Prunus avium; assembly: GCF_002207925.1. The sequence goes on from NW_018921827.1 coordinate 338,478, forward strand.
ATACAAATAGCAAATGCTTGAGCAAAACACAAAGGAACTTTTGAGTGAAATATGTAAACTAACAAATTTGTCTTCATCACAAATTGGAGGACTTAATTACCTATTTATTTTTAATCTTCACTTAATTACAAGAACACTAGTAGCTATGCCCCTTATTTTTGTGGGGCCTTGTGGAACAATTATATTGGATGTGCACACAAGGGGCTTTCTACTGGCTTTTACGGGTGTGTTTACTTGTTTGTTCAAACTTAGAATGATGAAGGAAATGATTGCTTCTTTATTTCTTTTGATTTGAACAAGAGAATTGAACCTCAAGTTTTCCATTCAACGTATTCCACCTAATCACTTGGAAAAAAAAATTCATGATTAAAGGAGCACAAGTCTTTTACTTGTACTATGAAGCATTATTTGAAATTATTTTCACACCGAAGACTGGAATTATTTTATTTTTAGTTATACGAGTGATTAAGTGTATTTACCCATACACTCGAAGTCAAGTTGTTCGTTTCTTCCTTTTGCCACCCACTTCCATTTTGAATTATAATCAACATGTCTTGTTGAATTGGTGATAGCTTTCTATCAAATTCATATGTCCAAAACAAATAGGTCCAAAAATACTTTCATCAAATAAAATCCAAGATAGATGGAAGTGGGCAAGACTTTGCTACAAAGATTTAATTATCATAATCACTGTGGACCAGGCCATATCTAGCCGTTACACCACCGCACTACCGTTTTGCTCACGTGTCAGCCCAAATTTGAAACTCTTCAATCTTTTTAAAACACAAAAAAACCAATGTGACCGTTAACTTGTATCTTCAGCTAAACCAAAATCCCCCTGCTTCCCCTGTTTCTTTTCCGTGTATCCAAGTGAAGAACAATGGCTTTCGATTACTCATTCACAGCAGATGAAATGGCAATCGATGATGGTCTTGGGTACCCAAAAGCCTTCGCGAAGCTTTGCCGTGATCGCAGTGCTGGACCTTACAGCCATGGCCCTCCTTTCACTTTCATGCCTTACTGTCTGCAGCAACAGGAGGTAAGAGATATGATCGTTTCTAACTTTCTGTTTGATTCCCTGGAAAGTGAGAGAAATAGAGGGAGAAAATTGAAAATTGGGCTTTAGCATATAAGCTGATTTGGGTTTTTGAAACTGGAAAAATTTAGCTCAGGAAAGTTATATGTGCAGAGAATTAAACATTACCATGTTCAATTTATTTGTTTCTCTGATAATTGGTTGGAAGATCTATTGTATAAATTTTTATAGGATTTTCATAGGTTTCATCCAGAATTTGGGGGTTTTTAGTTTGGAATTATGAAAGATCATCGGATTTACTTGAAATTCCGTAATTGAAATTGAACTATGTCTTGGATGCCCCATGTTTTGTTCTAACAACATTCTTTTTTTCTTTGGGTGCTTTTAAATGTGTTTGCAGTAATTGGTTCTCTTTAATGTTTTTTCATTCTGTGAATGCTGGTTTTTGTGATTAATTTGGTTTTCAGGATTTGAGAGCAAGAGATTTAGAGCAGATGTTTCCCATTATCGACCCGAAAGCAAAACCTAATACCAGGCCCAAGATTTTTGTTAGTCTGTTGTGGAAGCAGCTCAACCACCTTGGGTAACCCTCTTAATTTTGCTGCATAAACCTTCAACATGAGCAAACTTGGAGAATTCAATTATGACTCTTTTTTACTTAATTTTTTCTGCTTACATTGAATTTCAGGAATGCTGGCTTTGATCCTGCGGTAATTCGAGTCGATCCGTATGGCAATGTTCTGTATTACCATGCTGATTCTGCTTCTCCTCTTGCTTGGGACATAGATCATTGGTTTCCTTGCTCAAGTATATGACTCATCACTAATTTCTCTCTCTCTCTCTCTCTCTCTCTCTCTCATTTGTAACCTGTGGTCTTTTGCTGAAAATCTAGGGGGAGGATTGACTGTCCCAAGCAATTTGAGGATACTACAATGGCAAGCCTGCAAGAAGAAGCATAATATGCTAGAATTTCTCATTCCATGGTGGGATTTTCAGTTAGGCATATCAGTGAACCAGTTCTTATCCATATTTGCTTCTTCCAACTCAGATTTCAGGTGGGTTTACTTCATATTTCTATTCCTACTTGCTTTTCTATTAAAAAACATTGAGTTGTGACAAACTGTGTCCTTTCACAACATTGGCAGGCACAGAGCATTCTCATTTCTCTTCTCTGAAGGTGAAAATGAGGAACTCAATTCTTCACAGAATGTAGATTCTCATTCTTTTCCGCAACATTACGTGGAATCTAAAGAGCATATGGGCCTGGCTCCGGCTGCCATTGTGGTATCTCGAAGGGAGTCATATGGCTCTTCATCTGTTTTGAAATCCCTGGACTACAATAAGCAGATACAGCCATACTCTCCTGCAATTGGTCAGTGCTTATATAACAACTACTCAACATTTTTTTGTATATGTGTATAGTAATTACAGGTGTCATAAAGTTTTTCATTTTTTTTTGGATTGTATTAGCTGCAAGAAAAGGGAAGCATATTGTTTCGAACGAAAATGAGAACCCGAACTTCATTACAAACCCATACCAAGCCATTGTCATGGCAAAAGATTCCTTAAAACAAAGAGACCAAACTGCAAAGATGCAGGGAGAGATACAAAATCTGGATGATGAAGTGAATGAATTGAGGCAAAAAAATGAAGAGGAAAAGCTCACCATTCAAAGCTTGGAACTGACATTGATAAAGCGTAGGAGAAGAGCAGAGAAGTGCCGGCGGCTAGCAGAGGCACAATCATCATATAGGACTATGCTCGAAAAGATGATTCGAGATGCTATGCACCAGTAAGATTGTTAAACAAGAGTCTGTGTAGAAGTTTTTCCCTTTTTTTTTTCTTTTCTGAATATAGTTTTTTTCAGACTGGTGACCTTTTTCCTTTTCCTTTTTTTGGCTTAAGGTCTGTCATTTATAAAGAGCAGCTGAGACTGAACCAGGCTGCAAGTAGTGCACTCATGGCAAGACTTGAGGCACAAAAGGCAATATGTGATGCCTCGGAGAAAGAACTTCATAAGAAATACAAACAAAGAGATGAGCTTGAGACACAGATAAGGCCTGAGTGGGAACAAGCAAGGAAGAGATCAAGAATGGATGATGCCTTAGCTGAGGAGAGAGAAAGTAAGACGGTTCTTTATCTACCAGCAAGCAAGCCAAGAACAGTTTTACACAAAGAACTAAGAGTGTTTCTAGAGGAAGAACAGAAGGCATCTAATGCTGCTTTATCACAGAGTGAAGAAGATAGGAAAATAGAGGTAAATGAGGAACTGGAAAGACCCACAAAACGATTGTCTATTGACAACCTTGAGGAGAAGGCCAGGTACATTGATGCATTAGAGGATGAGAACTTAATAGAGAATAAAATGAGAACACTGGAAATAGAAGAGAGGAATCACAAATTTCAATTTCCTGTCCTTCGAGAACCAGATATTGAGGAGGATGAAGAAAGCAGGAAACAGCGTGGGAAGGGGAATGTAGAGAAGTGGCTTCAAATTCTGTTAGACAGTTCTCCAGAAGAGTTAGGTCCTCAGAATGAAAATGAAAGTGAAATAGACAAGACTGGTGATATAATCAGAAAAATGAATTTGAAGTATCCACAGGAGGTCAAAAATCTGAAGCGTCCCGAAGCGGTTGTCAAAAAAGGTGTGCCGGTAAATGAGTCAATTGTCCAAGAGAAGGATGGCAATGCGCATAAACTGGATACTCCTGTTAGGGGAGTTGTTAGCAGGAAGAGCTTTGAAGGGAAGGAAAGAAGGGATCAGAGTAATGGAAAGGAAAGAAAACTTGCAAGGTCTGAGAGTGCCAGAGCGTTTCGAAGAATTCCATCGTCTCCGTCTATAATATTGGGCATGAAAAAGGGTGTTGACTGCATACGAAAGAAGCCCATGGTAACTAGTGATGATGAGGAGAGCTATGCTACAGAAAACAACTTTATAAAGTCATCCATGAAGACAATCAAGAAAGCAGTGAAATTGTGAAGTTCCTCTTGTGTATCATTGGAAATGTGTATTGATTCTTTTCCTTCTCCATTGTTTTTACTATAATTTTTTTCTTAGGAATATATATATTTTTTCCATTAGCGTCTAAGCAAAGGCAACATGCCTTAAGCTTTGAATAACTGTGTCAAGCTTGGCTATTCTTTTATTGTTGTCTTTGATTTGTGTATAAGATTGATTTGTGTGAGACGCTATAACAGCTTGTTGTTTTAACTTTTACTAGAAATATTCAGTTTCCTTTTCTTTCACTCTGCTAAAATTTGTGTTCTCTATTTCCTTAAAGAAGGGAATTCAAGTTTATTCCAAGATCTTGGTTTGCAAACTCATCTCAAATGTCCTCTGCAAGGAATTGAATGAAAAAACAAGAATACCAGAATTGATACCGAGACATTAGACATTACCAGGAGCTCTGTCAAATGGAATAGATCTGTTAAACTACATATGTCATGCACAATTCCGGAAGTTGAATTAGTTTTTAGGCCATACATGAAAGTCGAATTGAAGTCACCAAATCTGCAGAAAACAAATCCAAGTTCAGAATTATTATTGCATTTGAGATAAACAGGGGCATGGAGATATTAATAATATAGGACTGTCACATGCCAATAAATTCATTGCATGTCCATTCCAACCTTCGTATCCATCGGAGATGGGCACAGCTTGTAATCTATGCATATTGCAAAGATAAGTACATTATCTGTTAGGCTGCTAGTATATTTCAGGCTTGTTAGGTTGCTCCAAAATAGTAGTGATAAAGCATAAATTATGTTGCAAAATGATGAGAAAGATAAGATCCAACTTGACACTGTATTTTGTAATTTACATTTTATAAACGATTACTTACTTTACAAGGAAATCATGTATGATAAAATTACACCATACTAACAACTGTTATGAGATAACAATGCCCTGCGGAGGATAGTACTAACAAAATTTCTATTGAAAGGGCCTCACAAAATTCCAATCATTTTTTTTTTCCAGTTGATTGTAATGACAGAGCAGAAAAGTAGCTACTTCCTCTCTTGTGATATATGTTGCACATCATCTTTCTGCCAATTTGCTTAGCATTTAAGTAGACTTTGAAATTGAGGAGATAATCAACGATCTGCAGCCTCACTACTAGATGTTTAGCATGAGCCAGAAGTTGTCATTTCTGAATTCTACTCCACCGTTCTCTAAGATTAAGTATTCCTTCGGCAGCTCATTTATTGGAGCTTCCCCAGTAACCTTCATCCCCACAAGTGCAGGAGCCATCCTTAAAATGGTGAAACTTTTCGGTATCTCTTACAGAAATCTCCCGACGCACAACCTTAGAGATAAATTTGATAGTATTGTGGCAGCTTTGGCACATGTAAAGGTTCTTAGTCACCCATATTGGCATCCCAGGAGCTGTATTAATGAGCCCAAATGCAACTGCTAGTCTCTCACTGTGTCCACAAAAAATCTCAGCTTTTGAAGCTTCAACTTCATCTGTAGGACTGCTTTCGGGTTCTCTGAATCCCACTGATCTCATTTTCTCATAAAATCCCTCCATCACTGCATTTAGTTCCTTTATTTGAGGGTGGAAATTATCACCACTTAGGAAAGCATGAACCTTTCCCTTTACTTCCACCCAACTGCACCCAGGATCTACAGTCAGGCCCCTTTTCCTCATCGTCTTTCTTACTATTGCAACTTCTTCCCACTTACCGCATTGAGCATAGAGATTACAGATAAGTGCATAATACCCAACACTTTCTGTATCCATTTTTAAAATTTGATGAGCTGCAAGTTCACCAAGCTCAACCTGCTTGTGGATCATGCATGCATTCAACAAAGCTCCCCATATAGCTGGATCTGGATTTATAGGCATCTTCTGTATAAACTCGTGAGCATCATCCAATTGCCCAGCACAACCAAGTAGATCAACAACGCAAGCATAGTGCTTGAGATTAGGTGTGATGGAATAATTAAGTTTCATGCTTCTAAAATACTCCAAACCTTCTCCAACCATGCCAGACCTACTACAAGCACATAACAATGAAATAAATGTGATCTCATCTGGATCTGCATGGGACTCAACCATACGGTCAAATAGCTCAACAGCATGCCTTCCTTGCCCCCTCTGTGCATAGCCAGTTAGAAGGATATTCCATGCTGCAACATCCTTTTTGTTATAGTTAAACTGGTTCCATGCAGATCCCATCCTTCCACACCTTACATACATGTCTAGAAGCGCATTAGGTAAATAACCATCAAATGCTACACCAGTCCTTAATGCATGGGCATGAATTTCCTTTCCACACATCAAAGCTCCTATTCTAGCACAAGCAGACAGGACAGAAACCAAGGTAACAGAATTTGGTTTTAGACTGAGTTTCATTTGCCGAAAGAAAATCAAAGCCTCAAAGCACCGATTGTTGATCCGAAGGCCAAGTATGATTGAAGTCCAAGATATGACATTCTTTCCTGGGATGCCATGGAACACTTCCAAAGCCTTATCAACGCATTTACATTTAGAATACATATCAATGAGCGTATTGGCAACTATCACATATGATATGAACCCAGTTCTGTAAGCAAGCTCATGAAGCTTCACACCCATATCTAAATTCCCTAAACAAGCACAAGCAGATAGAACACTGGCTATGGTTATTTCATCTGGCATGATACCCTCTCGCTCCATCATTCTGTAGGTTTCCACAGCCTTGTCAGGCAGTGCATTATTACCATAACACGAAATCATCGATGTCCATGACACCACATCTTTATATTCCATTCTAGAAAAAACTTTTTCTGCTTCCTCAAAATGCCCAATGATTGAATACATCTGAATTAAAGCATTACACACTGAAACATCCTCCGCAAACTCTGTTCTCATGACAAAACCATGGATTTCCCTCCCTAACTCACAGTCACCAAGAAGCTCACAAGCAGATATCAAGCTAGTCATAGTCATCAAATCCGGATAAACTGAAGATTCAAGCATCATGAGAAACAATCTCAATCCTTCCAAAAACTCTCCATTTTCAAAATACCCCGAAATCATAGCATTCCACGAGATCCTATCCCTCCTAGGCATTCTATCAAACAACATCCGTGCACTGCCAACGGCACTACATTTTACATACATTGTAATCAAAGCATTAACCACATCAACATCCGACTCAAACCCAAATCTAATCACGTGTACATGAATCTCCCTTCCCCTCGCCAAGTCCGGGACGGCCCCACAAGTCCTAAGAACACAAGGAAATGTATACACATCAGGCACAATCCCAACCCACAACATTCTGTGATACAAATTCAAAGCCTCATCAAAGAACCCAGCTTTCGCATACCCACCAACCAAAACATTCCAAGAAAACACGTCCCTCTCCCCCATTCTTCCAAACACATACCAAGCATCAACCAAATTACCAAACCTCACAAACATGCTCAACAAGGCATTACCAAGCTTAACACTCAAAAGGGTCGTGGAATTCGATACATAAGAGTACACACGAGCTCCTTCCTCGTGTGTTCTCTTCCACTCACACAGCCTAACCAAAGCAATATAAGCATCTTCTTCCACTTTAATTTGAAGCTCCTGCATTGAATCCAAGAGCTTCAGAGCTTTTTCAAGGTTCCCATGGCGGCAAAGCTCGTTCAAATCGGAGTTTGGGTTCTGTGTGGAGATAGAGGAAGTGCTGCAGACTGTCATTTCTTGGGTTTTTCTAAAGGAAATTTGGTGGGTTTGGAGCTTGTGAGAGAAACCAAGGCTTTCGAGCTTGTGGGTCTTGGGGAATTGAGGATTGGGAAGGTGTTGGGTGTGAGGAATTTGAGAGCTGTGAGCTGAAACTGCCATTTTTGGACTCTGAGAGCATTGTCTTCCCAGAGGGTTTTGCATGAGGTTTAACGGTTAATGGATAATGGGTCTGTATATTTTTTTTTAATGGACAAGAAATATTATCTTTTGTTGTCTGTTTAACTAACTTAAACTGCCACAATTTATGCAAGTTATCTTCAAGTTTTAAGCTCCAATTGTCACCGACTAAGCTGAGCTTAAAAGCAGCACGAGTCTAACAAGGATGAGATACACACCACACCACCACACCACCACATGTACTTTGACTATAACAACTTTAGTTTGGCTCTTATGACTAAAGATATTATTCTCCTAATAAGTTGAAATGTGTCTACTCACAAAGACAACTTGTTATTAGGATGAGAAAAAAGTTATTAACCCCCTATTTCATCATAAAAATTTAAAAAACAAAATAGAAGCTCCAATAAAAGAAAGCATTTATCTTTACACCTACAATAAGAATTAGCATTGAGTCAAAAATTTAACTCCACCTAAAATGTCAAATATTATATTACTTCGTCATGTTTTTTTAATGTAAATGGAGTTCATATCATCGATAAAACTTCAAAAGAGAGTAATCATTAGCGTCGTTCAGGACTCAAAAAATGTTAAAATAATATTTGACATCAAGCTTTATTCTAGCCTTGAAATTCTTGTAGAATTTCACTACTCAGTTAGAGTAACTTTTTGTCATTTCATGACGACATGGCAACTAACACATCTTCTTCGGTCCTTTGAGATGCTGTTACAAAGCAATAGTAGTCTTTTGTTTTTTCGAAAGAAAAAAAAAACCAGAATATATTATAGAAGGTTGATATCTTGTCTCAAATGTTGATTTACCCACTTCAACTTGTGAGGAAGAAATGACTTCTAACTGGAGTCACTTTGCCTTACATTTTTTATTTAGATTATTATAAATAAACTCAATCCTAGACATGTATTTATAAAAAAAAAAAAAAACCCACGCACTATTTAAACATAAAAACACACCCAAAATCAACAAATGTATATTTTTTGGGTGTGTTTATAAATGGGTTTTGAGCGTGTGTAATGATGGATTTTTGGTGTGTTTATAAAGTGTTTTTTGTGTTGGGTTTTTTTATAATTTCAGCCCCAATTTTGGGTGTTTTAGTGAAACTCCCTTTTTTATTCAGTGAACTGACTTGGACAAAAACACTTCTTTGACAGAAGATCCAATGCCTAAAGCAGATCCTTCCTCCCTTCAAAGCGGAGTTGAATGAGATGTGTTACATGAACTTATTAATTAGAGATCAATTTGATCAGTTTTATTACTTCTCAGGTCACAACACATTTAACAACACATCAGAAAGAAGAAGGGAAAAAAAAAAGACCATCAATCCTCTACCCTAAGATAAAGAGTTTCTCCACTTTGGAGTAGCTCTAGCTCTAACCAACCTGGTCTTCATATCCATAGGCGTTTGTTTCCCATACTCAACATCCCCATTTCCACCCTCATTAATCTTCACCACACCCGCACTCCTAAGCGAAGGCATTATCCCTAAATTCCTAGTCCACTTGAAAATCCCAGCTTTCTTTTTCTCTTTCCTCTCTGCCTGCACTTGCATGGAGCTGCACTGGCTTTGAAGCCTGAGCACCTCTTCTTTCAATTTCCTTATCTCCATTTGCATCACATTCATTTCGCGCTTTGAGAAGCTCCGAGCTGGGGCGTCAAGAAAGGGGTTTGGGCTTCTGGTGCTGGCACTGAACGAGCCACTCCAATCAATGTGCCTGTGAAGCTTGTTTTGCTCTGAGAAGAGGACTTGGATCACTGCCCGGACGGGCAGGCGTTCGTTTTGTGCAGCATGGAGAGATGCCTCTGGGGACAGCTTTCGACTGTCGATTAGCCTACAAAGACTCTTTCGATCTTGCTTGGATACTCCAGGATGTGCCTGCCATGATTAGATATCCATGTTTCACATCAACCCAAGTAGTTAGCATACATAGGTAGTTTATTGGGGTTCTTTTTACAATCTAATAACATAAAATGCCCACGTAGTGATATTTTCTTATCTCTATTTGTATCGCATTGTTTTGTGAGATATATTATATGTTATGTCGTCAGATTATTGATTTAAATCAAACATTCAAGTACGAATCAACCTTCTAATTTTGCAATGTAACATATCGAAGAATTTAGTGATAGAACATTTTCCTACACTTAAAAGCTCTATATGTTAATATAAAAGTGTTTGATATTGAGTAAGGGGTAGGATGCTTCAATTGGACCCAAACAATAATTCAATCATACAAATATGCACTTTTTCTTCTCATGCTCACTACTGAACAACAGAAAAACCAAATGCAGAAAGCTTTAGGGCCGGCCATATCCTACCCAAAACAAAGGGCATTTATGTCAATTTACTAGTCCTAATTAATTCACATTTATCCCAATTAATTGTTAACTAATTAGGAAATTAAATCCATTAAATACCATAGACCTTACTTTGAGATAAGTATCAATGGCTCTGTACAACCCATCATCCGTGGCACGGGCGTGGCTAGGCACAGCTCCAGCAAGCGCCGCAAACTCCTTCAAGCTCAAATATGCATCCATGGCGGCTTCAGCAAGATAACAATCCACAAGCTTTGCCACCTTGACCATGGCAGCTCCGCTCTTAGCAGTCTCATCCAAGTTCACAAACCTCTTCACCAACCTAATCACAAGCTCAACGTCCAGCAAAGTACCGCACGTGTGACTAAAAGAAGGTATCATGAGCTCCTTCAACAAGGCTTGGTCCAGCTGCCACGATATCCTCTTTTCGAGCTCGGCGCGGTACGAGGGCTCCACCGCAACCATGTTGGCGGTGCGTAGGAGGCGGAGGAGGAAGTTGCATGGGATGGAGTCCTTCTCCGGGGGGAGGACGCCGACTAGGGTTTCGACGAAGAAGCGTTTTCGCATCCACAAGGCGGTGACGGATTCCGGGGAGGACTGTAAGCTAATTAGGCTTCTTTGGTCGGAGAGGGCTTCGCCGGAGAGGTCCGGGAGCCATTTGGAGGCGTAGTGGGTGATTATGGAGCCGATGAGGTCGGGACGTACGCCTTTGGCTTTGATGCCGGCTAGGGTTTTGACAAAGTAGTCCATGTCAAGGATACATGCGTCATCGAACCAGCATTCGGAGGCAAATGGGGAGGGTTTTCCCGGGAAAGTGACGGATTCTTGCAAGTCTTGGTTTTTCGACATTGCCTTTTTTTCGGGAGCAATGGGTAAATGGAAGGGGCAGTTGTGGGGTGTCTATATATGGTTCATGTAGTTACACTTACACTTTACATGGCAGAGAGTGAAAGTAATTTTTGGTGCTGGCATGGAGTTGAAATGTCGATGATGCCCTTGAATTGAGTAAAAGATCAAGAGAAAAGGACATAGGTGGCTTGGGATTTAAGTAATGGCATAGTATAGTACTCCAGTGTAGTGTGAGAGCAAGATGGATGGCTGGATGGATGGGTGAGGAGGAAGATCCATGGATAAAAGAGAGAGAGAGAGAGAGAAGACAAGTGTTATAAATGCAAAATAGTGAAATATTCCTTGCCTATGACAAGCAACGTCTCATTCTCTGGCATGGAGAACAAAATTCATTATAACACCACCCAAGATTGAAAGAGACTCCTAACTCTCTCTCTCTCTCTCTCTCTCTCTCTCTAAAAATTTGGGCATGGAAATGGTAGAACTAAGAGGAATATCTACCGACTTGACGACAATGCCATTATTTTGTGCCATATATGCACTTGGAGATATGACTTATCTATTTAGAACATGAGCATGTTTCACTTCTTTGAAAAATATGATCAGCAATGTAGTCGATAAATACAACACATACGACTACCGTTTCTCCCAAAATAAAGAAGATGAAACTTTTTTGTGAATTTTTGATATTCAACAACTTAGATTGCCTAATTGTTGAAAAAGAAAAAGATGTAAGTAGAGGAAAAAATCAACATCACCTCGAGAATAATGAGAAATGTGGGTACAAAATAAGAAGGTGATGGGATATTGTATTTTGCATAACAACAACCAGCACGTGAACTTCCCTCTTGTTCCTAACTTTGGATGGTAGCTATAGCTAGCTGCTGCCCTCCCAACACCAGCTGCAGCTCTGGCCCGTCTGGGTGCGCAGGGCCCCACTATTGTTTGGTATGGGCCCACTTGAATCATGCTAGCCCAAATATCTAGCCTATCAAATTGTTTTTGTGTTGGCCTGCATGTATGCTCTTTGAGCATGAACAATGTAGATGGGTCAAGAATGGAGTCAATTTGAATTTTCAACTCTAGAATTAGTAAAGTTCAAAAACATTTCTATTCAAATTAGGAGTGAAGAAAATTTTGGTTTAGAAGAATTTGAAACAGGACGAAGGATAGCCCATATATATGGGCCACTATCAAAATGTCTCATCTTGGGTCAAATTCTGACCTAAATCTAACATTGCTGTTGGGTTTCTCCATTTGTGGAGCCCAATTTGCCATTTGACTCCAATGAGCTCCCACATTGGTTATGTTGTATGTTTGGTTCAAGATTCAGAAGCTTGGAAATGGGTATGAGATGTCATTCTCATATTTGGTAAATACGTTCTTAGGAATCTAATGCCTAACACGTGAATAAATACAAACCAAAAATGGGAATAGAAATAAAAGGTTTTTCCAAGTGATCATTTCCTAGCATTTTGGAAATGATAATCTTCCATTCTTGCCTCCTGAGAAATAGACATGGGAAGTTCATTCCTAAACAATTCATTATGTGTCTGGTTTCAAGGTTTAGAAGTTTGAGAATATGCATGAAATTGCATTCCCATATTTGGTATGTGCACTCTCGGTAACTTTTAATAAATAGAAATAAGGGTCCATTTGGATGGAAGGATTCCAAATCGAAGGATTTAGACATATAAAATTAAATTATAAGATTAGACTACTATACAATCCATGTATGTCAAGATTTTTGAATAAGAAAGAAATGAAGAAAACAAATGCATTTCAAATTACTCCTTGCATATATGGTCATTTCAAATGTATTACATCTAGTTATTTCAAATATATTGAATCGAATTCTTTCAAGTATTTTTTTAATATCATCATCTTCATTTCTCAGCGTTCCTAAATGCATGAATGTACATCTTTCATTTTCAGTTCATGATATTAGATATGGGAGTTTTGTTCCCAAGAAGTTGATTGTACGAATCAAACGGCTCTTAGGTGTTAGCAATTTTGAACTCTCATACAAAATGTTCGTCCCCAGAGCAAAGTAATCCGCAAGGGGGAGCACCCTTGGTGGAGATTTTGCATGGATTCGAGCAGTCCAAGTCCCGCAAGTCATCACCATACCTTTTTATTTAAAAATTAATTAATTTGAAAATGGCTATTATCACCTTGCGGAACTTGGACTATAAGTGAAAATGTAATTTTTCATGAGAGATTTGTAGAAAAGAAATTTATAAGAGAAAATTTAGTCTGTTAAATCAAAATCTGCCTCTCTCTCTCTCTCTCTCTCCTGCCCAAATTTGATGTCACATTATGTCACATTTGCAACAAGAATATATTTCTAATAATGAATCAACTAGGTTTATTCCATTGGTGTAAATTCAATCTAATTCTACAAAATATAGGAACTGAAAACTAAACAGAGGTAATTTCAATATCTATGAAAAAACTGGACTTAGAAGTCATAAGCATGCTTATTTTTAAAGCAAACTAAGATCCTACCACCAAGACTTCACCAATATTGCTTCTCATCAACCCTATTTGGTCTTCCCATCTGGCGATTAAACCGGAAACATTATATGTTGCGGGAAGGTCCAGAGGAACCGCTGTCTCCTGCTGTTGGGTTCAGCACTGAATCACTGGCAAGAGAACCGTTCCCACTTCCCTCTTGAGCCACTACTGGGATCTTGACTGCTGATCTTTCCATCTCCTTCTCGAGCTCTTCTTCTCGTCGCAATGCAGTAAACTGGGTGTCTAGAGACCTGGCTGCTCCCAGCCATGCAAGAACAATCAGCAGAAGTATACCTCCAAGGTAAGGTGTTGAGTTCGCGAGTGACCCGAAGGTCAAAATCATAAACTGCTGAATCAGAGCACCACCAGACTTCCCCAATGGGTTGCAGACAACATCAATGGCTGCCTTTCCTTTAACCTACAGCAAGAAGTTCACAAGGAACGTAAACACAAAAGGGCTCAAAATGAAACTCAAATTAGAAAACTCGAAGTTTTTCCTGATAAATATGATTCCAAGATGACTGAAACCTCTCCTTTAAAGAGGTCCCTAATTAAAATTTCCCTAAACTATTGGCTAAGCCAAAATCTAAAATACTGAGTTGTGAGCATGAGTCCAAACCTTGGTGTCCTCATCCAAGGGAATGTATGCCATTTCTTTGCATGGATCAAACAAGCTGTACTTGGCACTCTTGCTGAAAATGTTTTGCAAAGCACCCACATAAACAGCTGCAAGAAGTGGAGTCATCCCAAGGCTTGTAATAGCAGGTGAAAGTGGACCGCCAAACAAGATCAGAGAGAAGAAACCAACTCCAGTCAGAAGTAGAACTGTAGGTGTGATCTTCGCAGCAACTCCCCATCCATATTTTTCGAATATAACTTGACTGAGCAACATCATTGTGAAAGTTGCTATTCCAGTGGCAGTTGAGAAGTCACCCATAAAAGAAGAGTACTCATTCGGGCTCGGAAACTGCACAATTCACAGTGGAACAAGAAGAGTGAGGATTATCAATTAGTAATTCATAATAAAGGCAAAGATTAAGTCACCCAGCTAAGGCATACCTGAGCTTTGAGCTTTGATTTCCATGTAACCTCCACGAGGTTGATGCTAATACCATATGCAACCACCAAAGTGGCAAGATCTCTGATGTATCTTGAAGACACCAAAAATTTCAAGCTCTCCATTGTCCCCATTTTGGGCTTATCCTGCAAAGTAAATAGAAGTTAAAAAAGATGCTAACCAAACTTATGAGAATACAAAATTGGCCAATTATAAAAATAATGGTATGGGATTCAGGTCGCTTCAACAATGACCAGTGATCAGTGACCACAATAAGATAGTAAACAAAATGATGTTATTTTTTCAACTTCCCAGCAACATATTAACAGATGGTGCCATGATAAGAAGTAATGCAGATAAACAGAACAGACTAACACGAACAGAAGGGACCAAAATTGAACAGATTCAGGTAGCCAATGTATCAACACAATTCAAATACGATTAACAAGATAGTCTTGCTGCGGATGATTACCTTCTTCTTCTTGCTGCGGGTGGGAAGAGGAACATAATTGTTTACCCACCAGTACAGGAAACAGATTGTGAACCCCATCAACACAACAATGCTCATCATCCCCCTTAAGGACAGGGCCCAACCATCAACTCCAGGACCCAAATTTTTCCTCAAATTAGAGAAATACTTCACCGTCCTGCCTGAGAAAATAAGAGCAACATTCGCTCCCAGTCCAAAAAGGGGGTAGAATCTTTTTGCTTCATCAATGGTAGTTATCTGCATAAAATCCAAGCAACATTATTTATTTAAGTTCCAGTCACTAACATTAGGGCGAAGACCTTAAATTCAGACTAATGAAAACTTCTGAGATCATTTCTTGTATTCTATAAGAATCCATATC
The DNA here is from genome assembly GCF_002207925.1 of Prunus avium. Next base: position 353,965 of record NW_018921827.1, read on the forward strand.
TTGGTATACGATACGACTCAAATGGAGTTGTTACAAATAGGAAAAATAAATTTTGATATGAATCATTCATATCACAAGTTATAACACATGCTTCAAAAGCCAGCACCTTTTAAGGCCAAAGTTAATCCTTGTCCAGTCTGCTGTGGCAAATAGAAGAGAAAGCCATCTAAAGAGAGAGATCATTTTTTTCCTGTTTAATTAATAAGGATAGAACAGAGCACCATTCACAATCAGATAACTGAAGAAAATCAAGCCTCCAATTCCAATCTCAAAACACATATCAATTCCATTTTTGATAAACTGACACAGTATACAGACATATATAGGTTTTAAATTATTCCTCATTTTTTTTAAATATCTATAAAACAAACAACATATGTACCAACCGTGTTAAGAAACTGAGACTGGAAAAAATGATAACCAATCCAGAAAACGTGTATGGGTACACAAGCAATCAAATCATGAAATAAACATCAACTCATCTTTAAAATTATATTCCTGATTGGCAAGCAATCAAATCCCGATTATGCAGACATGAATCACACGACAAGGAAATTACCTGATTGGCAAACCCCCAGAAAAGCACAGATACCACCACACTTCCCCACAATTCAGCCATGACATAGAACAAACAAAAGCTCCATATCCTCAAGATTGCGAGTGGACCAAGGAACCTTGGGCCAAGAGTGTTGAGCAGGCTATCAGCAAGCGCTTCTGGGTGGATATAATTGCTGAGAGGATACAAGACAAATCCAAATGCCCCGAAAAAGGCGATAAATGGAAGCATAACAGTGTAGAAGAGAGCCTTCTTGGACAACACATTAGACAATTTTGTGTACAACAGCATGAAGCCAACAGCCATAGGCAGGTTCACCCAGGTTTTTAAAAATGGTATAATCTCTGCACTACTCCCTTTAGCTGTTACAACCAACACATCCTTTGTGTCCCTGAGGATTGTGTAATTGAACAAGATACAAAAGAACATCAACCCGAGTGGAACAATCTTCTTGAGGGTTACAGCCTCAATACCAAAGAACTTGGGCTGCTCAGTTTCCCCAAATGCTGGCTGCCCATCAGCAGCAGCAGCAGCAGCTTCAGCCCTGCAGATGAACAAGTTCCTCTCTTTTGTGCCAAACCCATGAGTCTTTGAGACAAAGCCTTGAAATTTCTGTAACCCATTTGAGGACAAAGATAACCCAGTTGGGGTTTTGGGTTTTGTGAAGAAAGATCTTTGCTTTAAGCCCAGAGAAGATTGAAACACTCTGGTCTTGGGGTTTAAAGGCAGGGAGAGAAGCCCTTTGGTCTGCAAAACAGCATCCATGTCTCTCCTAGGTCCCTCCAAGAAAATCCAGAAGTAGGTTTTTTCAAGAGAAGAACATGAAGAGAGACACAGATAAGGGAAGTGAGGAAGATAAGGTGGCTGAAGAAAAAAGATTTGATTTTCAGAGAGAGTGTAAAGGGTGGATACAAATATCTATTTATACCAAATGAAGAAACAAACCAAACAGCCCCTCTCAAAGGTTGAGAAAGGAAAAACAAAACTTGTAGAGATTTTTTTCCCAGCCTGAAATGTTAATAAAAAAAGGGGTTTCAGCAAGGGCGGAGCTTAATTTCTCTCAATCTGTTCCTAACCCACAAAACAAATACTCCATCTGTTAAGATGACAAGTTTTTTTTTTTTCTAAACACAATTTAACACAAAAGGAAGTGAAACTGTGACTGGAGGCAAATACGGAAAATGGATGGGTCAGAGACAGTCGGGCAGTCGAAAAAGCATCCCACAAGACAAGTTAGCCAAAGAATGATTCCTGTGCAAGTACATTGACCAAAATGCACCTGCTTTGTAAGACGACCAAAACGCCCTTGAGTTTAGGCCAAAACTGAAACAGAAAAACCCTTGAGATATTTTTCACTTTTTGATACTTTGGAGGCCTCTGAAAGTTACATGTGGGGTTATAAATTTGTGGGATGTGAAATCGTTCATTGATGTGCGCTTCCGCCGTCCGTTCCTCCTAGGGTTTGAATCATCTGGAGTAGTGGTTTTTAAAATTGGAGCCATAAATTATATTTTAATACATCAACTCTGAAAAATAACGGAAAATGCTAGGGAGACCAACTTGGGAGACCAACTTGGGATACCAACTCTCTAATAGAGCGTGGGACCCATTGTATTGGTGGGCTCCACCTCTATTAGAGAGTTGGTACCCAAGTTGGTCTCCCAAGTTGGTCTCCCTAGCATTACCCAAAAATAACTGGTGGATCACACCCAAGATGAAGATATTTGAATTATAATAATAGATATTTTAATTTATTAAATGACAAGCGGAAAAAATCATGGAAACTATAAATCCAAACACTAAAATCTTCAATTGCCAAAAATTAAAATGATGAAAATATAAATTATGTCATTATAGAATTCTATGGAATTTTCAATTCCTTCATCCAAACGGAAAGAGTGGATATCTGTATTTATACTGACTCTTGTAGCATACCCTATAATGAAATTTAATATATATTATTTAGCATGATGGGCACTCTGCGATTCGGGCCGATTTAATGCCCCAATCGCTAATTGCCCTAATTATTGTTGAATGACAAGTTGGTCAGTCTATTAGATGAGGGATGAAGAAAATTAGGATTTCAATCAAGAGTAATGTTAAAAGAATCGCATATCTAATAAATGTGGAGCCTACCAAGAAAATTAGGATTTCAATCATTTCTATTAAATATCTATTCTACAATGGGAAACATATAGTTTGATAGAATGACATATTGTTGGTAGTATGAGTGACCGATGTATAAAAACTTAGCTTTACAATCATTTCTATTAAATATCTATTCTACAATGGGAAACTTAGTTTTTTAAAATTTTATATTCACTGTTTATATAAACTTGTTATGGAAGAATTTCTTGATTACATGCATCATGTAGTTGGTACATTAAATTTATTGATTCCATGCATCATGCTTATAATCCAATTAAATATATCTATATCTGACCTTCCTATCCTATTTAAGATCGCGTTACACTTATTATATACATTCAAATATTTATTTATTTTAAATATAATAAACTCAAAAGAATTTCACTTTTTCCTAAGAGAAACAAACGTAGCATTTTTTTTTCTTTTTTTCTGAGCAGCAGCATTTCTATTTTTCCATTCATATATTTATGTCAATTTCCAAAAAAGGCGCTTTATTGGGCGATGACTTTGGTTTTCATATTCTAGTATTTTGTTTGAATTTTTATTTTAGCCCACATGTCTTGAATTTGACCAATTTGGTCAATTTTGCCTATTCCTATGTGTGAATTATTATATATGAACCACGTGTGCGCCTTAACGGCAAAAATAGAAGGAAATTGTCAAAATAGTTAACATAGTATACACATGAACTAAATTGGCCAATTAAAAAACGCGGGGATCAAATTGGAAATCCGAACTAACCACAAGGGCTAGAACCCTGTCAAGGTTTTGAACACATGGGTCATTATCGTTGGTCGAATGATACAATTTCTTTTTCAAAAATAGTTTAGTCCAAATCACACACCACCAACAGTCAAATTTCATCATATTTTTGCTTTCCGGCAACTGTTCTGCTAGCTTAAGAGAGTCGTGTGTGTTTCTTGCAAGATTCTGATTTGAAAGAAGTATATGTGTGCATATAGGCATATTCAAGCTCAACATGCTCATACAAGACTTACAGATTCTTCATGTATAACACGTGCTTCAAGAAAGTACTTAAATTTCAGTAATTTAATTGAGTGATCAAATGATTTCGGATTCAAGTGAATGAATATATATAAAATAGACGATTTGGATTAGTGAAATACAATGCATAGTGAACTCTACAAGGGTGTTATTTGAGGAACCCCTTAACTGAAGCTCTCTAACATTTATATATGATCGCAGGAATATAAGAATCTTAAGGAATCTTGATTGTATTTTTGTTTCTTGGTCCATAAAAAAAGTTCAACTTGGTCACGTTTATGATGAAATTCCACATTTTTTTCATACCAAATAAATGGGCACGCATAAAGACAATGAAGTTGTGAGGTAGCTGCACGTTTGCACCAACAAGAGCACCTACTTATTCACACTTACTGTAAGCAATTTTTAGGGACCAAAACTCAGTCGCTGTAAAGTACAGTTTGCACCAACAGGGCACTCTCATGCTATGCTCTTGCTTGCTCTCCCTCTTCCAAAGAAGGGACAAATTAAACCCAATGATTAAGAGCATCAGATATACTCAGAATGTATGGAAGCTTGTTAATGCGTATAAGGGAGATGATTTTGGTACTTCAAAAGGTCATCTTTCACGATTGTCTACGCTCACGAATATAAAGAGTGCATAACGTTTTCAAAGGTTATATTTGAATTACCAAAACCATTACTCCATACATGACGCAACATGTACGATAACACGATAAAATTTATGAACAAAATAATCTCAGGTTCGAACTCCATCACCGATAGAGCTTATGCGTAGCAGCACATATATATTATCTAGAATTCAAATTGAACGGCCCAAAACAATTTCTACTCGAGACATATAATATTTGTGCAAATCCCATATTTTAACATTATCTTGATATTAAGCACCGGTCAGCACCCCCAACTTTGCACTGGAAGGTCCAAAATTATAAAAACTTTATTAAAGAGAGAGCATGATCGTTCATGCCACGAGACACATAGTATCACGTGTATATTATTATTTTATTATGGTTGTTGAAAGCCACAAGCCAGCGAGGCTTGCCACTTTTTTCCCAAACAACTTGCTCCGTTGCAATGGGTGGGTCCCAACAAGTTCAACTTGCGGTGGACGGGCGCAATTAAATGTGGGGTCCATAATGATCGGCGGTGATTGGGTGAAGGGTTTGGTCACGTGGCGAAAAGGGTTTAGACGGACCATACCACCTACCTCGACAGGTGAAGGCGCACAGTCCAACACGTAATCTCACCAAGTCCCCATATTTTGTTTAGAGACACGTCATTGTATCTTTCAATTTTGGTTCATACACAACAACACAACACAAGTGAATGGGGATAAATATTTCAATTGAGATTAGACCCGGCCCATGGGCCAATCTATTTAGCCCGTTTTGGGAGGCTCCATTCCATGACCCACGACCCTTACTCTTTACTCCTATGCTAATGCGTCGATTATAACAAAATCCCAAAATTGTAAGGGTTTGTAGCTTAGGTAGTTACATGCGTTGAGTCATTTTATAGTGAGGGCTTTATAAATGGTATTATTTCTTAACCGTTGAATCATGCTAACCAATTTGATTCAACAACTAAGAAGAAAGGCCTCACCAAAGGGCCATATATGGCCCTCACTATAGAATTCTTGTATACGCATTTAACCCAACAACTCATGTTAGAAAAAGTTTTATGTAGTTTTATGATGAGTTCACAAACAATTTTAGGGTTGGCGGACTAACTTTGGTGGAGTCCACCACTATTAGAATGGTGTTGACTTGTGAACTATTTTATTATTATTTAAATTTGTTTAGTGCATGATTTTTTTTTTTTTTTTTATGGGCAATTTTGGAGGCAAATACTATATCAGCTTGTAGCTTGTGCATTATTTTAGTTCGGATATGTCTGCGGGCGCAACTAGGAGTCTAGGACACCAATCATGTTTAGAATTGTCAGTTTTTTCCTCACCAACTACCTTACCCTAAATGTGACAAATTAAACAATGTCAATGTCAATGAATGACTAGAAACATTCTCAATGTCTATGTTTTTATTTTTTTGGGTTTTTAAGAGATGGGCTTAGAGCCAATGAAAAACTAACCAAACACAACATAGAACATCCCTACATGTAGTGCAGCCCAAAATGGTGATGGCAACCAACCCATCAGTGACCAGTTTATGTGCTCGAGTATTACTATTTGTATCATCTCAACTATCACAATATGTTGTATCGCCTCTCTAATTGACATTAGTTTATATTCTCTATTACAAAGGAGCTACAACACGTAGTAAGTTGAGATAGTACGATTCTCTTTATAAACATGGTTCAAAGTAGAATTTTGGTGGTCTGCAAATTAGGTTAGGTATGGTTATGGGTACCTAATGGGCTTAGCTTAGGCGCACTGTACATGTGTATGTATGTTTGAATCTACCATACTTATCCGTAATATGTCTCTGAAAGGGACAGACCTATGGTCTACTTAACACAAACTATAGCCCAGGTAGGATTTTTTTTCCAACTCAAAATCTATAATATAGCCCACCCTAGCCTCCCCATGACACCCTTTCAAACTCCTTCACGTAAAGTAAATTTAGCCAACCCATTTTAAAATTTTGAATATGTCCCTGCCAAAGCAACAACGTCTCAATTTCCAATAAGTGAAATACTCTATGTGGTTTACTACGGTTTGGAAATTGCACAACTGCCCCCATCTATTTGAGATTCACTTCTTTTTGCAAACCAAATTTGATAAAAACAATTACATTACTACTATGGGTTAAATACCTTTTTGATTACTGGGTTTTATATGAAAATTTAATTTGGTCACTGAGAAAAAAAAAATTAGCCAAATTAGTCCCTGTGTTTCCCAAAATTTACAATTTACAGACATTCCGTTATCTTTTGTAAAATGCAGTTTTTATTTTTTTAGGAAGCACGTTCAGTGTTCTTCCTCTAACTCAACAATGTTTTGTGCTATTAGGATTTAACAAATTGAGGGAAATCTTGGGTTGACATCAAAATTGTGAGGTATAAGGTGACATATTGGATGCTATATTGAAGCCTGAATTGATTGAATAAGAACTGTATTGTGATTTCGGATGGCAAGGAGACATAAACAAGGTGATTAGATTCCCCCAAGTTGTTAAACCCTAATAGCAAAATATAACCTAACTCGTTGAGTTAGAGGAAGAAGATTGCAGGTGATTCGTAAAAAAAATAAAAAAAAATAAAAACTGCACTTAATGAAAGAATACGGAATGCCTATAAATTATGAACTTTAGAAAACACAGTTATTATTGAATTTTTGTGTAAAATTCAGTGACCATAAATAGTATTTAACCCTTACTAATATTGCTGCTCAATCTACGAGAAGTGTGGATTTCTCATCTCGCCTTGACTTACGGCCCAAATTTGGGATAAGAGCGACTAGGCTACATAACCAGCAAAACTGCCATAAGGGTGGAAACAGCACATCCCACTTGACATTTGGACCAAACTGGGCCAGGAAACCAACCAAGATTTCTGTCTTTATGAGTGTGGGAGAGATACCCATTTCCACTTGGCTAAAGTAAGTCTCAATTTCAAATCCCACAAATCATATTTTGACGTATAACTCAGAATTACTATTTCTGAATGGATACGTATTGAAAATTTTCATAATTTGGTTTGCAAATAAAACTATTGATCTAGAAGATGTCCCAAATTTGAATCCTCATCGATTAACCATTGAAAAAAACAGTAGTTTTGAATTTATAATATCAAAGATGCCATTGTTTCAACAAAAAATTGATTATGAGATCCACCAACTCTTCCCTCCTTTATAAAATTGATTATGTTGTCAAAAGATTGAAGACAATGAAGACAACAAAGCAAACAGATACAACCACCCTTTCCTTGAAACATTCTCTCTTGGAATATGCATCTTTCATCTTTCACTTGCTTTGGACTTGTATTATCACCAAAGGCAAAACTGGCTTAAATCCAGCAAAGCAATAGTAGCACAAAATTAACCCTCCAACAACCCCATCCTTGTAGACAGAGAAAACACAAGCAATTAGAAACCCTTTTGAAAACCAACTCATTTACTTGTCCTCTTGCAATTTCGGTTACTTCAAGGGAATTCTTTGTGTCATTGCAACACATGCCTTTTCTAAGATTTCCCAAAAAGAAAGAAAATGACACCAAACCCACATGTTTTTTTTTTTTTTTTGGGTGTGTGGAAGCGGATAGAGCTTGTTGGACGCCATAAATGTCTTTAATTAATCAAGCTTTAGAGCTACATTTAAATTGTGATCTTGATAATGGACGGTGATGCTTTGGGGCCCCAAGGGAAGCCTCAGCCTTTATTTTGGGGAATCTTTGGAGGTGCAAGTAATCCCTAGGTTTCTATGTTTTCTCCCTGTTCACGATAAGGTATAGGGGTGAGAATCAAGTTAGGTTGTGTCATGTTGTTGTTTAGTTTGTGTGAACTACTAATCAATTCTAACATGGCATGTTTAATTAATCGTGTTATATGATTCAATACTACTCTAACTCGTTTGTTGACCTACATAGATTATGCGAGTTTGATATACATTGTTGGCCAATTTCTTTTATTATTTTAAGCTTTTCGAGTTAGGAATTGTATAACATTATATGAGAGCATGCCGAACAGTAGTTTAACAATGGTACTCCCTAGAAAATTTTAAAAAAACCCAGTTGGTTTGGATGCTAATTAAATCCTAAAAAAGAATCGTATAATTATAAAAATATTATATACAAGTACAACATAAAAAAAATAATTCACTTTTTTTTCTTTGTATAGTACTAGTTAAAGTCTAAAACGAGTTTATCGTGCCAAAATCATTGTTATTGTTATGTTTAATCGTGTTTGTAATCATGTTTTTTATGAAATTCATGTCAAGTATGTATAATCAACTTACCTTACTATTTTCACGTTTAAATCAAGTTGTTCTATTATGTTGTTGAAAAATATTGTCCCTAGAAGAGAAAGAGAGTTGTTTACCATTAAAACTATTTGTTAACTACAATTAAGCATTCACACCCATCATTTTCTCTTATTTAACTATGATTAGGACTCTGTTATCGAAACAAACAAGCGTATTCCATGACTTATTCATGGAGTAGAAAATTTGATTGTACACTTTTCATTTTCCTGACTCATTCATGTCTTCGCATTAAAACCTGTTACAAATACAAAACTCGATCTCAAGTATATTTCTATTGCGCATAAAAGACTTCAATAGGTCATACAAGTTATTTTTTTCATTTTGTCTTAAAATGAATGCAAGCATAGTTTTTTTTCTTTTCTAAAGAAATTTAAGGAATTATTGCATGTAAATTTTAATTGTGTGAAACTCTTATAAGTATATTTTCAGCTGCTTATTTTTTTAAAAAGGTAGAAAAACCAGTCCTTTCTCTATGATAATGAAAGATATATGTCAATCACAAGGTGTTGTGTAGTTGGCAAACTGCCACCTCTAATTGGCGGACTGCCTGGTGCCTCAATGGCAAGAATGCATTATTTTGGTTTCACACCTCATCGTATTTACCCAAAAAAAAAAGAAAAAAAGATATATGTCACATTATTTTGGTTTCACACATCGAAGTACAATATTATGCAAAATAAAGGGGACTGATTTTCCCACTCTATTTTTATCCACTTACACTCCATTTTTCTAAATAAAAATAAGTGTATGTGGATAAAAGGGGAGTGGGAAAATCATTTACCAAAATAAACCATATTCTTTTAGTGTTGAAAAAAGATTTTAAATTCAAATTCCTTTACCTTACTGATAAGAAAAGAGAACACTTTATTGTAATAACAAATTTGAAAAACATATCGACATAAATACAGTGAATTAAGGCGATAAAAATATGATATCTCTAAATTACTCATTGCATATGTATAGGCATCTATCTAGCAAAACTTATCAATTCAATACATGTTTTTGTTCTTCTTTATTTCTTATGATAATAAAGCAGAGTACAAAAATATTGAGGAGGCTAATTATCCCATCAAGATCACTTTCACATACATGTCCCACTAAAATTGAAACTCTTATGCATCTAACTGTCATCAATCTTCTAGAATTCAAACTTTCAAATGTAACGGCTACATTGTGACAAAAATGATGACTCTCCTCAAGGCGACGAAGTTGACAAACAAACGTTTAGGCAGCTAAGCTTAATTATATTATAGTGATAACAAAAGGAAAAATTAAAAAGTAATGAATTTGAAATATTGCCATTGTTTCCAACTCCCCAAAAATAATAAAAAATAAAAAATGGTAGGAAGTTGGACTTTCCTCCTAGAATTTGATTGGGAAAGGTAATATTTTTTTTTATGGGAAGTTATAATCAGTGTCAGATCAAAAGGAAAAAATCCAAAGGGGGTTAAAGAATACTCGTAGATTTCTTTTCTTTTGAGGGTTGGTGGCTGCAAAAGTCCATAGAAACAAACAAGGGACCAGTAAACAGTAAACAGTAAACACAGATTCCTATGGAGGAAGAAGCTGCCTGCATTTTGGATTCTTTACAGTTTACATAGCCAACCAAAAGAAAAGATAAATAAATGGAGGGTGAGAGGATTTTTTAACACAAGAATTGGGATTCAAATCAAACATACTGTTGGTTTAGAGGATGAAATTAATTATTTGGGGTCCTCCTGTCTACCTAGTTGCAAAGGAATAATGGTACTAGTAATGGTTAGAGGTTCGGAACACCCGGGCACTTTATGAATATTTGTATAAACCCCCTCCCCTCAATCGCTTATACTAAAAAAAAAAACACAAATTCTCCAAACTTAAGAAAAATATATAAATCTTCAATTAATATTTCATAAAATCAAATCAAATCTTCAAATAAAAATATATCAATCTCCCTTTCCATGTTATCATCCATTCAATTTCCATTGATGTCCACTAGGATGCTTCAACTTTCAAATACTTGAGTTTGACACTAAAACGACCTAATATTCAAAGAAGAAAACGACCGCATATTAAGAATCTAATTGCTCATCATTAACCTGTCGATAAATAAAACCAAAACAAACCATCCCTATAAATTTCATCAACTCAAATCACATTGGAATTGTACACCATTTGTAGGCCACCCGATTCTTCAACTTGCTCAGGGAAGTGACATATGCACTTTAAAACAAAAGTAGTTTTCTATAATATACATACTCTAAATGCATTCATAAGTGCGACAGAAGTTACTTTTGAACTGCATCCGTAAAACTCAGTACGTTTTAAGACACGGTGAGTAAATGTAGTACACATAACAAATAAAAAGTTATGTTAGGTTGGTTGGTGCCTGTGCTGATAGACTATTGACAGTTTTTTTTTTTTCTTAATGAATAATTATGAATGATATTTAATTAGCATGATCAGATTCTGACAAGAATTTTACAACTCATTTTTACTTTTTTTATTTTATAAATATTTAAAATATGATGATTGCTAGCCTGGTTGGTTGGAGAGGAGGACAACAGGAGGCAAAGTATTCCGTTGTGAAAGTTTCCCTCTCCCTCCACACAATTTTTCAGAGACAGAGACAGATAAAGTGATTCTTTCATTTCCCTTAAATTTTAGGAATCTGTTTGTCTAATTTTCTGCTTGGAAAGTGACATGGAGGGGGCCCAGCCACACATCAGCACCTTAATTGGAGTGACAGGATGACTCAAATTTCATGATTTTGCATCTTCCTTTATGTCCCATTTTCATGTCCAAGTCCCCTCCCTTTTGTCCCATGCTTCAGTGTGAGAAAAAGATTCATTGCTTTCTCACTCATCAAAGAATTCAAACTGCATACAAATAGGATGAGAATTGAGCACAAACACTAAACTAGGGCAATTTAATTTACTTCGTTTAGAGACGGATAAGGTGTGGCTTCTTATAAAAGTACTGTTCATCACAAGAGTTTGATTCTCCACTCTCTTTGCGTCTATTTAACTCTTCTTTTATATATCATTATAGTTTCAGTGACAAAATGCGTACTTTGCATTCATGATAAGAGTTTGATTCTCACCCTATTTGTCTCTCATACTTCAAAATGTCAAACTACTTGCTTCACACATCCATGATAAAAATTTGACTCTCACCCTTCTTACCTTTTCATTTAAGAGTGAATTCCCAAGAACGACCGAATGTGGCCAACGGGGTCTAGCCTAATGGAAAAAGACCTTAACTTGCATACCAGTAGTCTCAAGTTAGAACTCTCATAACATCTTGATAGTGTGTGTGTGTGAAACCCACGCTCTTTAGACCATGAAACTTAAAAATTACAGATTCTATTTTATCCAACAAAGCCTTAACTGCCGTCTCCACTACTAACATTACACCACTGAGTTATACCAAGCATTCTTATTGCCCAATAGAGGAATAAATATTTTTGTAACCCTGAATTCCCAAGAACGACCCAATGTGGCCAACGGGGTCTAGCCTAATGGAAAAAGATCTTAACTTGCATACCAGTAGTCTCAAGTTAGAACTCTCATAATATCTTGATAGTGTGTGTGTGTGAAACCCACGCTCTTTAGACCATGAAACTTAAAAATTACATATTCTATTTTATCCAACAAAGCCTTAACTGCCGTCTCCACTACTAACATTACACCACTGAGTTATACCAAGCATTCTTATTGCCCAATAGAGGAATAAATATTTTTGTAACCCTTGAAAAAATATTCTTTTAATTTTTTAATTTTTTAATTTTTTTAATTTTGGAGGGTTTAGTGTTTAAAGTAGCTAATCATAGATAGCTTTTCAAAAGAGATTGGGTGTCTTGGTGCATTACAACTTGGAACAGTCGGGCCATTTCGCAATTTAAAAATATAATATACTTAATTTGCATGAATTTATTAATTATTACTTTTTTATTATTTATTTATAATTCTTCACCATTTGTGTGGAGGCCTTGACCTCCATTTTCTTGTTTCATACACAAACCTTTCTGTTAATATATGTATAAATAAATAAATAAAAATTAATTATTAATTAGTTTATATATAATGCACATTCGAAGCTTATGGAATCGCGCCTTGACCGGCGTTGCAGTTGTAAAGTCAAAGATCAATACATTCAACCCTTTGTGAAATTGTGACTTCGTCTACGACTCTTCATTAATTTCTTTTAATTAATTAATTTTTTTTGGGTGATAAGTTGTTTAATCTTTTGCTTCTTTTCCACATTTCAAAATTTTCTTGTCAGCTTTTAGATCTAATGCCAGTCTTCTTTTTAAGTTTTCCAAATTGTATTATTCTTTCATTGAGATTTGTAATTCTGTTTTTATTTATATATATTTTTAAGTAGATTAACCCACCTACTTTTCAATTAGGGGATTAAACAAGAGTGCTGCTAAACGAACCCTAAAATTAACTGAGTACACCCTATGATCTAAGTACACCCTAATATTTTAATTAAAATGTAAAATTAACTAAGTACACCCTATAGAACTACCAAAAATACCCATGGTACACCATAATACTTGTAGCATTATTTAATAGTTGATTTTCAGCTTGATTTTTTTAATAGTGTTTATAAATCTTTGACTTTTCATATGGATTTATGCTTCTACTAAAATTGTTGACACTTTTTTTGCAATTCCAAGTTCTTGCAATCACCACCTCTTTCGTTAATAGTGATTTTTTATGCATGTTTCAGTTATATACTACTATGCTACTGTGAAATTTATTTGTTCTCAACTTTCCCAACCTCTCTAGATGGACTATTCATAGTTGGAAACCAATAACTTGTATGTTGTACGTGAATGTATTGGTGTAAAGTGAATAAGAACAAGTGAAAATTGATACAACTGGAATCTACTGTCATGGGGAAGCTAGAATCTCCTCCCTTCGATAAAGAACCAGTCTCTGTGCTCATCAATATCTCTCATTTATGCACACAGAGACACTGAAAACTACTCAATAAATATAGGGTCACCAATAATGTCACCAATATGATGCTTCACAAAACTACTCAATAAATATAGGGTCATTATCATAAGAGTCTGCTACACCAGCTTCATATCTAAATTGACGTATACGATCCTGATATGGCGTAAGCCAATCTGATGCAGTTATGGTTGCACATCTCAACCAACGCTCATCAACTGGTGGCATAGGGTGTTGACCTTCCAAATAAACCTGTAAAATAAAAAATAAAAAAATAAATCAAGTTATGTGAAAAAAAATAGTAAACAAACATATATATATATATATATATGCATAAACAGCTTAATTGTTTTACCTTAATCCAGTGGTTATGGTTAACAAATCCAATCGAAATCTCACGGCGATAGATAGAATCCAATGGAGCAGTCTCATATGGAAAAAATGTAAGTGACTGATGCACTGACCAAGTCATGAGGATTACATTATAACAAGATGCAATGAGGTGTCCCATATCTGGTATAGTCATCCACCTATCTTGAAGTGGGAAGTCCTCAAAATAGTCCAACATATCCTCAATATGTTGTACCCGCTCCTTACCATTTAATATTAACTCGTATATGACAGATTCTTTCCTCAACTCCTTCAACAAGTCTTTGCGTACTTTGCGCCAAGCATTGTCACCAAATCCCATCAATGATCCAATGGCTCTAAAACCACAATTACCATCACTCTGAACATCTTGTGCCCTTCTAATATGTATCAACATATGTTTAGGAAACCACTTGTTAAACTCTGGTGTTAAGCAAGAGTCATCTACAATGGGTTTAGGCCTATAGATCTGCATATTACAATTACACCCAAATTACAATATAAACGACAATATACAAATTTAATATTGTAATTACTTACAGGTAACTTCGAAGGCGGCTTCTTTAGATACACATATGGCAATGGTTGTGTTTGACTATTCAAAACTGATCGCTTTTGGGGTATGGTCTTTGGCTTCTTACATGGCGGTGTTGTAACAACCTCAAAAGCAGAAGGCAAACGTCGAGTAGATGTGTCAACTTTTGGACGACCTTTTGTTTTAATCTTCAATTGGGGTTGTGTAAGTGTGGTAGATGCAGGATTCATAATCTCTTGTAACTTCATACTAACATGTCTCTTTCTCTCAGAACTACAACTTTGACACCACTTCACAAATAATTCTAACTGTGCATTTTCTGGAGGATTGTTCGGTGTAGCAATAGGTCGGGGCTCCAAAAAATCTAACTTCCTCCAACGAGGATGAATACAATCAAGTGGAATGGGTCTATGAGTCCGTTTGAACTCTTGCATCTCATGTGCACATGGTAATCCATGTGTGTGTTTTATTATGCAACCACATGATATAAGATCAACCCCAATATAATCTAACCGCTTTAGCTCAACCATAATATTATCCAATGCAGAAATAGATACAAAACCAATCAACTCCTTGAAGTCTTCTTTC